>JADLZN010005981.1:22500-93689 GCA_018155175.1 Sinocyclocheilus anophthalmus | reverse complement strand
TCGCTGGATCGGCTTTCACCGTGACAAAGCGAGTCCAGCCCGGGATCATCCCATGTGTTGCCGTAAGCCCGCCGGAACAATCCTTCGTCGAATCCGCTGGCCGTAGCCATCTCTCAGCCCGCCCGCCTCTGCTTACCAGCGCCCTCCGCATACTCTAGGCCTCCGGCCTCTGCTCACTCAAGGTGTGTGACGCTTTTTTTTGTGAAAGCGAAACTACTTTGTTTTGGCCTTCCAAAAGAGGACACGACTAATCAGTGGTTAGGTTGTATTTACAACACTGTTCCAGAACAGTTTAACCCAAATATTCAGATGTGTCCAGCGCGTTTTATGGATGACTGTTTCCTGATCCTGAGAGAGTACTACAATGCTGGCTGTTCTGACTCAGACTGTAAGTTTTTTTATATTTAAAGAATTTGCCCCTGACGATTCAAACGTGCTTTTTTTTTTAGGGGCAATTTAAGTAGCGCTTTGTTTGGCCATTTCTCCGATCACAAATGCAACATGTTTTTGAATCGTCGCTCCGGCCGGAGAGGGCATCATCACAGTATGGTAAGGGACGTAACCTTTCCGTCACACGCTTGAGGTATTCGGCCAATCACAACGCTCTGGATAGTTGGTCAATCACAGCACACCTCGCTTTTTTTAGAATGATGAGCTTTGTAAAAATCGATGCATTTCAGAAAGGGGTGGCATAGAGGAGAAACAATATGTACAGTATGTGGAAAATAATGTATTTTTAACCTTAAACTGCATAAACACAATTCATTACACCAAATACACAAAACAAAGTTCTTTTTAGCAGCATCATATGACCCCCTTTAAATGGGGCTTATCTGTGCATATTTTTTCACCTGAAGTACAAAATTGCCTTAATAGATTTGGTTAAATGAGGGAGTGGGTCAATGTGTGATTACTTGTGGATTATTGGTATTTGTTTTTATCATCTTGTTGAACTCTCTTTCTGAAGCGGCTCGCCGATTTACTGCAGAGTATCATTGGTGAGCAAGTGATGTGATTCAACATTTCTCCAATCTGTTTTCCGATTCCAAAAAAACTGCATCTACATCGCAATAGCCTTAAGGGTGAGTAATTATCCAGAAAAGTTTTCATTTTTTTGGGTGAACTATCCCTTTAAGACTGCAAATGTTGGAGTAGTAATATGAGCCTCTTAGATTTCAGGACGTCTTGTTTACTGGCAAGGTCACTGTTATTTAAAGTCAATCTCCTGATGTATCTCCTAAGAAGAATTACGCACTTCCCAGCATATGTGACCCTGGACCACAAAACCAGTCTTAAGTCGCTGGGGTATATTTGTAGCAATAGCCAAAAATACATTATATGGGTCAAAATTATTGATTTTTCTTTTTATGCCAAAAATCATTAGGATATTAATTAAAGATCATGTTCCATTAAGATATTTTGTAATTTCCTACCGTAAATATATCAAAACCTTTTTTTTTTATTAGTAATATGCATTGCTAAGACTTCATTCAAGGCGACTTTCTCAGTATTTTAGATTTTTTTTTTTGCTGTTTTGTGGTCCAGGGTCACATATAGCCTTTGTGAATAATAATGCCTTATTTGTCTCTGGGTCAGGGGTTAATCGGCATGCTTTTCCGCTCCTTAGACCTCAGGATCCACAGTTCCCCTGAGGAACTCATTAGCATAATTAAAAGGTAATTGAGTTTCTCAGTGAGCCCCTCATCAGCAAGCTGTTATTCACAACATGTTCAGCAGGCAGGTAATGCATCATAAATTCATGTCAGAGTCGTACGGTCACAGAGTCCTTTCCTGCTGCGTTCACACAAAACCGAAATAACTACAATATCTCTTACAGGGGTCATATGATGCGATTTCAGTTTTCCCTTTCTCTTTGGAGGGTTACAAGCTGCTTGTGCATAGATAAGATCCCTGAAGTTTGCAAAGACTAAAGTCTCAAAACCAAATAGATATTCTGTATCAAAGTTAAGACTCTGCCACGCCCCCCTAAAAAGGCTCGTTCTAACACGCCCCCACATATATACCTCACTATGTGGAAATAAATGCATAATGCCGCCCAAATGTTCACGCAAAGAAAGAAGGCGTGGTTTCAGTAACCGCAGTTAGTGTTGAAGCAGCCGTGTCAGGGAGATGCTGTGTGTTTCAGTGTGAAAGCAAACGCACTTTATTTGGCCTTCCGAAAGTAGCTTCATTTTAGGAATCTTTAAGATACTTACAACAGAACAGCAATGCATTTTAGGGACGACCGTTTCGTGAACCTAGGAGAGGAGGTCATTCTGATTTTTCTATGACAATCTGGCGCTTCTGAATCAGCACTGTTGTTATTAGTTTAAGTATTTGCTATTGACTGTTCAAATGTGGAGTTTTGCGCATCGTGTGTGTGTGTGTGTGCGAGCGAGCTAGCGAGAGCGAGAGGGATCGAGAGAGAGAGAGAGAGGGAGAGAGACACATCACAGTGGAATCAGCTGTCTTAACCGTGGCTTGTGTACTGCACACATACCAGCTTCATCACTGTGTCTGTCACGTGAATCTGTTCCCCTTTCGGGCTCTGTCTTTACATTTATTTTGAAAGATGAAGCTCGCGATTATGGTAAGGGCGTTACATTTCCGACGAGTGCTTGCGGTGTTCTGCTAATCACAATGCACTGGGTCAGCTGGCATATCAGAGCAGACTGCGCTTGTCGGAAGGAGGGACTTTGTAGAAAACTAAGCGTTTGAGAGAGGCGGGGCATAGAGGACCTATAATAATGTACAGTATTTGAAAAATAATGTGTTTTTTGAACATTAAAGCATGTCAACATATTCTGTTACACCAAATACACAAAATAATGATCTTTAAAAAAGCATCATATGGCCCCTTTTTACACTGAAATGCACAGAGCAGGAAATCTACAGCTGAACCTGGGAGCTCTGATATGTTTCTTCACTAACACTGGGATGTTTCAAATAATTTGAATCTTGATGAATAAATGGGAACTTAGGAGATCAGGAGCAGAAAAAAAGGAATATTTCTGTTCTAATTAGACCTTTTGCTGGCACCAGCTACAGCATTCTTCAAATCACTCATTAGACTCATTCAAAGGCCATGGGTGTTGTTCAGTGGGGTCCACAGTCTGAGACCAGTAGTGAAAATGTTTTTCATTATCTAATTGAACTGAATTTGAATTGAAAGTTTAATTGAAAAACTAACAGAGCATGTTAGTACTTGATGTATCTCTCCTTTAATTTTAATGACAGCAGTACTCAAACTGCATGAACTCCATAAGTTTGTTTAAAACTTGATGATCATGTTCTCCAGCATGATTTGAGATGATCCATAGAGCATCTTGAGCATCAATGGAAGAACATCTGACCGGCTGTACAAAGAGTCCCATAACTGAAGCGACCTAAAAATCTGCAGAATCTGGAATTTTTTTATTTTATTTTTCAAAAATAAAACTTTCCAGGTTCCAATTAGATTTTGAATTCCATTTCCAATGGGGTCCTTGACTTGTGGAGCCCATTTAGTTTGCTAGATGACACATGGAAACACTAGATGTAGAATACATACACTCAAAATTCATTCAAAAGTTTGAGGTAAGGTTTTTTTCATGAAAGAAAATATTTTTATTTAGCTAGGATGTATTAAATTGATCAAAGATGGTGTAAAGATATTTATAATGTTACAAAAGATTTATATTTCAAGTAAATGCTGTTCTTTTGAACTGTACAAGGATTCTGAAGAAAAAAAATGTGCCATGTTTTTCAAAAAATATTAAAATATATTTAAACTGATAATAATAAGAAATTTTTCTTGAGGAGCAAATCAGCATATTAAAATAATTTCTGGAGGATGTGACATTGAAGACTGGAATAATGATGCTGAAATTCACAGCAATAAATTACATTTTACATTATTTAAAATATATATACAGTACTGGACAGAAAATAGTTATGTTAAATTGCAATAATATGTGCATTAGCAAGTCTGTTTATGAGAGTCTTTTAAAAACTGATGTGTGTGTATTAGGGATGTGCATCTCATGAGTCAGGCTGATACGATATGCATCTCGATGCATAGCCAACGATACGATACATTAAAGATACATATGAAGCAGCTACCGATGCGATGCGATACGATTCACCCCTTACGATGCAGTGCAATCCGATTTCGATTCGACACAATGCGATGCGATGCAATATGATGCAATGGAGAAAATATGATCACTTTTAATGCCTCAAGGCCTGTTTCATAAAACAAGTTTACCAAATAAGCCAGGCTTATTTCATTAAGTCTGACTCATTGTCAAATGATTGGTTCCATAAAGCAAATTTAACATAGGCCTAGATCAATTAGTCACTGTGGCAACTTATGCTGGGAAACTAACCTGGTCTAAAGCAGGCTAACTGTCAGGCTAAGCTAAGCTCCTCTACTGACCAATAGGAACATAATGATATTACAACTGTCTCACATACTTTTAATTTTTTTTTTTTTTTACAGTTTCTAGCCATGTAGCCTTTCTCTCTGGTTTTATTACAGCTGTACCTTTGCAGAACAGATAGCAGAACATTAGAACATTACAATCTAAAATTGTTCTTTAAAGCATTAAAATAACTAAATTAAAAGTTAAAATCACTGAATTAAAAATGAAAATAAATAATAAAGAAAATGACTACATTTTAACTGCTATAAGAAACACACATTAACTCATCTGAGCTAAGTAATTAGAACTGTGCTAGCTTGCATTTGATTTACCCATTACAATAGTCATAGGTAGTAATACCTATTACAATAGTATCATAAAAAATACACTTTATATGTAGGTTTAAAATTCTACAAAATACACATTTTTTTAATCAAAATTTATATTTTCCACGTGCTTGCGTGCCTCGCACACTCCTGACAGCAAAATGGATATGTTTGCATGACTTTCTAACATTTACAGATGGAAAATATACCTGTGACATGTCAGTTATGCACTGAGGAAGACACAACGTCTCAAATGCATTAAACAGCACAGATATATTCGCTGTTTGTCATGGTGGATCGATTTGATCCATGATCGACATTAATGGTCTGCGTTGTTCCTTTTAATTTGTCGTTTATGGAACCGCTTTAGCCCGATTGATTTGTTAGGTTATTTCAAGTCAGTTTTTGGACTTTAATCCCCGCTTTTCTTAGCGTCTCTTGGTGTTTTGATGTGTCATATTCATGCAGCATCACTGTGATGAGAGAATGTGCTTTTCTGTATTTTTGTACGCACATTTTCATCACAAAGTTTTTCTTTGTTATACAAAGATGTTTTATTTGGTCAGCACAATTTTGATAAAGATGCAAAGGTCCAATATTTCTTGATAAATTTGTTTATTTTTCTAGCGAAATTGTTCTTACATAAATGTAAATTTCAGGGTGCTAAGCCTTACTTTTTTATTTTTCATAAGGAATTTAGTATTTATTAAAATGTGAAAGTTATTTATAAAGTTACTTTTGCATTATTTGACTCTATATGAGTTGTAAATGGATGCTGTCAAACTAGGATGTTCTAACTGGCTAATATTGTTCAGCTGCCTGTCTGAAAGCATGCTGGCATTAGGGAAACTCTTATCTTATGCCAGTGCTGCTTTCAAAATGGTGCCATGCTGCTCGTAATTACACTGTGGACCGTGAATGTGAGATTTATGCCCAACCTTATTTGGCAATCTGAGTAGCGTTTTTAATATCGCTGCAGGCAACTGTCAAACACGAATAGATTGAGTTGGCAGGAAAAAGAGCCAGTCAGACAATGTCCACTCTTAATCAGAAATGGAAACTGACTAATGATTATATCATAATTGCCTCCCACAACAGGTTTTTATTTATGCCCAAGAGAAACATTTCTCTAGAATTATATACACCTAGAACTGGAAATCAACGATTATTGCTGATTAAAGTAGTTGAATTTCTGTTCAAACTCAGCTTCCACCCCCATCCGTAGAAAATCCCGCTGCCGAATTCTAACATTTTATATAATAACTTAATATAATAATAATAATAATACATCGCAATTAAGTTCATCCCAAGATGTCAACAACATCAATGACAAATTATTATTATTAGTAGTAGTTGTAATCTATAATAATAGATTCTATAATCTAAATTATTATAATACAATGTAATATGAATAATTGTTGTTCCTATTATTATTCAATTTCCCCCCCCACTAAATAGTGGCACATCTAGTGTGATTTATAAATCACTGGGTTGAGGCTAATATTTTGCTGTCATTTATTAAGTTCTATATTTTATAATGGGAATTGGGAAATGACAATCACCTAGTTGGAAAAAATAATAATAATTCTATAAAAATAATTTTTTTGTCAGATGATTGTCTACAGTATTGATATACACACATGTGATGGCTTGTAAAGTTTGTTCATTGCAATCTGCAAACATGCACTAATCCAACACACCTGAAGAGCTCATGGATATCACAGTTAACCTGCTAATCATATGCTAATGTATATAGTCACAAATCAAGTGTACAGCATATTTCCCCTGAGTGTGATGTCATATCCTGGTAAAGAAAATCAAGGCTCCTGCCCACAGAAAAAAGAGGTTGTGTTATTTACAGACGGCACTCATGTTCATTTTCTTTAATGGGATAGTTCACCTTCAGTTGCTGGTGCCCATTGACTTGCATAGTGTTTTTTTTCCCATATATGGAAGTCAATGGGGACCAGCAACTGAAGGTGAACTATCCCTTTAACACGTTAGGGTTCATAAAATTCCTCTCAATATTATTACAACATAAACTTTCTAAAATATTAGCAACTAACACTGATTTTGGCTCAATTAAAGCAGCTTTAGGTGATTATTTTAGAATACATATAGTAAAATGTCCACATAACCTGACAGATATCACTGTCTCCTGTGAAATCAAACATCTTTGTGTCACAGGCTAAAGGCTAAGCTAACCATATAGGCAATCAGGGGAGCATCCCTCAAAACACTAGCCAATCATAAATGTTTTCTGCCTGTGAATCATTTTGAATATTCAGGTTGGTTGACATTTCTTTAGACGGTTTTGGATAATGACGGTTTAGTTAAAGTTAAGTATAGCTACTGGCAGATTTTAGCAATGAAACCATTGAACAGCAGAGATGGTTTATCTGCTGTGCTCTAACTTTGAGAATCACAGTTACAGCAACACTTCTTCGTTGCAGTTTGAAAAATACAATCAGCAGACTAACAGCTTCCACTAATAAGCTCACAATCAGAAAAGAGAGCACATCGTGCTCAGAGAGGTTTTTCACAGCTGCATAGTGCCATTGTCAAAACAAGTTGAGCGGACCTCTGCCAGCAATGAATAGCTGTAATTGAGAAAGCATGTAATGAGGCCACGGACTCTGCTCTCGGCATCACACAGAGAGAGAATTGGCAAACTGCACATCTACGCAAATGTTACTTTTTCTATCGTTATTTATTTAGATTAGCTTCTCTTCTGCATTTCAGTAGATTTCAACAGTCATGGCTCATTTGGTAGAGGATATCATAGAATTTCAGCACATGCAATTTAACTGTATTTAACTTGCATTATCAGTTATGATTGTACATACATTTGTATAGATAACAACCTGATCTCATGAGAAAGCATTGCTATTTTATATTTTGGCAAATTGGTAGTGTTTGTATGATTTGAGTTGAAAATGTAAGACTTTTAGAAAGACAAAAAAACAGAGGTCCACCTCTAAACCTAACCCTTAAAGGGATAGTTAATTTTCTCACCCTCAAGTTGTTCCACACGTGTATGATTATTTCTTCTGCTGAACACAAAAGAATACTTTGAAGAATGTTGGTAACCAAACAGTTGATATTTTTTCATACTATGGAAGTCAATCCAACTATTTGGTTACCAACATTCTTCAAACTATCTTATTTTGTGCTCAACACAAAATAAACTCTTACAGGTTTAGAACAAGTTGAGGGTATTGAGGGGAAAACTATCCCTATAAGGCCTGTTCACACCAAGAATGATAACTATAATGATAACAATATTAGTGTTAATGGATGATAATGTTCTGTTTATTCTAAGCATGTGTTGCAGTTTTGTCCTTTGCCGCTTTAAACGCTCAAGCTCTTTAAAGTGAGGTGGATTATGATTGGCTGCCAATGTTTTTATTGTTATATTTGTGACATGGCCTTTTCTATTCTCATAGAATTTGAATGATTACTAAAACTTTATAGTTATCGTTAACATTGTTTATTGTATTTCTTATGAACAGGGCTTTAGTTGTGCGTAAGCAGATCAAGAAACGTACACGTGAAATATCAACACCTATTACCTTCTCAAAACAATTTTTTTTTATTCCAATATCAATGAATATTAATTCATAAATAAGATGCAGTTGTTGAGGACTCACACCACATTACATTTTACAGCTTGAACTAACCTTGCCTTGTCATAAAATTTTTTTTAATTAACTGAATTTGAGAGACATATTGATCTTGACACACAATCCTGAGGGTCTATAGGGGTCCTCTCTAAGACATCACTGCCTGTTTTATAAATTTGTCTGATTGTCATAGAAAAGCTGTATTCAAGTCATTGAATGTATTGAATTTAATTTTAATGTATTTTTGAATAATAATAATAAAAAAAAAACACTATGTGGTCTATATATGCAGTATTTACATTTATTGTACACCAGATTTGTCAGAAATGTTAGATTAGGACATATACATTACCCATAGAAAGTTTACGAACAATTTATCGACCTAGACAACTACATGCAATTTTATACTGTACAAAGGCATGATTAATGCATTCACACAAGTCCATGCTCCATATTTCCATGGGATTCAAATGGATAGTTCATTTCAAAAATGAAAATTTTAATGTTTATCTGCTTACCCCCAGGGCATCCAATATGTAAGTGCATTTTGTTTCTTAAGTAGAACACAAACAGAGATTTTTACTCAAACCGTTGCAGTCTGTCATTCATATAATGGAAGTGAATGGGAATCACACCTTTGAGAGTCCAAAAAAGATGCACAGACAAATCCAAATTAAACCCAGCGGCTCGTGACGATATATTGATGTGTAAAGACACGAAACTCGGTCTGTTCAAGAAACTGAACAGTATTTATATCGTTTTTACCTCTTGATTTTACTGCAATGTCCTAACTGTCCTGAGCGCGCTATCTCTCAAATGGACCAGTGACACTCTATCTACAATCTCAATTAGAAGTGTCAATGGTCCATTTGGAGATAGGTGCAAGTAAAAAAAAAAAAAAGAAGACGGCCCGGTCACACTAGCGCCGGCTGTTGAGAACGCGCTCAGAACAGTTAGACATCGCGGTGGATCAGAGGTAAAAAAAAATTATATAAATACTTTTCGGTTTCTTGGGCACAGACTGATCGTTTCGTGTCTTTACACATCATTGTATCGTCACGAGCTGCAGGGTTTAATTGGGTTTTGTTTGTGTATGTTTTTTTTTACTCTCAAAGCCGTGATTCTATTCACTTACATTATATGACTGACAGACTGCAACAGTTTGAGTTAAAAAATCTTTGTTTGTATTCTACTTAAGAAACAAAGTCACCTACATCTTGGATGCCCCTGGGGGTAAGCAGATAAACATCAATTTTCATTTTTGGGTGAACTATCCTTTAACACTCATTTAAATTTAAACATTCAATGAACAAACAGGCTGCAAACTTGCTGAGGGGATTTTTCAGTGCCACATGACTGTAAAAAGGAGAAGGCAGGCGTGTGGGACATTGTTTCCTAATGTAATATATTGAACAAATTCAATTACTTGGCATCTGTGCGATTAAAACATTAGCATGGCCATTTACCCAATTAGTCTGGCTAATTAGAAAATGGTGTTATAATAAGTCTGTTCACACCCATTAAGTTAATCTCTTGTGTGTTTGTTTGTTTGTTTATGTATGCATGTTTACAACTGAATACAAATTGTGCATTATTAAGTGGTGGATTGTATGGGGGGGTTTCTGCAACTTCAGTGGCCACTCTTTAACAGTCCACATTACAACAGTGCAAATGCAAAGAATATTTATGTTGTTCACTGATATATAAAATAATCTGTTGGATAAAGTAAAGGACGACTACAAAAATGTAGATACAAAGCCTCACCTATTAGTGCTGATAATGGCAGAAAGGCAAAAATGCTGTTACATACAATTGCAATTTTTGGTTGTGAATACAAACATCTATTAGTTCACTTCTTCAACATTGTAAGACCAGACCGAGGCCCCGAAGGGAACCTCAACTCTTGACGTAAGTTCGGGCATGACAAATAGTGAGCAAAGTTACAATTCAACAGGTTTACAAGTATTTACAATTCGACAATCATACAAGTTATTATGACCACTAGAAATAAACCTACTATAGATTCAGCATCACATTCACTGTACAAACGATATTTATTCCCATGAAATGAGTTAATGTTACAGTTACTTTGATCAGAAGCAGAATTGGGGGAACTTATCAAGGTTTCGAGCATGTGGATCAGTAACTAGTAGTCCAATAGATAGGAAGCAGAAAAACATGGGAAAAGGCCAGTCAGCTTTTTTGCCCAGAAAGAAATTAAATTACCAACTGCCCCCATTCATCCTCAGACAAAACCTGAAATTATTCCACCTGACCGTGTCTGGTCTCTACTATCATTCTCAAGGCTTTCATTAGCCCTAAAAATGTCAGACAAACAGAGCCTCTATGATCCAAAAAATCAATAAAAATCAATAAAACATATAAATATGGCAAAGAGAAAGGGAGCAAGTAATTGATACCACAAGCGATGTGGGAAATTTGGAGGTTCAGGTGGCGTTCTCTTCCTCATCATCCAGGTAGTAGTTGAGGGTGATAACAGCGCTGATAAATTCCCCCAGCTCCACAAAATCGGCCATGATGATGTTTACTCCACTTTCCCCAGGTCGCTGTGAGCGGATCCACTGCATCATGCCAGGAAGAGCCCTGAGAAAACACATACATACAGTCTGTTTCAATCTAAGGGGATTTGTTCCCAAACCGAACATCAGCGAACACAATAACTCCATTTCAAAATATAGTGAGCTGCCTCGCTGTCTGCTGCCTTTTAAGGTGGCATTCTGACTGAATCAAGCGTAGCGTTAGTTCTGGCAGGTCACGTTTGTCAAGCTTGCATCAGCTGACTCTCAGTAGATCCACGCCTATCTATAGGGATACAACGCCTATAACAGCATCCATATATAAGGTCCTTCAGTATTATCAGCAGCTTTCGCATTGGCTCAATAGCTAATTAAATTCGGCAGCCAAACCCCATCATCTCACTAGGAATTGTGCAATCAGGAATTTAGTGAGAGAAATTCGTTCCCCCCATGGACTTTACCTCAGATTCATTCAAGTTTATGAACTTGAATACGTGAATTCGCCACATTGATTATAAGCTGCCGATTTGGAAGTGATTGAGTTACATTGCTTCTCACATCACTGCAATTGACATGGACTCTATGAGTTATACTAATGTGAGTGACTCAAGAACAAGTTCAGATGGGATCTGCACTCCCCGCATGAAGGATATTAAGAGATCAAGCATCAACATTACAGCTGGCTCATTCTGGTTTCACTCTCCATTCACCTCTGAATGTCTTCACGAAGCTAAGCTAAGTTCCTTTTTAATGCTCTCAGGTTATTGGCAACATGCTTGTTGCTTAGGCTTCTTTAGTCGTTTTCAGTAAAATGCTTATGCTAGACTTACGCAATCATATTGGCAATGTGCGTTATTATCTGTTGTCATTGGCAACATGCTTGTTGCTGCAACATGCTGTGCTTTAACCTATCAAGTCTGGTCTCCTTTATTTATATAGCAATATACAGCACAGATTTGGGCAGCTTTGCGGTGACAGAGAGGAAATAACGATCATGGTGCAGGCAGAATTATTTCTGCTGTGGCACGGCTCTGGGGAGAAAATGGTAAGCGGGTGTTGTTAGGTGAGGTCGGTTCAGCATTGAAACTGGGGGTGGGGGCCGCTCTCCCTGCTCTTATCCATGCTAGGCTGCATGGAGGCGCAGGGAGTTTTTGCCCAGAACAGAACCATACTCCCAACCTAAAATGTATGCTAATTGTTATCTTTGACGATAGTGGTCCTGACAGGAATGTAACTTTATAAGTGACCAATACGGAATACATATCAGCGACACTGTATTCCATATAAATAGTGCTCCTCATGCAAAGAACACAAGAGTCTCAAATCACAGGTGATTTGCATCATGATGCAATACTTTAATAAGCAAAAATATATACATTTTGATAATAGTCTTTAATTAGTTTTAAATTACTCATATTAGTTATTTAAGTTCATTTATAAATGAATTATTATTTTAATGTAAAATAATTTTTCAATTATTAAAATATTTTCACTGATACTTTTCAGAATTGAATGAATTTTAAATATATTTATAATCAACATTTCTCTCGTATCGTCTGCCATCTCATTTTGCATCCTGGGACTATATTCACCCTGAAGGATACATGAAATGTTGTCTTAAAATGTGGTCAAAATGAGGTATCTTATATGGAAGCATATTTTCGCCACATAAGAAAAAAATGCTTTGCTAAATAGTAATTATAGTAAAAATTATGACAAAAGTCAATTATGGGATAAAAGTTGAAATTATGACATAAAAAGTCAAATTATGAAATTAAACAAATTTTTACACAAAAAGTAAATTATGACAAAGTCAATCTTTTATCATAATTTGAACTATTGACTCATTTGTCATAATTATTACTTTTTGTCTCATAGTTTCAACTTTTTGTTATAAGTTTATATTTTATTGTCATAATTGTTGTGTCATAACTTTGACTTTTTGTCACGTAAGAAAACCAATCATGCTTTGCTAAACAGTAACTATAACATACAAGTCATAATTATAACAAAAATTGAAAGCATGAGATAAGTCATAATTCTGAAATTAAAAAGTCAAAATTAGGACATAAGTAATAATTAAGAGATAAAAGTTGAAATTACGACACGTCAAAATTATGAAATTAGTTAATATTCATGTTTTTGTCATAATTGTTTTTTATGTTATAACTTTGAACGTTTAATGTCATAATTATGATTTGTATGTCATAATTATTTACCAAAGCACTATTTTTTTTCTTATGTTGCTTAAATGGGCTTTCCTAGTCTTAATAGGAAGCATAATTAAATTGTGTTTCTAGGATACTGTCTAGGCAGGCAGTTCACTAAATTTTGGAACAAATTTAATATGCAATGTTTGCTGGATCGGTCTATAATTTCTGCAGGTGGTGTGCACCAAAGGGGGTGAAGCATGGGGGTGGAAACATCATGCTTGGGGCTGTTTTTCTGCAAAGGGACCAGTACGACTGATCCGTGTAAACGAAATAATGAATGGTGCCATGTATCGTGAGATTTTGAGTGAAACCTCCTTCCATCAGCAAGGGCATTGAAGCTGAAACGTGGCTGGGTCTTTCAGCATGACAATGATCCCAATCACACCGCCCGGGCAACGAAGGAGTGTTTTCGTAAGAAGCATTTCAAGGTCCTGAGTGGCCTAGCCAGTCTCCAGATCTCAACCCCATATAAAATCTTTGGAGGGAGTTGAAAATCCGTGTTGCCCAGCGACATCCCCAAAACATTACTGCTCTAGAGGAGATCTTCATGGAGGAATGGGCCAAAATACCAGCAACAGTGTGGGAAAACCTTGTGGAGACTTACAGAAAACGTTTGACCTCTGTCATTGCCAACAAAGGGTATATAACAAAGTATTGAGATGAAATTTAGTTATTGACCAAATACTTATTTTCCACCATAATTTGCAAATAAATTCTTTAAAAATCCTACAATGTGATTTTCAGGATTTTTTTTCTCATTTTGTCTCTCATAATTGAGGTATACCGATGATGAAAATTACAGGCCTCTCTCATCTTTTTAAGTGGGAGAACTTGCACAATTGGTGGCTGACTAAATACTTTTTTTCCCCACTGTAGCTGCTCATCTATACCTCTTTGAAGGTAGCCTGTAGCGGTCTGTCGAATGGCTGCTGTGAGTTGCTCTGTAGCTTCCAGGTAAAGCAGGATGTAAATATTGGGAGCAAGAACAATCATATTCTGTTCTCCACAGCCATATGGCATTTGTAATAACCCATCCAGATTCTTCAGGGCACGACCCATTATGTCTCCTACAAGAGGGAAAACAAAACCTATATCAGAAATGTTATTCTGCCAAACATCACGTGTCAGTTTCTGCTCAATTAAATGCTTTGCCAAGGACTGAAACGGAGCATCTGGCTGATCCTGGAACCACATTTGTTGGAAATGTCAGAGTCACATCTTCAGAAAGAATGTTTCCTGCAGACCGAACAGAAGGTATAAGCATTGAGAATCAGGCTAATATTTGGCAGTACAAGAAGAATGTATTTGGGAATCACTGAGTGTAAAACAAACCCTTTGGACACAGTAACCAACTGTGGGTGTTTGTCATTTCAACTCCTTCAGGCTATAAAATCAATAAAACAGTAAACGGTAAAGCAGCATGAGAGCCATGATTAAACTCCAGAAAGCTGGTTAACACTTACCAGAACAAGTAGACTTCGAGTGACTACATCAATGCGTCCCCTTATTGGCAGAACCACAACTTCACTGCCACATAGAATCCGGGATGGTTCAGCTGAAGCACTGACAGTCACATTGACAGGTCCTACAGTGACAGACAGGAAGTGAGCAACATCTCATACACTTCAAATTTAGAAACATGAGCCAAAACTGACCAAGAACAGAAGCGGAGAGAACCCATTTGAAGGTTTTTCTCCCATTGGCACAGAGACAGGACGAATATGGTTCATTAAATGGTCCAAGAGTGAAGGCAGAGGATGTAGCTGGAGTTACTTTAATGCCAATAAACACCAGTGCACATGGAGTGAATACATGGGACCTATACAGAACCATTATATAAAGAACCATGACCGACCATGATGCATTTGGACAGATAGTTGAAGACTGTGGCCTTCAGCTCAAAAGACTCTCCACGGATGATGGAGTAAGGCAGGGAGAGCTCCAGGAAGAAGGGCTGGAAGACAGTCAGCTGAACAGGAGGAGCCAAGCCAAAACCTTTGGAGGACAGGCAGAACGCCTCAGTCTCCCACGTGGTGATGGTGTCAGGAACCTTGAGAGAAACTTGTGTGGATCCAGTGGCTCTGAAGAGAGGACACCACAAAACAGAAATAAGAGGGGACAGGAGAGGTAAATTCTCAGCTACTGATATAACACAGGAGAGGCTTCACTTACCCCACTTGAGTGAGTTGCCAGATCCATGTTTCTGGAAAGTAAGTCCTGATGGTCGTGCCAAAAGAGGAACTGTCTCCACTTCCTGCTACAGCAGCAAGAGCCACTTCAGGTTTTAGAAAGGCTACAGGATGACAAAAATACATACATTAAATACAGAGACAAAGCTAATAATACGAAGCCTGCAACAACCAATTGAGGTTTATCAAGAATAGATAAATCAGGTTTGTGCACCCTGCTAGGAAGACCTCTTTGTGCCTTTAACAATTGAAAGCTCAAAATAATCCATGTAGCTCCAAATAGTACATCTACTAGGTTCTTGCATTTAGATGCACTTTAAATCTGGAACTACAAAAACCCCAAAAATGTAGGCATTAGTTGTGCCTGTTAGTCTTGTAGTCAAGACCACCTAAAACGAGCCCAAGACCAGAGTGCGTTTAGAATTCTTGGAGACCTTCCAAAAAAAGACCAGTTTTGAGTACTACAACATTAGTGCCTGTATATACAATGTATGCTGGTTTCAAAGATCTTTGTCTTACTATAAATCACAAGCTTCAAGCCAGATTCGGCACATGCAGATGACCAAGCTGATCGATCTGCACCAACCTTGCAAGCACGACTTGACAGAACGTATCAGGGCTGCGTTTCCTGAAACCCCAGAAAAGGACACCTACAAATCCGTTTCTTAAAGTATATCTTATCGAACTTGTCTTAACTATCTGCATTTCCCAAAATGGTTCCTAGTCGTATACCTCTGGTAAGTATACCTTCTGTAAGTCATACTTTCGTAAGGTTGGTCTGGACCACTGTTAGCTATACCTTATCACTGTTGACAGTTCTTTACAACTCAGTCTATACTAAAGTAATTCTGAAGTAATACACCCAGTGTTCAATTAAACTGCAATTCTTAATTAAAAAAAATAAACCAACAAAAAGGATACTAACTCGAGGAGCTACCCTCTCTCCAGAAATTCAGCTGCTGGCGGCTCTCTTTTTTCTCCGCCATAGTAGCTGTTAATTATATGTTTTGCGTTTTGTGCCTTTACTGAGTTGGTCATCCAATAACATAAATTAGTCATTTACACCAATAAGTGGTAATCAACTCTGGTTGTGGAGTAAATGAGCACTCTTACCTGCATGTTTTTCTGGCGAACTTGTGTAGGCCCAATGTGTTTTTTTCCCTCTCTTCTGTTAAAAGCGGTTCAATAATGTCTCATGTAGGTTTTTTTCCTTGTATTTTATGTGGTGACCACTGGGAGGTGCTCTGGGTATATTTTTCTTTCTTGATTTTCTTCCCTGACAGGACGCATGTTCCAAAGGGAAGGTAAACGTTTCACAAGTTCGTTGCATTCTAACATGAAAGAGTTCCGTTTCTTTATTTAAAAGCAACACTTTTATAAAGAACACCACTTTCTCACATAAGGCACTGAAGCAACCCCTACATATAGTGAATAATCAACTCTCGAGGCATCAATATCAACCAATTCAGCACCACCGCCATGGACAGCACCTGGTAACGTCGCACATCAGGAGGTACATCTTAAGCAGCCTCCTGAGGTATAATTCGGGGAACCTGCCTAGAACAGGTATACCTTTAGTGAAGACATACCTTTAGAGTCTTTGTAGCGTGCTAAGAGATAGTGTTATCGGGAAAAGCAGCCCAGAGTGGTAAAAGGTCACACGTGATGCTGCCAGTGAGAAAGCACAGTAGTGCGTTTAGGCACCATGTACACCACGCAATTGCGTGGGGCCCCCAAGGAACGCAATTTCCAATGAACGAGAACATGAACTCTGAGGGACCCCTTGCCCCCAAAACATGCCCCTGTGAAAGCACAGTGGGCACATGCTGCTTAAGCACCCACTGTTAAACAGAACACGTAGTGCATCTATGTTTGTAGTCTTTTCACCACCAGTTACAAGCAGAGAACAATGTACTACTAAAATTAAAACGCATCATTTGACCCCTTTAACATTCAGTAACAAACAGCCCTAGATAGACTGTTACAGAGCAAACAAAATTATTAAACCCTTGGACATACCATAGACGTTGCGGTAGTAATTCAGGCCTCTATACGTCAGGCACTGAGGTTCTCGGACAAGCAGATTTGTTGCGACCTTCAGTCCCACACTCTGTCAGAACAGCGGTCAAAATACAAGTCACATTCAAAATCAATGAGTATTGAATAACATTACAGACAGTTTTCTACCTTAAAGGACTCATAGGCTTGGTCGGCAGGAACAGCTCGACGGGGTCGAACACTCAGACACTCTTGTTCATCCTCAACACCGAATGGATAATCTGTTGGCCACTGCACTGGAAGCAAGCTGAAGACCTGAGAACATTTGGGGGAGGGGGGGGGTTAAAAAAAAATCTGGAGCTGTTTGAAGACCTCCACCTGTGACTTCTCCCCACCCCTTTAAAAATAAATAAAATAAAAAAAAGTCATCACCGTGACTGTTAGTCTAGTTCAGGGGTGGCGAACGTCAATCCTGGAGAGCCGCAGCCCTGCAGAGTTTTGCTTCAACCCTAATCAAACACACCTGAACAAGCCAAACAAGGTCTGAAGGGTTACTAGAAAGCTACAGGCAGGTGAGTTTTAATCAATCAGGTTTGGAGCTGAACTCTGCAGGGCTGCGGCTCTCCAGGACCGGAGTTTGCCACCCCTGGTCTAGTTAAAAGAACAGACCAAACATTAAGATGGACAAAGGGTCTTCTAAAAGGATTAAAACTTGAGCCCACATAAACAAAACCAGTTAGTATTTCATCAATGTTTTCAAATCTAGATGTTTAAAATAACTGCAAAAAACAAATCTGATCAGTGGCACATGGATACCGCTTTAGCACTCAGGCGTCTTCCTGACTCCATGATCAGGACACTCTTATCTACAGCACTGAGGCCACACAGGGATCCTGCTTGAGCAGAGACAGTCAAAGTGTTTTCCTCGGCAGGAACAGCAGTAGCTGGATAAAACTGCAGAGACACCTGGAACAAGAACAAGCTCAAGCTGAAGGACACATCTCCGCTTCCCATATGAAGGAAAACAAGATTCTAGTGCACATCATACCTGGTTTTGGAAACACATTTCTGTGTCAAAGGATGCACTAGCAGCAACTACATTCTCACTGGGCAGAATGCAGAAGGCCAGAATCTGCACTACTGGAGCCATATCAAGACTGACAGACAGCTGGAATGACACTGTGCCACTAGTGACAGTACTAGAAGGGCGTGATTGAACCCTCTGATATCCATTAAGGATAATAACTCCTTTGGACAAGACCTGACAAGACAGGAAGATTGCATAAAAAGTGCCAGACAAACAGACCAGCACAACAAAAAACAGCAAAGATCACTGCAAAACCCATTGCCCACTCACCATATATATGATAGTGTTGCTGTTGGCAGTTTCTCCAACAAAAGAATACTGGATGTCAACTGGAAACACAGCACCACATTTCAATGGCTGATCAAGCTTCACTATAGTCATTTCACTAAACTGCAGACTGTAGGGAGTAGCAGGTTGGAGAAGCGCAACTATTCTTGTATCTGAAGTGAAGTATGGTGATTTGTGACCATAAAAAATTTCTGGAGTTGCACTTGCCTGGGGAACAATCAGCGGAATTGGTTTCCTGTGACAAGTCTACATTTAAAAGAAATAATAATGCAAAGCATACCACCAGATTCAGATCAGATTTAGGGAGATCAGCTGTGTTGAGGGAGAACGTGGCCAATCCATTTTGGTTTGTAGTCAGATTCAGCAGCAGTTTGTTGGGCCAGCTGGAACCATCCAAGACATAGATCACTTTGCCCACCAAAGGGGTCCCACCGAAAGCGGACACAGAGATCTGTTAGGAAAGAGAAAAATTAAGAAAGATCACCAATGTGAAGGCTTCTGTAACAAGTGATGAACTTGCCTTTCCGTTAATTGCTGATCCCGATTCAAAAAACTCTGGGAGCTCCACAAATGTGACGTTGCCGACTTCAAACGTAATGGACACAGTTGTGGATTTTGACATGACAACGTCTGGGAAATGAAACCACATACGAGCACACCAAATAAACATCAACTTTCCCCAAACACATGCCATTGGTTCAGATCAGCCAGTGCCTCACCTGTTCCCTCCTCAGTGACAGTCACGTTAACAAGAAATGAATGTTGCAGATTATTCTCAAAACTGGAGTTGAAAAACCCTGATGTACGGAAGGTCAGGGAGGCACAGCCCACACTATTCATCTGGTAGCAGAACAGATTATTGAAGTCATAATGAAGTCAACCACATGCAGAAGGAGAAAAAAACAAAAAAAATCACTGTAAAACAGTAGTCACATACCTCAGCAGTTTTATTCAGGCACAGACGAGTCACCTTAGGAACAAAATCAAATGGAAACGGCTCACGGCACACTTTCACCATTGCCTGACCAGGTACTGGCTGCCCGTATGTGTATCTGGGAAATGTAAGGAAGGAGATCAAGAACTGACCAAACAAAACAAGAAACGTGGCAGTAAGAAAATGAAGCTTCACTCACTTTGCACAAACTTCAATTTTCAGTCCCGGATTACCAACACTATATATCTGTGGTGCATTTACAGTGGCATCAAACTTGGGTAAAACTAAAAGATAAAATGCTTGAAATTAAGACCTCAGATCTGCTGTTTTACTGTTGCACATTGTACATGAAAACTTACCATATTTTTTCAGCTCAAAAATCTGGGAGATCATTCGGTCACTAATAAAAGCCCTCAATGTGTACATCCCAACCTGAGCCTCAGGGTTTAACTGGTGAGAAAGCTGCAATATCCACCCCGTTGAGGAAACGTTTGTCCACTGACCAATCCGGTTATTATGATTGTCCTAGTAAAACAATTAACCGGTTTGAAAATGTGATTGCAATTCTAACTGGAAAAAAAACCCCAGAACATCCCAAAATAAAGCAGAACCATATCTATCAAAATGCTTGCACTGGAGATAATCCTCACCTCCACAACCACTAGACTGTACTGTAAGACACAAACACAGCAATATTAGACATTAATGCGTTGATATACAGCTATCATTTTGGGGGAAAATGCACAATTGCGATGGACTAAACTATGTGCATCTAAAAATGACCTGAAATATTTTGCAATTTGTTTGCAGCAAGAGTGCTCAATGTCAAAGAGATAAGGCCTTACCATTTGATCAAGAGGCACAAATTTGGCATTCATTGTAACAACTCTGAAATTAACTGCAAAAATGAGAATTCAATGAACACTCATTATACCAGGCACTTGAATATGAACTTGTAGCACAACAGACTTTCTGTAATCCTAATATTCATTCAAGGGTAATTTTTAGCTCACCAGTTTGTCCTGGATTGTAGATGGGTTTGTCTGTTTGGATGAAGGTCAGAGGCAGGTAACTTCTGAACAGGATTTTCCGCTCTTCTGTCATTTTGAAGAGCCTCCCTTTAACTACCACCTTCAGTTTCCACACGGACTCCACATCAACTCGAGGAGCCTGCAGATAAACATTAATGTACATCAAACTAGACAAAAGGCCCAAGTGTAGCATGATATGGTGCAGACCTGGAAACTAAAGCAGCGGTGAAATGCTGCAGAAGCAGATCTCTGCTGCACAAGTGGAGTGGTCATGTTTTTGTCATCAAGCAGAGAAATGGTCATTGTGATACTCTCATTGGGTTTCAGAAGAATTGCACACAATTTTGCATCAGAGCCGGACTCAATCACTGCAGGAATTGTCACCAAGAAGAACCTGTGGAAATAGAGAGGTTTAATTTAAAAAAAAACATAAGGAATCAGCTCAGAACATGTAGGCCTACTTGTGTTGGTGTGCATTCACAGAAAGGGGTTGCCATAGACAAGAGTATGAACATAAGAACAGACAACAGGGCACTTTTATTCACTTATAGTATAGGCCAGTGGGTCTCAAACCTCTCCATGAAGTACCGCCAGCACTGCACATTTTGTATGTCTCTCTATATCTGACAAATCCAATTCAGGTCTTGCAGCCTAATGAGCTGATGAGTGGAATCAAGTGTGATAGATGAGGGAGACATACAAAATGCACAGGGCTGGGGGTACTCCAGGACAGGTATGAGAACCATTGGTATAGGCTAATTTATGGTACTTACGGCCCCGATCTTGGTCCATCGACAGCAAACTTCCCCGATCTTGGTCCATCGACAGCAAACTTCCCCGATCTTGGTCCATCGACAGCAAACTTCCCCGATCTTGGTCCATCGACAGCAAACTTCCCCGATCTTGGTCCATCGACAGCAAACTTCCCCGATCTTGGTCCATCGACAGCAAACTTCCCCGATCTTGGTCCATCGACAGCAAACTTCCCCGATCTTGGTCCTGCGACAGCAAACTTCCCCAATCTTGGTCCTGCGACAGCAAACTTCCCCAATCTTGGTCCTGCGACAGCAAACTTCCCCAATCTTGGTCCTGCGACAGCAGACGGCCCCAATCTTGGTCCTGCGACAGCAGACGGCCCCAATCTTGGTCCTGCGACAGCAGACGGCCCTAATCTTGGTCCTGCGACAGCAGACGGCCCTAATCTTGGTCCTGCGACAGCAGACGGCCCTAATCTTGGTCCTGCGACAGCAGACGGCCCTAATCTTGGTCCTGCGACAGCAGACGGCCCTAATCTTGGTCCATCAACCGCAGACGGCCCTAATGTCGGTCCTGCAACAGCAGACGGCCCTAATCTTGGTCCATCAACAGCAGACGGCCCTAATGTCTGTCCATCAACAGCAGACGGCCCTAATGTCGGTCCTGCAACAGCAGACGGCCCTAATGTCGGTCCTGCAACAGCAGACGGCCCTAATGTCGGTCCTGCAACAGCAGACGGCCCTAATGTCGGTCCATCAACAGCAGACGGCCCTAATGTCTGTCCATCAACAGCAGACGGCCCTAATGTCTGTCCATCAACATCAAATGGCCCTAATCTTGGTCCATCAACAGCAGACGGCCCTAATCTTGGTCCATCAACATCAAACGGCCCTAATGTCTGTCCATCAACATCAAACGGCCCTAATGTCTGTCCATCAACAGCAAACGGCCCTAATGTCTGTCCATCAACAGCAAACGGCCCTAATGTCTGTCCATCAACAGCAAACGGCCCTAATGTCTGTCCATCAACAGCAAACGGCCCTAATGTCTGTCCATCAACAGCAAACGGCCCTAATCCTGTTCCATCAACATCAAACGGCCCTAATCTTGGTTCTTCATCAGCAAACGGCCCTAATCTTGGTTCTTCATCAGCAAACGGCCCTAATGTCGTCTCAACAGCAGACGGCTCTATTGTCTGTCCCATCACGCAGACTGGCCCAATGTCCCCCCCCCCCCTGTCCATCACAGCAGACTGCCCTATGTCCTGTCCATCAACAGCAGCCCCTATGGCTGTCCATCAACAGCAGACGCCGAATGTCTGTCCCTCACAAGCAGACGGCCTATTCGTCCCATCACAGCAGACCGGCCCTATGTCTGTCCATCAACAGCAACGCCCTAATGTCGTCCACAACAGCGACGGCCTCTAATGGTCGGCACTCACGCAGCGGCCCTCATGTCTGTCCTCACATCAACGGCCCTAATCCTGTTCCATCAACAGCAAACGGCCCTAATTTTGGTTCTTCTCACAACAGAGCCTACCTTGGTTCTTCAACAGCAAATGGCCCTAATGTCTGTCCATCAACATCAAATGGCCCTAATATCTGTCCATCACATCACATGCCCTAATTCTGTCTCAACATCAAAAACGCCCTATGTCGTTCCATCACTCAAACGCCCTAATCTGTTCATCAACAGCAACGGCCCTAATTTTGGTTCTTCATCAGCAAACGGCCCTAACTTTGGTTCTTCAACAGCAAATGGCCCTAATGTCTGTCCATCAACATCAAATGGCCCTAATCTTGGTCCATCAACAGCAAACTTCCCCAATCTTGGTCCATCAACAGCGAATGGCCCTAATGTCTGTCCATCAACAGCAAAGAAGTAAAGGGCTAAAATGAGTCTTTTCCAAACACAAATCTCCATCACGGCCATGAACCCTGAACCCTGCTGAACTATAGCTACAGTCTACCACTGTTTGCTGTTCTTCTGCTTCTTGCAATCAGTCTCAATCAACACTGATGTTGGCAAAATTAAAACATTTTTAATCACAGGTGCCCAGTCCTGCTCCTGAAGGCCTGTGATGCAGATCTTAGATCGAACAAGCTCCAACACACTTGCCTTGAAGCTTCTAGAAAGTCTGAAAACACTGATTAACTGGATCAGGTGTGCATAATTAGGGTTGGAGCAGAACTCTGCAGGTTTGGACACCCCTACTCTTAATTATACAGAGGGATTGATTAGGGCTGTGTCCGAAACCATAGTGGACGTTCTCGAGTGCACTCATTCAATCCCACAATGCACTGCAAAAACGAGTGTACAACCGATGTACACTCAACAGCTAGAGATAACCCATAACGCACTGTGAGAGTGGCATGCCGAATAAATTTCCGCGTCTCGCCAGAAGATGTCGCCCGCAGCTGACTCATCCATTCATTTTAAAAGCACTTGTCCATGGCTACAACATAATGTACAAGACTGGTATAATTCATTGTAAATTGATTATTAAATTGTTTGATTAGGGTTTATACATAATTTCCGTGACAGAGTTCAAGATAAATCCTTTAATCTTACTGCTGGAGCTGCTAATTTGCTAGTTTCAAATTATTAATAAACAGCAAGCACAAACTATGCAAAAGCGGCATTCCTTCCGGTGCACTCAGTGTCCGAATTCACTCACAAGTTTTCATTTACTCCTTCAAGTGAACTGAATTAGTGACCTAATGTAGGGAATAGTGAATGAGGGTATAAGGGGCGATTTCGGACACAGCCTAAGATTAATTAAATTGATTAATCTCCAAGCTGGGAGCCCATTTTGACCGTTCATGCTTAACACAGAATGATACTTTAAGCCAAAGTCTGCACATTTTATCAAACATGGACTTAAATATTTTACTTCAAAATTCAGTATGTTTTTGTTCACAACTTTAAACATACTGCAGTGTTTGTGAGGAACGTAAAATGAACAAAACTTACAAGCATGTATATTTTTATGTATGTGTCATGTAGTTTTATTTCCTTTGTGAAAGACACAAATCTTGTAGTGTTTAACTCTCTTTAACTAGGACATTTACAACGTATGTTTTATATAATCAATTTTGTTTTAACTATTAAAAATAATCGTTTCCCAGTCACTCTTTAATGACTTCACCTCATGTCAGCATTGTGAACTACAGGGCTGGGTTGACAATACCAACATTTATATTTGAAAAATGGATTCTTGAAGATCATTATTTTAGTCTGTGCTGTTATCTGTTGATGTGTGAACAAAATGTCACTATATATATATAAAACACATTTGTAATGCCAGCCATTCAATAATCACAATAAGCTTTGTGCTTCACCAAATTAAACATGAAAGTCTCAGCTTTCAAATAGTTTCAATTTCATTATACAACTGAATCTCATTTTGCCACGCTTTAAAAAGCCATATATAGCTGTAGCACCTCAGTTCAAGCGACACATGAACTTCTTTACTACTAGTTACAGAATGAACAACATTTTTAAGAGCAGAATATTAACTGCACAATAACAGTGAATAAATCCAGCACCAAATAATAGATTAACTAAAATCAAAGCTCAAATATTAGCTTGGATTTAAAACAGACCCATGTCTCTTATAGAGGCTAATACATTACTCGAATACATTTTTACACAAATATTCATATAACATTGAATATGAATATAGAGATGACAATTTAATTCAGTTTGTATATTGATCATTATTTGTTTTTATTATTTTAATATAAATGTCAACTTTTGACACTGATCTCTGGTTTATTGTTTAAAGTGTTATTTCCGGGTTTGGATATGTTCTTATAACTCAAACGAGTTCACCTTCAGAATCATGACATCAAATTCACATTTCACTAAGTAAGCAGGAACAAGCACTCGGGACAAACAATGTGATAACAAAAAAAAAATCTTAATTTGTATAACGTGCCCATGGACTAATTCAAATATCTTGCTGTAAATTACACAAATTTATTTTCATCTGTCATAAGTTCCTCCATAGTCCAAAACACATCGTATAAAACAAAAGTTATGACTAAATGTTCACAAACCAATAGTGTTCTGCACTTCCCCACAATAGCTAATTCGCCCACTTCGCTGCGTTCGCAGCTTTGCCAGACAGATTTTGATAGGTGGATACTATAATAAAACCGGAGGTATGCCAAAGGACCAAAAGGGCCTGCCTCGTTACGGTTGTGTCAACCCATTCATTACTCTGGCTGTTTAAAATAGTAGAACTAAAACCTTAAGATCTGAAAAGATTTATTTAATGCCGTGGCCTGCCGTTTTTTTTTTGTAGACTTTGTAGTGTTTGGTTGACCAATCAGCAGAGAGGGGCATTTCATTCCACCCGCTCATGTAGAAAATCAAGATATGCCGCGTTTGATTCATTTTTGTTTTGTTTCCGGACGGTCCCCAAACTTACAATGATTCATCTTGATTTTTTTTTTTGTTTGAACAAATGAAAAAACATGACATTAACATTGTCAGATTTCAATTTATAAAAAAAATAGCACACAACACTAAGGACACACCATAAAGTGACACTTCCTGCTTTGCTTTCATCAAGGGGTTTTAAAGATGAACAAAAAAAAAAAAAAAACCCCCACCACAAAGCAAATGATTAATTATACAAGTGGTTTTATTCACTCTTGTTTTCGGTACGGAGTCCTGAAACAATCATGTACAGGGGGACATGTATGTGGTCTCAAATGAATCACCTGAAAGAGGAGCAGGAAAGAATCTTAATTACATTGTACAGGGAATTCAGAGAGATCAAAAAGTGACAAGGGAAAAAAAATAAAAATACTTGGCTGATAGTAGTCATAGACTCTGACAACCGCTGGCTTGAGATTTTTCACCACAAGAACCCGTTGCAGTTGCAGCTTGTAGGTCATGGGGACGCCATTGGGAATCTGCAAGACAGAAGGGATTAACAGTAGCACATATACAGCACACAGAAATAATGGCAGCTAGTGAATATACGGTCTCACCTCTTTCAGATACACTAGGACATGATCTTCTCCAGCATCAACCCGTTCCACTAGCGGGGCAAAAGATTGGGCTGGAGATCCAAGCTGAGAGGAAAAGATCATAGTTTACATCTGAAGGAGCCTCAAGCATCTTGGGATTTTCCAAATCATCTTAAGACATCCACCATTATGTCTCTGCCATGAGCTGAAGCAGCTTATTCCCTAGAACCATGTTAGTACTTGTTTTTGCTTCATTGTATCTAAATGTAAGGATGCTGGGTTTAGTCAAGCAGAACAGCGCAAATCCCTTTTAATAAAAAAAAAAAAAAAAAAAAAAAAAAAAAAAAAAAAAAAAAAAAAAAAAAGTCAAACATGAGCTGGTTTCAAGACAAAGACAAAAGTTATTCTTACTTCACCGTGAAGTTCAACATGAGATTGGCTCCAAGTGGTCCACAGTCTCCAGGTCACCTTAACTTCGATGCTCAGTGTCCTGGCTACTTTAATGGGTGCCGGGATGTTGTAGAAACATACAGCCTATGATTGCAAAGCAAAAGGAGAATTAGGATAAGCACAACAGAAGCAGAAATAATAGGAGGTGAAGATGCAGACCTGCACAGACACACAGGTGGATCCTGTTGCTCTAACACTATATCTGCCAGGAACACTCTTCAGCGGCTTCTCCTGATACAGCAGCCTGTTGTCCCGATTCACATCAAAGCTATAAGAGTCTCCTCCTACCACTGAGGACTGTACAGTAACAGTGCTGGAACCAGCCAAGCTGAACACCTTAGTGGCGTACACTGACAGAGCATGAAGAGCCACCACAGTGTCCTAAAAACAAGCACCAGATTAAAAACTGCACTCATATAAATGACTGCACTCATGTTTGGTGGTCAGGGTCACCTGGGTGGAAGAAAAGCCTCCATAGGGATTCTGCTGGGTCACGAGCCAGTTGACAATGCGGTTAGCATAGCCTAGATTAGCAGTCGTGAGAGGCTGTACAGAGAGAACTGCCAGCAGCACATAGGAACTGATCTCCACCGCCAGAGTATCACCAGATGTAGTCTGAGACCAGTGGAGCTTAGTGCCTTAAGAGGAGACAGAAGACAAAGTTGATGCCAAAGAACCTGAACATATCAAATGAGAGCCTAGTCAATCTCACCTTCAGAAATGGCAACATTGTCCAAGGCATTTAAAAGCTGTGCTTGAGTGCTGGTCTCTCCAGCCAGACTGAAGGTGTAGGCGAGCAGAGCCATGGTGTAAGTGTTTCCCAGGTTCCCAACAACAGGCCTCAAGCAAGACAGAGCATTGGTAATGATGGGATCCTGAATAGCAAATGGAAACAGACTACAGCTTTAAAAAAAAATAAATAATAAAAACAGTATAGCTACTGGTGACTTTATTACCATAACGGGGATGTCCATTTCAAACAGTGATGCAGTGATGTAGGCGGTTATGGTCACATTATCACCAACTCCACCCTAAAACGCACCAATATACCATTTAGAAGAATGGTCCCACCTAGTGTCTATTGGTCATGACTCATTTGAAAGAAAACCTGACACCTTCATATCATTATGGTACAGATTTCCCTGTTGCATAAAACAGCCATCTGGGACCTGCTTGCTAAACAGCCAATCCTTTGCACTCTGGAGAACATTCGGATCAATGAAGATGAAGTTCCTTGCTAGGCCAAAAGATCTCAGGACGAAGGAGGTCAACCTGGTCATGAAGGAAACTTCATGAGAAACTGCGCAAACGATACGCAAGACTAGAAAAACAGAATGAAACTCACCATGTGTTCGATTTATCATAGCCAAATGTGCTGTATGAACCGTCGCTGTGCCTGTAGTTTAGTTGTCCTTGGTATCCTGTTCGGGTCAAACAAATTAGACATTCAAATGGGAAGAATAGGGCCGAATGTCCTTGGTATGCACACTTTGAAATATTCAGTAGATTTGGTCATTGTACCGCTCTCAAGGTAACCAATGGCAGTCTGTCGGATGGTTGTGGTGAGCTGCCCAGTGGCTTCCAGGTACTGTAGGATGTAAATATTGGGAGCAAGAACGATCATATTTTGTTCTCCACAGCCATATGGCATCTTTAATAGTCCAGCCAAATTCTTTAGTGCACGACCCTAAATTCCCCTATATGATAGAAATCGAAGGTCCAGGAAAAAAAAAAAAAAAAAAAAAAAAAAAAAAACACACACACACACAACACTTCGCCTACGACCACTGTCAGTCCCCTCGTGAACCACTTTTACAAGGCTGAAACTGAGCATTTGGCGATCCCGGATGCAATCATGAGTCTCAGTCTCACATCTTCTGAAACTACATTTCCTGCCGAATAAACGATGAATTAACAAAGAAGCTCAACTAGGTTACAAGGTAAAACCACCAAAACGTTTTTTAAAAAGCCACACAAAACTTGTGGACAGAGTAACCAACCTGGGTGTTTTGTCCTTCAGTCTTCAGAATCTACAAAGACAAACACTCCACTCATAAATCATCCATGACAATCAAACCCGAAGGCTGTTAACAACTAACCAGGGCAGTAGCCTTCGTGTGACCACATCATTCGTCCTCTTTCTCGGCACACTCCAATCTCATTGCCACACACATTCCCTGGGTTGTACCAGCCCGAGCACTACTGTACATTTTAAAGTTCCTCGCAATGAAAGACAGGAATACCTTCATTTCCCCATACTACACAACAGTTTAAAAAGACAGCCAAACGACCAAGACAGAAGCAGTGACGACCCATTAAAGGTTTTTCTTCCTTGGCACTCGACAGATAATAACGGTCCATTAAATACTCTAAGAGTGGCAGGCCAAGGACCTAGTTTGGATTCACTTGAACCTGCCAATAATTTGAACGCACAATTATCAAAGACAGGAGTGCTCCCCTCTTGCAGATCCTTCTACGGTAGAAATACTGACCCATACCCATGGATGCAGTTGACAGATAGTTTGAAGAGCGTGTCCTTCAGCTCAAAAGACTCTCCACGATGATGGAGTAAGCAGGGAGAGCTGCCAGAAGAAGTCGTGGAATACAGTCACTGACAGGATGAGCCCAGCCCCAACCTTTGAGACATCAGAACGCCCCAGTCTCCCATGTGGTGATGGTGTCAGGAACCTTGATAATACTTGTTGGGATCGTCTCTCCTGGGAAGGGGGAGGGGGGAAAATTAAAATAAAAATAAAACACCCACGCAGTAAAAAGGGGAGGCAGGTAAAACACTTTGGAAAGTGCTTAGATGGCATCAACCACTGAACCGGAAAGAGACCTACATCCCTGACCCCACTTGAGTGAGTTGCCAGATCCATGTTTCTGGAAAGTAAGTCCTGATGGTCACATCAAGAGGGGAACTGTGCTCTCCTTCAGCACTCTCAGCTACTGCAGCAGGAGCCATTGCCAAGGCAGCAGGACGACGAAAATAGTTCACTGAAACCATAAGCAGTTAATACTAGGACTACAGCAACCAATTGAGGTTTGTCAATTCCCCATGATCAGTTTTAGATAAATCAGGTCTATGCACAATGCAAGGAAAACATTTACGGTGATTAAAGTTGGCCAGGATGAAAGTTCACTTTGCCCTGAATAACTGAGAGGTCAAAATACATAGTGTATCAAATCAAAATTACGGATTAAGGCGAAGGCTTAACACACACACACACCCACACTAATTAACAAATAAGTAATTTGGCAAGTCTTTGATCAAGAGCCTAAAACACATACCATCACGGAAGTTGCGATAGTAATCCAGGCCTCTGTATGTCAGGCAGTGAGGTTCTCTGACAGGCAGATTTGTTGCAATCTTCAGTCCCACACTCTGTCAAAGCCAATGCAAGAACAAAAATACATAAAGTGTATTTGTTATATCTCTATATATATGAATATATATATAGATAATATATATATATATATACACACACACACCACCATTAACTCAATGAGTTTCGCCACTAAATGATTACGTTACCTACCTTGAAAGATTCATAAGCTTGGTCTGCAGGAACAGCCCGACGGGGTCGAACGTTCAGGCACTGCCGTTCATCCTCAACACTGAATGAAATCTGATAAAGGAGTCACCGGAAGCAAGCTGAAGACCTGAAGAATGGGGAGGGGGCATATCGGTATGTCAACAATGTACTCAAATCCAGATTGTTTAATGACTGCAAACATGAAATCTGATCAGTGGCACAAGGATACCGCTTCAGCACTTAGACGTCTTCCTGGCTCCATGATCAGGACACTCTGATCAACAGCACTGAGGCCACACAGGGATCCTGCTTGAGCAGAGACCGTCAAAGTGTTTTCCTCACCAGGAACGGCAGTAGCTGGAGAAAACTGCAGAGACACCTGGAACAAGAACCAGCTTACACGCTGTAGGACAAGTCACTGTACCCCTCATGAAGATGCTAGATGTACAAATACCTGGTTTTGGAAACACCTTTCTGTGTCAAAGGTTGCACTAGCAGCAACTACATTCTCACTGGGCAGAACAGAGAAGGCCAGAATCTGCACTACTGGAGCCATATCAAGACTGACTGACAGCTGGAACGACACCTTGCCACTTGTGACCGTATTAGAAGCCCATGCGTCAACCTTTTCAAATCCATGCAGAACAATCACTCCTCTGGATAAGACCTGACAGAAGACCGAGCCAGACTGGTGCATCAGTGGTGCCAGACAAGTGGACTAGTGCAGTAACAAAACAAGCATCCACTCACCATATAGATGATGTCAGCACTGTAGTCACCAGTTTCTCCAACAAAAGAATACTTGATCATCACTGGATACTTGGCACCACATTTCAGTGGCTGCTCAAGCTTCAATATAGTCAGTTCACTAAAGGTTGGGTTATTGGGAGTAGCAGTTTGGAAAAGAGACGCAGTCCTTGCATCTGAACCGAAGAATGGGGACTTGTAACTATAAACGACCTGTGGAGTTGCACTTGCCTGAGGAACAAATGAATAGAATTGGTATCTTGCAAGAGAGAAATCCATTTAAAAAGACAAGGATGAACACCAAAAATCATACCACCAGATTCAGATCAGCTTTAGGGAGATCAGCAGTGTTGAGGGAGAAAGCGGACAGTCCATTCATGTTTGTAGTCAGATTCAGCAGCAGTTTGTTGGGCCATTGGCTACTATCCAGGAGATAGACTGCCTTGCTTGCGATTGGAGTCCCATTGAAATAAGATGCTGAGATCTTTTGGGAAAGATAAAGGTTAGGAAAGGGAACCAACGAGGACTGTCTAATAAGGATGAAGCTTTACTCACTTTTCCGTTAATCATTGACCCATAGGCAAATAAACCTGGGAGTTCCAAAAACGTGACCTTGCCAACTTCAAACGTAACGGACACAGTTGTGGATTTTGACGTCACTACATCTGGGAGGAAAAACAAAAGCCACAAACATAAGCATGTAAACATGAGTCACTGGTTCAAATCTGCCAATAGCTCACCTGTTCCCTCCTCAGTGAGGTTCACGTTAACAAGAAATGAATCTTGCAGACTAGTCTCAAATCTGGTGTTGAAAAACACTGACGTACTGACAGTAAGGGATGCATAGCCTGTGTTGTTCATCTGGTAGCAGAACACAAGTGGTCATATCAAAATCAGCCATATGCAGAAGACAAAACTTCAGAACTAGCAGTAGTCACATACCTTAGCAGTTTTATTCAGGCACAGACGTTTCACCTCTGGAATCACAACATATGGAAATGGCTCACGGCACACTTCCACCAGTGCTTGACCAGGTACAGGCTGCCCATGTGTGTATCTGGAAAATATTGGAAGGAAGGAGATAAACAACTAACATCAGTCACAAGACGAGAAATCAGCATCAGGGAAAAAAAGGGTTTCACTCACTTGCCACAAACTACAATTTTCAGTCCCACATCTCCAACACTGTACATCTGTGGTGTGGTTACAGTCACATCAAACTTGGGTAAAACTAAAACCAGAAACAACTCTAAACCCTCAGATCTCATTTTGGGCGGTTGCACATCGTACTAAAAAAAACAAAAAAAAAACACTAGGTACCATATTTTTTCACTTCAAAAACCTGGGAGATCATTTGGTCACCAATAAAAGCCCTCAGTGTGTACATCCCAACTTGAGCCTCGGGGTTTAACTGGTGAGAAAGCTGCAATATCCACCCCGTTGAAGAAACGTTTGTCCACTGACTGCTCCGGTTATTATGATTGTCCTAGTAAAACAATTACCAGATTAAAAACCGCCAAGCTAAATGTAATAGTAAAAAGTAAAAAGACTTCACCTCCACAACCACCAGACTGTACTGTAAGACAAACACAGCAATATTAGACATGGACTCAAACACTGATGCAGCAAGTATCATTGGAAAAATAAAAAAATAAATAAAAAAAAATAAATTGGACTGAAGCTTTAGCGTTTTAATTTCAATTAAAGCCCCCCCCCCCCGCTCAATGTCAAAAAAAGATCAGGCCTTACCATTTGATCAACAGGCACAAATTTGGCATCCATGGTACCAACTCTGAAATTAACTGCAAAGATGAGAAATGTCAATAAATGTTCACATTACAACTAATACCATAAGGGACTTTCTATAATCCTAATATTCATCCATAGGTCATTCACAGCTCACCCGTTTGTCCTGGATTGTAGATGGGTTTGTCGGTTTGGATGAAGGTCAGAGGCAGGTAACATCTGAACATGACTTTCTTCTCTCGTGTCACTTTGAAGAACCTCCCTTGAAGTACCACCCTCAGTTTCTGCACCGATTCGCCTTCTACTTGAGGAGCCTGTAGAGAGAGGTAGAGAATCATGTTAATACACAATCAAACTAGACAAAAAGGTTCACATGTATGATAACAGACCTGGAAACTAAAGCATCGGTGAAATGCCATCCGAGAGCTCTGCTGCACAAGTAGAGTGGTCATGTTTTTGTCATCAAGCAGAGAAATGGTCATTGCGAGACTCTCGTTGGGTTTCAGAAGACTTGCACACAATTTGACATGAGAACTGGACTCAATCACTGCAGGAAATGTCAACAAGAAGAACCTGTGGAAACATTTAAACTTTAGAAAGCATAAGGACTCCGCTCAGAACATGTATTTGTGTAGATGTGCATTCACAGAAAGTGGTTGCCAAAGACAAGACTAAAAAGAAAAGGCAGAGCAGTACACTTTTATTCACTTCAGAGATTAATATTACTTACGGCCCTGATTTCTGTCTATCAACAGCAAACTGTCCTAATCCTTGTCCATCAACAGCAAAGAAGAAAAGGAGTAAAATAAACATGTTCAAAACAGAAATCGCCATCACAGCCATGAAGAGCAATCATACAAGATCAGGTGTCAATTGAGCGTCTCTTTCAGAAACCCTGCAAAACTTCTGCAACAATCTACAACCATTTACTGCTCTACAGCTTCTCTCAACCATACACCAGAGCTTTCCCAACCTGTCCTTATAAGTCACCTAGCTCTGCACATTTTGTATATCTCCCTCATCTGACACACCTGATCCCACTCATCAGCTGATTAGTAGAGAATACAAGACCTGGGGCAGGTTCAAGCTCAAACCGGTGCACAACGTTTTGCTACGGTTTCCGGTTTGAACAACATGTTTCCTGGAAACGGTGTGCAACGGGGTTTGAGATGCGTTTTCTCTTGTTCGGTGGGTGTGTCAAACATGTCAGCCCAATCAGCAGCAACATGTATATAAACCACGCGGTATTAAAGAGACAGCTCGCACAATGTAATTAACCTCCAAGTAAATTCACAAGAGCAAGTATATTTTGCACATGTTTATTTACATTAAAGGCAAAATAACTGAAATAATAAGAGCACAAGTATAGATCTGGAACTTCTTTAAGTCTGTCTAAATATCATTTAGTAATTGCAATGTCTTCTGGTCCATATCCTTTCCTCAGGAAGGTGTGCTAGACACTGATTAATGTAACATAAAAATACTATACATATTTATATATTTTGCTATTGTATTGTGGAGTGTCACTTTCATAAACCTTGAGTGACCGGTGGATTGCCGCTGCTGTCACCACTGTCAAGCTAGGTGGGCGTGGCTTCAGGAACCAGCTCCCACCTTTTTGCCATTTGCCAAGATGGCGACGGCCGGCTCCGCCCAATTTGAGCTTCAAAAATGCTCTTCAGAAAACTACAGGTGACATCACGGACACTACGTCCATGTTTTTATACATTCTATGATTGGGACGATTTTCTAATGATCGTGAAGACAGTTAGTATGCTCCGGTGTGTTTGATTAGGGTTAGAGCTACTGCAGGAAAGTGGATCTCGTGGGCCAGCTTTGATGATCCCTGCTTTAGGGCATAGTATATTATTAACGTTTAAAACAGATGTGCTGCTTCATATTTTTATAAAAACAATGATACATTTTTTTCCCCAGATTCTTTGACGAATAAGTTCAGAAGAACAGCATTTATATGAAATTTTTCACAATGGGTACATACTTCCTGCCTTAGCAGCTATGAGGTTCAGGGTTACCAGTTTTCCACAATAAAACCACTCAAATTTCTACACCAAACTAGCCCAATTGCGTTCGGGGGGTAAATACACCGTTTGGCGTGATCCCCTGTATATTCGCATTTCGGGTGAAGTCCATGAAAATCAAACCTGCGTCGACAATGTTAAGTAGCCCCAAATCGGGGAAAACTGCGTGCCTGTCAACGCGTGTATTGAGATCCCCAGGACCGACCTCGGTAATTTATCATGGTTCAAAATAAAATTTGTTCTCGTGAATTACTACTTTGCTGTTTTAAACTCCCAGACGACGTTTGCATGTATAATTAAGTTTAGAAACGGTTTGCAATAATAGCGTCCTGAATGTAAGGGACCAGATTCTGAAGATAACCGGATATTCCTATTTCAGTAATCACATATACTGAAACTCATTGTGATTATATACAAAATTTAAAAAACGGTGACAATATATTTGTGTATGGTTTTTAATTGTTTTGGTTTCCCTAATATATTAATATCATAATTATATTACAATTATTTTAAGGATAAACTTACCCTAGTAATTACTAGACAACGTTCATTCTCCAAAAATCACACACTAGGAAATAAAACATATCAAAACAGGATTATACAAACCGATGACTTTACAAACACTAAAATAAAACAAAAAAAAAATGAGAACATATGATATAAGACTGTATTTACAATAATTTGTAGCATTTATGACTTAATTTAACATTTCTACAATGAGTAATACAACTTTTTAATGATTGTTTTCAAGTATGTTTTGCTTTTGGGAAATGGTCTTTCTACCCTAATCAAGCTTTATTTAGCCACACAGTGGTGCTTTCTGCAAGTGTGTTGTTTTTCTTAAGGTTTTTTTTTAAAATTTTTGTTTTTTTGTTTTTTTTTTTTATTATTATTATTATTATTTCATAAGCGGGTTGAGCGGCGAAGTTAAAGAAGATGAGTGTTTAAACTGTGTGTAAACATCCCACCTTAGCATACTATGTAGGAAGGTGCACACAAACAGTATTACTTTGTTTTAACATGCATATAGTTAGTATTTGACTACTTTGAAACCAGTAACAGTGTGTCTCTATTGATAATTGACGATAATAGCGCTCTGCTCTAGTCCAAGCATAGACTGTATAAAAACATGGACGTAGTGTCCGTGACATCACCCGTAGATTTCCGAAGAGCGTTTTTTGAATCCTCAAAAGTGGGCGGAGGCTGCCGTCGCCATCTTGGCAGTGCGTCACCGTGCGTCACTCCTGGATAATCGGAAATGGGCAAAGAGGCGGGAGCTGGTTTCTGAAACCACGCCCACCTAGCTCGACCGTGGTGACAGCAGCGGCAATCCACCTGTCACTCAAGTGGCACGCCCTTAATTATGCAGAACTTTAAGGTTTAATATAATTTAAACGGATGAGTTATTTAAAAAATTTACCCCCCTCACAGTTGTGATCAAGGGCAAAATTAGCTATATAGACCAAAATCTTTTTTTGAACCAGGCTGTAAACATGTTTTTTACTTCTCTGTAAAGTTGGAACATTTTAACACTGGGAGTCTATGGGACTGACTCCCTTTTGTAGCCAGCCTCTAGTGGCCAGTTGATGAATTACAGTTTAGGTCACTTCCTTGTTGGCTTCACGAGAAAGAGCGGGAGGTTGCCGCTTGGTCCAACCAGTCTTCATGTCCAAAAGGTAGTGCTCGCAACTAGTCATCATATAGACTCACATCGCCCTGTCTGTGAAGGAATCGTTGTTTGATTTGCTGAAACGGAATTTCTGTGGACGCTCCATCGGGACAGGACACCAAAAGCGGGACGGTCCAGAAAACGGAATCTGGTCACCCTCCCCTATGTGAATTAAAATGATCGCTTGAGATGAGTGAACAAGGCTTTAGTGAGGGCGGCGGGCGGCAGCCTCGCCGTGTTGCCAGATCAAGTATAATAAGCATCTCGACGTGTCTTTTCACTTATTTTGACATTATAGAATAAGTGGGAAGTTGCAGTTACAGTTAGAAATCTTAGCTTGTTCTATTACCAAAAAAAAACTTTAAATTTGTTTCATAAAATATCTGGCACCACTGCATCGCTGCATGCTGGCTACCAGGCCAATACATACCAGGCTGGATATAAGGCAAACGGAAAAAAAATCTGTTCAGAAACATTCACGCTATCAAAACAGTCGCAGGTACACTAGTACACATCTGTAGAACATGGTTACATACTAGTAAATTAAATATGCAACACTAGCCATGAAGAAGTCTATTTTATTTCTTTCAGTATAGTAGTTACATTTTCACAAAGGCATGCTAAAATCATTCATAAGAGCGCTAGACAAAGTTATCATCTATATAGCAGTGGTTATTAATGAAAACTATAACAGTAATATATATTGTTGCATAAATTATAAACAACTGATAAAATTATCCACCTGACCTATAGTTAAGTATTAAGATATTTTGATGCAATTCAATATAATTTAACAATGCTCATCCCTCCAATACAGAGAAAACATCTTTCACAAACATACATGTCTGTCTCCTTTAAAGTGTTCGTAGTGTATATAATGAGTTGTATTTGTATGGGTTATTATAACACAATTCTTTAAAGGGATAGTTCACCCAAATTACATTTGTTGTTATCTGCTACCCCCCAGGCACAGAGGAGGGTTGCTTGGTTTCTTCAGTAAACCCAAATATGATTTTTAAGTCAGCCGTTGCAGTCTATAGTCGTATAATGCATGGCAATGGTAACAAAATTTATGAGAGTAAAAAAACATGCACAGACTAATCCAAATTAAACTCTGCGGCTCGTGAAGACACATTGATGTCCTAAGACATGAAACGATCGGTTTGTGCCAGAAACCGAACAGTATTTTTTTTTACCTCTAATACAGCACTATGTCCAGCTGTCTTTGGGCACGCACGGCATCCGGTGCATGATGTGTGTACGCGCTCTGGCATAGTTTACGCGACCGCTGGAAGTGATCTCTCGCGGGTATACGTCACTCATTGTTTACACAGTGCACAAATATTGTAGGTACGATGGCTAATCAAAATGGTACTTAATTGCGCTTATCCGGATTGTTCAAACCGACTTGAAACTAAAAGATTACTTTCTCTCGCGTGAACTCATTCGGGAGTGGTGACTTTCCACGAATTCCCAACTTCTGGGCCTGCTCGCTTGAAGTTATGGTTGATTGCTCTTCGGCTGGATCTCAAACCACACCCATTAACGTAAACTACGCCAAAGCGTGTAAACACCTCACGCACCGGATGCCGTGCGCGCACCCAAAGACAGTTGGACATAGTGGTGTATTAGAGGTAAAAAATTATGTAAATACTGTTCAGTTTCTTGCACAAAACGATCGTTTCGTGTCTTAGGACATCAATTTGTCGTCACGAGCCGCAGGGTTTAATTTGATTTGTCTGTGCATGTTTTTTTTACTCGCATAGATTTTGTTACCATTGCCATTCATTAGACACATATACTGCAACGGCCTGATAGGGGGGGGGGGGGGGGGGGGTGTGAAGGACTTAAATCAAATTTGTGTTCTACTGAAGAAACAAGTCACCTACATCTTGGATGACCTGGGGATAAGCAGATAAACATCAAATTTAAATTTTTAGGTGAACTATCCCTTTAAACCCCACCCACATCTCCTATTTTCAAACCCTGGGCTTGTCCGAATCCGCCCCCTATACCCTTAAATAGGGCAATATTTGAGGGGACAGCCATTTTTATTGGTGTCCGAAACCATAGTGGACGTTGTTGAGTGCACTCATTCAATCCCACATTGCACTGCAAAAACGAGTGTACAACTGGTGCATGCTAGACGGCAACGGCTAGAGAATGCCCATAATGCACCATGAGAGTCACCGCCGAATGAATTCCCACATCTCGCCAGAAAATGGCGCCCGCAGCTGAATAATCAATCCGTTCATTTTTACAACGCACCCCCTCATGCCATTCAACAGCCTAAGTCAATACTGTTAAATTAATTGTAAATTGGATTATTAAATGTTTGAGTAGGTTTTATACATAATTGTCCGGAACAGGTTCAGAAACATTGGTAACACTTTACAATATTAGTACATGAATTATCATGTACTAATACCTGAATTAATACTTACTTCAACATGAACTAATAGGAGTTAAGAATGTATTCATCCCAGAACTAATGAAGAACTAACTGAACTACGACATGAGTCATATGAACTACTGCATGAATAACACTACCTTAATTACATGTTAGTTCCTGCATGTTAGTTCATGTATTAATTAACATTTTGGGGTAAACTAAATCAAACATGCTCTAGAAGCAAGATGTATGAAAATGGCACAATGTAAAATTGTTTATAAATTTGCCACCTGCAGCTGTCACAAACATCAGTGAACGACTTGCAATATTTACGTTTAACCTAACTCATTCAACACACAATGATGCATTCATAATTAAAAACAATTTCATCTCGTTCTGTTTTGAGTGATTCCACTGCTGCCGTCCTACAATAACGTATTCATTAAGCAGGTGCAATTTTCCCAATTAAAATCAGTGTTAGCATAGAGATTATGGTTATCACTTTGGTTTTATGTGATGGATTGGTTTACTATATGTTGGTATCATAATAATGCCTGCAATAACGTTTTCTTGATTTCTTGCTCTTCTTTGGGGCAACTATTGCCCGTCAAAATGTCACTTTCCGCCTACTGTTCAGTTCCTTCCTCCATCCAAATGCAGCCAACACGGACCTCGCTCTTCCCCTTCTTTACAAAACCAGGCGAAAAGCACCAAATATCTGCTTTAGATGAGCTGAATATGTATAAAACAGGTGTATTGATAACATTTTAATAATGTGCCCCCTCAAGTAGTCATGACAGAATGATACATTAACAAGTCCTGAATTAATGTTACTTAATAATCTTGAAATAAGTTCAAGTGAGACACCATTTTTTTAATGGCTTTCAGGCCAGTTACAATTTTTTTTATTTCTTTTTTAATGTGTAACCCACTTTAAACAATATGCTCTTGACAAAGCAAACCAGACACTAGAGATACAAAAGCAGAAGATTCTTCATCTTCAGGAAAAAGTTGACTCTCTAACAGATGACAAAGATTTTCTCATATTAAGATTGGAGGATGGTACGTAATAGGGTCATGAACTTGCTTTAAGAATAATTATGCCAGTCAGTATGTTGCTACGTTTAATTAGAAATACTTTCATCAGACAAGAAAGGCTGTGGACTAGAGACCTGCACTCCCGCCGGCCGCTGAAGTACCGCGGGACCCAACGCAACAGGGCGCGGGACAACTCTTGGTGGGCGAGTGCGGGTGTAGGCAGACTATGAACTGTGGACCCTGAGGGTGACATTAGCCCCTGTCGCACTGGGTAGTTATAGGAATTTGGTTTTAGGAACTAGCCACCAGGCACATTATTACTAAGTCATCATTCATTATTTATAAAGTAACATTAATTCTAGGGGTGTAAGAAAATATTGATACACGTGAGTATCGTTTGGCGATACTGTATCGACTCTCAAAAACGGAATATCTATTTTTTTAAAAAAACAAGATTCATGGCAGTTGTTTCGTTTTGAGTTTATATCCCGACCGCTAGAAAGCAGTCTTCATCTCTGGCGATTCCACGCGGAGCATAAATACAAACTGAAAAACCTGTGGGATCCAAGTGGAAAGGTTCTGAGAATGTTTAACATCTGTATTTATTTTATTGTTTTAAAATAGTTTTCTTTGTTTCTTAATTGTAAACTTAAAATGTGAACCTTTAAAGCAGGGTCTAAAAATATATATGGTCTTTTTATAAAATACATATTATACATTTAAATAAAGGATCCTGCAAGCACTTTAATTTCCCCCTTGACTCGTACTGCACAAAAAGTGGTTTAATAACGCTGAATGTTACAGGGACTGATTATTGCAAATGCAGATCCCACTGTGTTCTGGTTAAATAACTTGTATTTATTTGATTTATTTATTGTTAAGGTTTGCATATGGTGGTGTGTTCTTTATGACAGCTTTCCTAAAAAGATATCCTATTCCTAAAATAAGAAGTATCCCAATATATCGCCTTGCTTACAGTATCGCAACCCCTTTATCGTGATACGTACCGTATCGCCAGATTCTTGCCAATGCACAGCCCTAATTAATTCATGACTTGTTAATGTATCATCATGTCATGACTTTACTTGGGGGGGCACATTATTACTAACTCATCATTAATTACTTATTAAGTAACATTAATTCATGACTTGTTAATGTATCATTATGTCATGACTTGTCTTGGAGGGGCACATCTTTAAAAGGTGATCAATTACACATGTTCTATACATATTCAGCTCATCTAAATCAGATATTTGGTGCTTTTCGCTGGTTTGTAAAGAAGTGGAAGAGCAGAGGTCCTGTGGCTGCATTTGGATGGAGAAGGAACTGAACAGTAGGAGGAAAGTTGACATTTTGAAGGGGCAATAGTGACCCAAAAGAAGAGCAAGAGCACAAGACAAACGTCTGACTGCAGTGCATTATTATGATATAAATATAGTAAACCAATCCATAACATAACCAAAGTGATAACCATCATCTCTATGCTAACACTGATTTTAATTTGGAAAATTGCACCTGCTTAATGAATACGTTATTGTAGGACGGCAGCAGTGGAATCACTCAAAACAGAATGAGATGAAATTGTTTTTAATTATGAATGCATCATTGTGTGTTGGATGAGTTAGGTTAAACGTAAATATTGCAAGAAATCCACTGTCGTTCACTGATGTTTGTATTTATAAACAATTTTACATTGTGCCATTTTCATACATCTTGCTTCTAGAGCATGTTTGATTTAGTTTACCCCAAAGTGTTAATTAATACATTAACGAACATGCAGGAACTAACATGTAATTAAGGTAGTGTTATTCATGCAGTAGTTCATATGACTCGTGTCGTAGTTCAGTTAGTTCTTCATTAATACATATCTTAACTCATCATTAGTTCATAGTCAAGTAATTATTAATTCAGGTATTAGTACATGATAATTCATGTACTGTTATTGTAAAGTGTTACCATAAATCCTTTAATCTTACTACTGGAGCTGCTAGTTTGCTAGTTTGAAATGATTAATAAACAGCAAGCACAAACTATGCAAAAGCAGCATTCCTTCCGGTGCACTCAGTGTCCGAATTCACTACTCGTTTTCAGTCACTCCTTCTAGTGAACTGAATTAGTGACCTAATGTGACCTAATGTAGGGAATAGTGAATGAGGGTATAGGGGGCGGTTTGGGACACAGCCCTGGTTACGGCCATGCGTGCTGTTACTGTAGTGCACTGCATCGTGTGAGTATGCGTGGGTGCGCTGTACTGTAGTCAGTGCAGAAATCACAGCGCCCTCTGCTGGTCTGCTGCAACAAACTACTCTGCTAAATTATTTGTATGACAGTATGACATGTTTAATAAACATACGAAGAATTTTAAGAACCAGGTGCACCGTTTATTAGTACCCCTGTTTAGCGGGGTGTGTGTGTGTGTGTGTTTATGTGACCTGATACCCGGATGTTGATCGGCGCGGCGTCAGTGCGCAGCTGCAGGCCGGACTTACTGAGGTGAGCAAAACAAGCTCAAACATTTGCAAACGTACACAACATATATCGCGCTAACAGCAACATACAAACATATACATGTGAAATAATCTGTTAGAGTCATGTTTGAAGGCTGTCTTTGTAATTCCGAGGAACGTATCATCATGCATTTAAGTTAGTTTTGATCTCTTCATCTGTTTACCATCGATATCCGCTGAATAATTAAATGTGTAGAAGACTCACATACATTTTCGTGGCCCGAAATGATCCAAGTAACCCTTTTCTAGTTGCTTTAAGTGATATCAAAGCATGTTTGTCTGTGCGTTTGAACGTTTGTGTGTGAATGCGCCATAATTAGCATGCTAGCTTGGTAAGTTCAAGCAGAAAGATGAATAAATCAGCTTTATGGCAAAACCCGATAGTTCATTTCGTGTAGTACACTGGTCTTTGAAGTACACTAGAGAACTAATCTCGTAGTATGGTCATCGTTCAGTGCCATGATGTATGTATCTGTTTATTTTTTACCATTTGCTATCAGTGTGATGTTGTGCATTGGGCTTGTGAAAGAAAGTTTGCAAGTATTAACACAAAAACAGTAGAATAAAATCTTTACTGCTTCATGACCTGGCTTGATGCAAAGATTTTCACGGCATGCATACAGAACATACACTGCGTCTATCAATAAAACAGTGCAGTAATGTGATGTGTGTGTGGTGTCACAGGAGCAGGAGAGGAGCAGCAGTTCATGGAAGACACCATAAGTCACCATAAGACGGGAGACAGCAGTCATCAGGAGGTGGGCAATGCTTTGGCTGGGTTTAACATTGTACATACTCCAGAAAACATCCATTAGCTGCATATGTGCATGCAAACATCTGACAAGCAGTTTGTTTTTATTACAGGACTCTGAAGACGGCGCAAAAGGTTAGTAATTTGCTTTTGTGTTTGATTTGGGTAAGTGACGTTTGATTAAAATGACTGGATCGTAGGCTTGCCATGATAGACGGTGCTGACGGTGTTAAGCCGCAACACCGGTTACGTCACTTGCCCACCGCGGCACGCCCTCCCGTCGATTTTTTTTATAGTAATAAAAATAATTTCGTTCAGTAAAAGAACAGACACTACAATTAAAAACTGAACGCGGCTGCTCAATGTAGCGTGCCGAACGACAGTCGCATCACAGATCAGATTTAATTTCTCTAGTGAGGAGAGTGAGTCCAGCCGACTGACAAGAAGCTTGAGTGCGATTGAGGTGCTAAGACCAAAGAGTGATTGGTGTGAGACGGACAAGAAGAGTGAGGGCGACATGACAGAAAGGAGGTGAGACATGACGAGACAAGTGAGTTGAGACCGACGCGAAGAGCGAGGTGAGACAGACAAGAAGAGCGAGGTGAGACAGACAAGAAGAGTGAGTGCAACACAGACAAGAATCGTGAGGTGAGACATACAAGAATAGTGGAGTTTAGACAGACAAGAGAGTGAGGTGAGACGACAAGCCGTATGTGTAGTGTGGACAGTGACAGAAGAGGTGGGTTAGACACAGAAAAGTGAGGTGACAGACAGACAAGCACAAAGAGGGAGGTGAGACAGACAAGACGAGCGAGCGGGGTGAGACAGACAAGAAGAGCGAGGGGAGACAGACAAGAAGAGCGCGCGGTGAGAAGAACAAGACGAGCGAGCGGTGTGAGACGACAAGACTATCTAGCGGGGTTAGACGACAAGACTCGCGGCGAGGTGAGACGACAGACTACGAGCGGTGAGAGACACATACGGAGCGAGCTAGTGAGACAGAGCTAGGAAACGAAGAAAAAGCCGGCAAAAGGGAAAAGAAAAAAAAAAAAGGGGAGGAGGAAAAAAAAAAAAAAAGGAAAAGAAACACACACAAATGAAAAGAATACGAGCGAGCGCGGTGAGACAGTACCACTGCTACATGCGAGTGAGACAGAACAAGACACGAGCGAGGTTAGACAGACAGACGATCGGCGTAGGGAGACAGACGAGACGAGCGAGCGGGTGAGACATACAGACAGCGGCGGCTGGTCTCCCTTGACCTAGACACGAGCCTCGAGGTGAGCGACGAGACGGAGTCGAGCGGGTGAGCAAACGATACGAGCGAGTGAGGTGGACAGACGATACTGCGCGAGTGAGGTGAGACCGACGAGAACGAGCGCGTGAGGTGAGCAGACGCGAAGCGGGTGAGACAGAACAGAAGCGGGAGACAGACGAATACTAGCGAGTAGGTAGACAGACAGACGAGCGAGCGGGTGAGACAGACGACAGCGCGCGGTGAGACAGCGAGACTAGCGAGTCGGTGCGACAGACAGACTACGAAGCGGGTTGAGGCCAGCCAGACATGGAGGAGCGGGTGAGCAGTAGCTGAAACACGAGCGAGCGGGTGAGACAGACGATACACGAGCGGGTGAGACAGACGATACTAGCGAGTGCATGGAGACGACGAGACAGCGGTGAGTGAGACGACAAGACGCGAGTGAGTTGAAGACAGACAGATTAGCGAGTGAGGTGAGCGAGAAGAGCGAGTGAGAGACTAAGAGTCGACGATTCGTGTTGACCTGTCTAGGAAGAGCGACAGGGAGTCCTGATACGAGACGGCGAGGTGCGGTGATGACAGACGAGACGAACGGTGAGACAGACGAACGCAAGCGGGTGAGACGAAGTGAGCGATACTGCCCTGAAAGACACAGACAGCGAGAAGCGAGCGAGGTGAGACGACACGACATGCCACACTGCGGCGGTGAAGCACATACAGACAAGACGGCCGAGTGAAGGTGAGACAGACAATCGAGCGAGTGAGTCGTGAGCAGATCGAGAATAGCGGTGAGACAGACCAGACAGTGAGTGAGTGAGAGACAGACAGCGAGTGAGATAGAGACTGAACAGTACGAGACGAGCGCGTGAAGGTGAGACAGAACTAGACGAAGCGAGTGAGGTGAGACAGACAGACCGATCGAGTGAGGTGAGACGTACCGAGACGCGGTGAGGGTGAGACCGACTGCGAGACGAGCGAGTGATTGAAACGCGAGACGAGCAATACTCAGCATGGTGTAGACAGACGAGACGAGCGAGGAACCGACAACTATACGCGCGAGGAAGATAACCGACGAGACGAGCTGGAGAGACAGACGAACACGAGGAGAGACAGACGATACGACGAGGAGAGACCGACGAGAACGATCGAGAGACGATACGGCGCGAGGAGAGACGACGAGAGCAAGCACCCAGGATAGAGAAGGTAGTACGAGACGAGGAGTAGAAGCAACTCTGAGCAGACGATGGAGATGAGCAAAAGTCAGACCCTACTGACCGATCAATCAGATCCCGGCGTATGTACACGAGATACCTGTCGAGAACGACCCGGAATATGTATGCGGCTCGGATAGCAGTACAGATAAGGCCACAATAACCAGAGTGTGAGTACACGAGCATAAGAGGCGAGGTTGCAGAAATCCTCAGATAGAGTGGTAATAGTCTCCCCGGACCGCTCCACACATCCGTAGACATCGCGCTGTGTTCTGCTTAGAGACGCGAGGTGAATAGGGACACTACGAACAAGCGAGGAGAGACGCTATGTGTCTCTAAGCGGGTGAGACAGAGCGCGAGACCACAGCGAGGTGTGAACAGACGATACGAGCGCGGTGAGAACGCTACAGCATAAGGTGTCAACTATGAAAGACATGAGAAGCGCGAAGGTGCGAGACGAATAAGAGCTCACATAGTTTGTGCAGACCGAGAAGAGCGTCTGTGTTGAGACACAGTTGGTCCAACGAACGAGCGGTGAGTGAGACCAGACGAACTAGCGAGTGAGGTGATACCGACGAGACAGCGAGGGATACGACGCGGGCGAGGTTAGACAGACGATAACGTCCGCGAGGTGAGCACACATTCAGACGAGTAGGACGAGCGTAGTAAGACAGACGAGACAGCGAGGAGAGACGAGCTGCGGACGAGCGTGAGGAAGACCGTACTAGAGAGCGAGGTGAGGACAACAAGACGAGTGAGAGACAGAACGAGCGAGGAGCAACGATAGGCTGTAGAGACACAGGGCTGACGGTAGAGTACACAGACGAGAAGACGAGTAGTAACAGACGATAAGGTAGCGAGGGAACAGACAGGACTAAGAGATCGCTGTGAGACGCCGAGACAGGCGAGGTGAGACAGACGAGACGACGAGTGAGAGCCGAGCAGACGAGTCTGGGTGAGACAGACGGAGGATCGCGTTGATTACTTAGTTTCGAACGAGAATGCAAAAGCACCTTTTTGGCAATTATTTTGGATTTTGAAAAGCCTGTGGTGTGTGCGTGCTTAGCCGAGTCAGGTCGTAAAGTTATTTTTGGAAGTTTTTTTAAAACATTCGTTTGATACGTTCAGTACATAATGTATGTTAAAAGACGGTTTGGGCGGGAGTCAGCTACAAGTTGGGTTCTTGTGGTGCTGGGGTCACAATATGCTCAATTACTTTATTTAAACTGTGTTGCAGGCCTTATTATTTTATTTGACACAAGGGGCCTATGACAACAGAGTCTCTGAAAAGACCTCCAAGCTTTCTTACTCGTTTTTCTAATAAACGTTCTACTTATTTATTTGGTTATATATTATACATGATTACTTGTTTCCAGTTTAATATAGTTGTACATTAAAACTTTATGTAAGTTATTTGTTATTTTATATTAGGCCTAGCCTGCCCTATAGCATGGTGTATATGTTAATACAAGTTCTATGTTTTATATATACACTAAAGTGAGTTTGGCGTTGTATTTTGTGGTTGCATTCAAGCAATTGACGCCTAACTGCCGCTAATTGATGTGCACGGCGCTTTTAAGCTATTTAAAAGCGAGGAAAAGAGGGAAAATTCAAACGAACAATTGCTTTACTCCGAATTGCCGCTATTTGAAAGTGAAAGTAAAATGTGCACACCGCTTTTACAAGCTATTTAAAAGTGAAGGAAAGTGAGGAAAAGAGGGAACGCCTCGCCCCCGCGGTGATACCGGTATTACCAGTGTTGCCACACGTTGATTAACCGGTGGGAAAAATTCCTCACGAAAAGTCCACCACCCGTATGAGATAGCAGCTCATTACGTTTCTAACTGCCGTCAGCGAGTGACACCACCAGAAGTGTTCGAGCTGTCATCGATCTTACTATTCCCTACCAGCAGAGAGCATCACTGTCTGACTGTCAAAAAACTGACCTAAAATCACCTGATTTGAAGTGTATCAGTCACATGGGATTTGTTTTGATAAGATGTGTGTTATCTGCAATGTTTATGGTCTTTTTTTGGACAGGATTAGCAATATATTGAAATCTTTAAGGTGGGTGTGTCAGCTGCACACTGCCGACACGGGTAACTGATCCAACACATAATATATTTCTTTATGTACGTAATTAAGCAGGAAATATTAAACATGAACATATACCTATCTGGTATTCCATGTAGGTAAAATTGCATTTGAATAGGCTAACAATCAATATACAGTCCAAGTCTCTGTTACTACACTGTCGCACCACAAAAGATTTGTACAAACCAAGGCGTTGTCTTCGTTGAATAAACATGAGCTCTGCACGGTTCAAAGTCAGAGCGCGGCATGGTTGTTTTTATACGAATGTATCTTTTTTGTGAAGGACCGGTTTTTGTACTTCAGAAAAAAAGTTTTGATGTCATTTTCATTTAATCTTTCCTATAATGCCTGATAAAGCAGAGTTCATGAGTGCAGTGTTGTTTTTTCTACAGCTTATAGGGGGGGAGCGCAGAAGTGAGACCGCTTCATTTTCTGCCGCTCTTAAAGCCCTCCTGCTGGCAGATAATTAATTTGCACTTTCAATAAGCCCCTCTGCTGTTTTATATTTATATTATAAACATATATATATATATTATTTCCCTCAGGGGGAGGAATGCCCGCTCACACATAGAGTGATACTGGGAACACTGTAACTCTATTGGTCTGCGTATATTTAAAATTCCAAGTAGGCTGCAAGATCTTTAGGAAAACGGACATTCATATTTTTTAAATATGTGATATTTAGAAACAGTATGAAATAAAGAATACATTGAATGGTTACACCAGAGGAATAGCTTTATTTGGAAGAATTAATCACTAGTTAGTGGGGAGTTGATTTTGTTGCATCGCATGAAAAAAAGTTTTTCCCTATATAAAATTAAATATAAAGGCGGTTCGACTTGGTTACAGCTGCAAGAGTATCCATTGCCACACTTAGCAGATGATATGTTGCTATTGTTCTTTTTTTGTTTGTTCCATTAATAGAACATTGACAAGAGGGAGCGCAGTATAGGACTAACTAGTCGCACTGTAAATTAAACCCCTGCTGTAAAGCCGCATTTATATTTGCTGCCTTGTTGTCATTGCGGGTGCCGCGAGAGTGTTTTACAACGCGTAAAACTTTGATTTTTTTTTTTATTTGGAAAATTATGTTTTGGGCACATGAAATAACTTTTTGATCGTTACGTACTGAAAGTTCGGTGCATCACTAGTTTTTATCTAATTTTTGAGTTCTGTGTTGGTTTGGTCCAAGGTTTGAAAATTTAACTTAGATATGTTAGAGTGAGCAGTCGCTGTTGTGCTTTATCAGGATGCATCACATCACTTCCTGCATTTGTGCAGTGAGAGTTTAGTTCAGATTTCAGAAATGTTCTGCCTTTATGTAAAACTCATTTTAAGAAATGTTATCCATTGCTGTTTTTTTTTTTTACTTTGTTTCTTCTTAACCGCTCTGCTCCTTTTAGAATTGGGCTCATTTCCGTCTCCTGCATCCCTCGTAACCCTTACCTCTGCTTCATTACGACCTGGTCCAGACGAAAAAAACTCCCCCTGTCCTGTTGTCGGGGGTTCATCGGACCCCCCTGAGGGAGGGAACAATGCAAAGTGGACCACTGTGGCCAACGGACAGCCCCCCTCCGCGGTGTCCCAGCGCTACATGCCCCGTGAGGTGCCCCCGCGCTTCCGCAACCAACAGGAACCAAAAGTGCTACTGAAGAGGGGCCAGCCGCCACTGTCCTGCATGCTGCTGGGGGGCGGAAACGGAGGGGACACCATGCCACAACTTCCCCTGCAGGAGCAAGCTGATGACTCAGGTGGGGCGAATGAAAAGAAAATGATTGGATACAGGACCTAATAAAATGAATTCAACAGAGCTGTGTGGTTCTTTTATAATACTTAGTAAATCTCCATGCAAAGGGTAGAATATTGTGATTTTTCTTTACTGTCAATTTTGATCTGTTTAATGCATCCTTGCTGAACAAAAGTATAATTTCTGGGGAGAAAAAAAAATCATGTGGTGGTTGTTTTTTTTTTGGCTTTTATTCTTTTCTGATGTGGTGTATTTTTCTCTTCCAGATCCTACAGTAGATTCAGTTTCTCTGCACTCATCGTCTGACACCTCTGCCACTCCCACTTATGCAAATTACACATGGGGGCTGGGCACAGGACGTCAACCCTCCGCTCAGGGAATGGACAAGGATAATTATGATGTTGAGAAATGGCCAAGACCGGAAGACTCATGGAATAGTGATCAGACTCCACATTCTCCCAGTTCGGGGATGGATGAGTCTGACGGCCTGGGAAAGGACAGTTCTTCTCAACTCTCTGAATATGCAGAAGCCAGTGCGATAGGAGGTGCGTCTTCACACTCTGAGAATAAAGAATCCATTAAAGGTGTCAATCAAGACTTAAATTCCAAGGTGCCGCTGCTTTCTGGAGACCAGGAGGGCACTCAAGGTCTAAATCCAAATTACAACCCCGATGAAGCAGCCTCCAGTCAAAATCTCTTATTCCACCCTGCTTCTGAGGAATCTTCTCCCACACCCTTGAGTCCAGCCAGTGCACAGTGCCAGACACTCTGGAAGAACGAAGAGCGCATTACAGGGGATTGGACAGAGCTTCAAGCTGGACCAAATGGTGGTGGAGATGATGGAGTCTCCAATAAGGAAGTGTGGGATACAGGAGAAGACCCTGTTGGGAAGAGCAGTGATGCAGTAGGTGGAAGTTCTGGTGATGGCACTGGCATCTCTCAGGAAGTGTTGGACAGAGACACAGTAGGTTCAAACAAACAGGCAGCTACAGGATGGACCTCAGACTCAGCGGCTGGAGCATCAAAAGAGGATGTGAGAGAGATCTCTGAGGTAAGCACAGATAGTTTACAGGACTCTTCAGTGTTTGCGAACAGCGTGGCATCAGAAGACGACAATCAGAAAGCAGATGATGATTGGAATGGATCTAATGGAAAATTAACTGGCAGAGAACGCAATGAGGATGCCAAAAATCTGGTCCAAAGCCCCTCCAAATGTCAGGCCCTCCCCCCAGAGGAAGCCTTACAGACCATGATCAATCACACTAACCTGGATCCTAAAGTACTGTGCAACACAGGATGGGGCAAGACCCAGATCAAGCAGAATGTCTCCTGGGATTTTGAGGGTGACAGTGGGAATGTTGGCTGGGATGTAGAAGAGCACACCGCCCGTAGTAAGGAAGGCTGGCGGGAAGCAGGTGACCTTTCCAGCTCCAAAATGCAGAAGCAGGAGGTTGGCCAGGTGGGAAGAGCTCAAGGGTGGACTGGGCATGGAGAAACAAGCGTTGGGAATAGTCGCAAAGGGAGCGGTTGGGGAGAAAGCCAGGAGGTTGAAGATACTACCAGGAATGAAGGGACGGGGTGGAACCAGGGTGGTGGAAGTGAGTGGACTCCATTACCCGAGGGTGGAGGCTGGAATGAAGAGAGAGACAGTGACCGCAAGAATCAGGATGAAGGGTTATGGGGCAGCCCGGAAGGGTCAGGACAGCGGAGTGGTGGCTTGGGAGGCAGCAGTGTCAAACAGCACCAGGGATGGGGTGAGAAGCTTCTTCCATCACGGATACCAAACAAACAAGCAGCACTTAAAACCCAAAATCAACAACCGCTGCAGCAATCACAAACCCAGCAGCAAATGCCGGGATATCCGAAAGCCTTGCAGGATCAGGGTCGTCCAGGAGAGACAGACGACCAGAGTAAAGGGTCTGGGTGGACCTGTGGGCCCATCCCTCAGATGCCTTCAGTTGTAGAGCCAAGTGGGTGGGATGAACCCTCGCCGCAGTCCATCAACCGGAAGATGGAAATTGACGACGGTACATCTGCATGGGGGGATCCGTCACGCTACAACAGCAGGGCCGTCAGTCTGTGGGATAAGAACAGCTCACAGGACCAACAGCAGTCGTCTGGGAGACAGGCTGGAGCTCCATCTAAAACTTCTGGTAAGAAGGCGGCAGTGCATTTTGAAGCAGTTAAACCATTTCAAATCAGAAACATCCCATTCATCAACACATGTTCACATTCCAGTTCCTGCGACATGGGCACGCAGCAGTGGTCCCTCCGATTCGTCCATGGACAGCAGTACAGCTGCTTGGGGGAAATCGTTTGATGGTTGGGGGGAATCCAGTGAACCAGGGAAAGAAGGAGGATGGGGAAACGTGCATTCCCATTCTACTAAATGTGGTAAGAGCCTGTCTAAGTGCACATGCTCAAGGGTTGCCAAGTCTGGTTTTTGCAAGGAATTGGGCTACTTTTAAACCATTGGCAGGATTTTTTCCCTGTGGGTTAAAGGTTTGACACGTTGCACCAATTATGCTTGTATTGAAATATTTCATTCTACCCAATTTATATTCTACAAATGATAATACTGTACTTAATGAGACACCATGTGTTCACAACTACTATTATACAGTGATTATTTGGGCTAGTTTTGGGGCTAGTCATTGAAGTAGTATTTATTGGCCAGTGGCTTGGTTTTGTTCCGCTGATCTGGCAACCCTGAGAACAACTGTAAAATGGGATTTCTCAATTGGCTGCATGACTATGGCAAAAATCCTAATTGTTGATTATTTCCTTTGATATTGAAATTGTGATTACATTCAAATGTATTTACATTAAAATACTTTTTTGTTGTGGGTAACTGCATGTTGTGTTTTTTATATAGATTACACATCCAAACTGGTCCATAGAGCACTCTGTTAGAAATCAGTAAAATTGCCGGGCATTATTGCATATTTGGTCACTAACATTATTTTGGTTTGGTGATTTGCTATTGCGTTTGCTATTGCAACCAATCACACATATGTTTGCAGAGTAGATGAATGGAAATGTTAAGCACTGCAAAAATGTTGTAAATGGTAACATTTGATACAATGAGAGTAAATCTAAATATAATGCTGGTTAATTAAGTATTTTCACAATTACGTAATCATGGCAGCCGCAATTGTGATTGTGTTGCCAATTAATTGTGGAACTTTTCAAGTGTGTCATTTGAGCTGATCTTCATACTTACTATTAAGGTTCAAAGTCTATGCAAGAGGGATGGGGTGAGGAAGGCTCGAATGTATCCCGACACTCCAGTTTGGAGGAAGAGGATGGTGGCACTGGTGTTTGGGGCAGTCGGGGATCTCAAAGCAACATGTCCACATACAACTCCGGGGGCTGGGGGCAAGGTCAGGGGGCCAGGAGACTCAACGCTAAGGTATGTTGGGAACTCTTTTTTGACCTCCCCAAGGCTTTTTGACTTAGGGAAAACTTATCGACTCCTAAATAACCCTTTGGTTTGTCCCCCAGAGCCCTTTTAAAGGCAACAGTGGGGACTCGTGGGCATCTCCTGTGACTCGGCAGTTCGCAAACATGAGTGTTATGGTAAGCTCGTCGTTACCACTTTGCTGATCTGCTCTTGTGTGTTGCTGCAGATGTGTAGAAATATGCTGTATGTGTTTTTCAGGATGAAGACTCCAGTATGGGTCACGATAGTAGGCACGACAGGAGAGGAATGAATGATGGTGAGATGCGGAGAGGCGGCAGGACTGGGGGAGCTTTCCGCTCACAGATGTCCAAAGAGACGCCATGCGGGGAGACCGGACCTTACCTGGACAAGGTACTGAGACGCATCCAATCCCATCTTCACTGAAGGACAAAGAGAGTCATATCTAATAACAAATATCCCATGGCATATAAAAGCAGAAACCCTCTCGAGAACGAAAAGCAGCTGGACTTATTCCAGCCCTGAGTGACCCTGGAGCAACCTGTGAGATCAGATCTATCTGATGCTACTCAATATCAAGTGCTTTTTTTTTGGTCATATTCGACAAGCGATTTCACTCGAAAGTACGTCACCATACGGAAGTCCATTGCCGCTTCTGTTTCATGCCGGCTGTTCAAGGTCACAAGCGTGAAAGTCCATTGGTAGATTTTAATGGACTCGAACTAAAAACCCTCTAAAGCCCTAAGCTTTAGCTGTTGCTCTTCTTTGCTGTTATTTTGAAGGTTGGAGGTCATAGTATGTTTGGCGGTGGTGGGATTCCACCATTGAGAGGGATTCATCAGGCTGGTGTGCACCCCTTAAACCCTTCCCCTGGGATACGAGCACAAGTGCCTCATCAGTTCCTGCCGCCTCAGGTCAGTTTGTGTTCTTGGTTTTAACACTGATAAATGGATGTTTATTAGCTCACAGTCGTATCATGGTTCCTCCGTTGTTCTGCAGGTTCCTGGGCCAATTCTAAAGCCAATGGCACCCCCTAGTGGAGGCATGTTCCCTCCACAGCTTTCCCCCCAACACCTCGCCATGCTCGGTGGCATTCATCCACACATGCAACAGTTTCAACTAGTATGTATCACATTTAGCCCTATGATGTAAGGTGTTTAAAAAGTGTTGTTTTAATGTTTTATGTACATTCTCTATCTCAGGCCTGTCAGCTCCTGTTGCAGCAACAACAACAACAGCAGCAGCAGCAGCAGTTTCTGAATCAAGGAGTGTGCCCCCTGTGAGACAACAGCACGACCCACAGCAGGTACAGCATCCAAATAACAGCACAGCGCCCCCTACTGACTAATATTCAAGACGAACATTTACTGGACTGAAGCAACTCAAGTTTCCTTAGTTGTCCATTCACCATTTAAAAAATAAATAAATAAAGTCATATTCAAATGTCAGCATCAAATATGATCATCAGGCTTTTTAGAAACATTTTTGTTTTTAATGACCTCTCAGTCAGGATTGTATAGCATTTCATCATACGTTTTGATCATCAATCTTACAATTGGTTTACATTACAAGCTATCAGAATTTCATTCTTAATTTTTGGCCATATAAATATACAAACATATAAATAGACATTTAAATATCAGCAAGGGTAAAACTGTCTCTGAATAAAACTGAGCTGTTTTTTCCTCCATATTCTCACTATATCAGACTATATGAGCCATACAAGCCTGATATATCAAATATGATACAAAATGCATATGCTGACTTATTTAAAGATTTTGTTTAAGTGTTCATTAAATGGTTTCTATTTTAAAAAAAATTTAAATCCTATGAAATTATTATAACTAATTGCACTAGTGAATTTTCAACACTGTTTATAAAAATAAAAAAGACTTCTTAATACATTTTAGTTTTATTTATTTTTTTCCCCCTTGCTAAAGTATCTAAAAATTCTTGGCACAAGATATTAAGACCTGGGGCCCGTTGCATAAGCTTAACCTCTGTGTTAAGACAGTGTCTTAGGTATGAGTTTGACCAACCAGCAGTTAGCCATTAAGTAATCAGTCTTATTTATGGTAACTTTGAGTAATCTATGCTTTTATGTATCTGAATTTTAAAAAATTATGACTAGTCTTAAAGAAAAAAATTAGATGACTATCTTGTAGGGCTGGGCAAAAAAAATAGATTTTTCAATTAATCGTTCTTTTAAATGATGTCGATTCGATATCGATTCTCAAAAGCCGCGAATCGATCTTTTCCGGGATTTATTTCAGCACACATTTAAAATAAGATCTGATTAACGTGAATCTTATCATTAGTCTTCTCCACTAGATGTCACCCTTATTTACCTTGTGCAATGTTACAACAGAAAGCCTGTCATTCATTCAGCGCTTATCATGGCCATACGCGCAATTCGCAATGCTCAGGTGAAATGCTACAGTAATGCTATAAATCTGCGGAAGCATCTGATATCACGCATAAGGCGCCATGATTTCCGCAATGAATGAATGGCGGATGGTGCGGCGCACTGTTTTGTTTACTACACACATACTAAAGCACAGCTGACGCTCGCTGTGTTTTCAGCTTCTGCTGTCTCACTATATGATAATATGAACACAAATGTCATCTCCAGCTGCTCTGTGGGTCACTTCATTAGCATTTACCGTTTCATTTGAGAAAACTACCGTCATATCACATACACAGCAGCTGCAAGTTCTTCACGGCAACCCGTCAAAATAAAAGTTTAGTTTAACGTTAAACTGTCAGAATATATTACTATTTAGCAGTCTTAAGACTCAATGCTACTACTGCTAATAAATATTAATAAACCTTTATTTTTAAAGGAATAATCACATCGGTTTTCTTTTTATTTTGAACAGTAAACCTCTGTTGTGCTGCACTTTGTTTGCCAAAAATAAAAGGGTTTAATTTTCATTTGATTAGGATAAATTAAATTAATGTTTTATGCCTTCATCTGATTACCAGAAAAATTAAGAACATTTTATAGGGCCCTATTATTGTTTAAAAAAGGACCCATACAAAAGACGTATAGGTTTAAAATATGTGGCTTAATTTCTTTTTATTAATTCACCATTTGTAAACTGATGTTTACTGTTCATTTTTTTTAAGAAATATCAATAGCATTTGTATTAAATATATTCACTGAATGTAATCAAAAAATCGAGAATTGAAATAGAATCGAATCAGGACATCTGAATCGATACCCAGCCCTACTATCTTGTAAGACCAGTCTAAACCTTTTATGCAACTGGCTCCTGTTTTCATTGTTTTTGTCTACTTGGCAAACTGGCAGATTTACACTTTTTATGCATAGGTCAATATAACATTACAATCAAGATGAAATCTATAATAACAAGTCTTAATATCTTATTCCGTGTTGCTTCTAAAAATAAATTCATTTTGTTTTAAGGATTTTTAGGTATATTAACTGTAATGCAAATACCCATGCTTTGAAAGAACATTTTGAATGGACATAGTCTGTATCATTAACGTATGTTTTCTTTGTAGTTGGCGCGGATCATGGCAATTCTGCAGCAGCAGCAGGGTGTTGGTGGGCCCAAACTCTCGCCGCCCCCCATGGGAGGACACGTCCCCAAACACCCAGACGCGCATCTCCACCAGCTGGGCATGAATGCACACAAACAGTCTGATGGGCCAGTGCATGCAGCCATGGGAGGATCTGAGCTGCACAGCAAAGCTCCTGCTGCTTTCACAGGTGAGGACCCCACCTCCTCAAACACATGTATGAATGAATGAATGAATGAACGTCTTTAAAGGGTTAGTTCACCCAAAAATTTAAATTCTGTCATTAAATACTCACCCTCATGTTGTTCCAAACCCGTAAGACCTTTGTTCATCTTCGGAACACAAATTAAGATGTTTTTGATGAAATCTGAGGGCTCTCTGACCCTCCCATAGACAGCAAGGTAACTACCACGTTCAAGGTCCAGAAAAGTACCAAGATGATTGACAAAGTAGTCCGTGTGACATCAGTGGTTCAACTGCAAAGTTACGAAGCTGTAAGCGTACGTTTTTGCACAAAGAAAGCAAAAATACGACTTTATTCCACATTTTCGTCTCTACTACGTCACTTGTGGACGCGCGTTCACGACAGTACCATGACGTGAGCGTGCGCCGGTGCTGACCCAGATCCTGCATTATCACATCATTACGCCGGATATGGGTCAGCGCCACCACATGCCACAAAATATCTTAATTTGTGTTCCGAAGATGAACGAAGGTATTAGGGGGTTTGGAACGACACGAGGGTGAGTAATTAATGACAGAATTTTCATTTTTGGGTGAACTATCCCTTTAACTGTTGAGCATATTTTATTGGAATTTGCTGCTTTAAATGATATTAGAGGATGGTTTTATTCAAAAATGTAATTAAAGGAATTGATGAATGTTTGAGAAATTAATGTTTCATTCATTCAATGAATGAATGAAATAAATCTGTTCCCATGAAGAAACAAACTCATCAAACTCATCTTGGATGGCCTGAGGGAGAGTACATTTTCATCAAATTTTCATTTAAAGTCTAAGCTTCTAAAAAAGAGCTATGTTCTTATTTTGCTGTAAAGAATTTTTAAGTCTTTGTCATTGAAGTTTTATTGTTGATGATTTGAATTTATACTGCTCTGAAATTTGCCATGAAATAGCCTTTGCTGCTATGATGTTAAATAAAATAAACAAACAAATGAATCCCATAATGTGAATATATCAATTCTTTTTATTTTCAAATATAAAAGTGAAAGAGCTTATATAATTGCTAATGCAATTTTTTATGTACTCAGAGTGTGCCATGACTTGTCTTAATATCATTTCAAAGTTTTGGTGGATTCATTCGATTAACATGAATATCATACTGTTTTGGTATATATATATATTCTATATATTATTTATTAATAAAATCAATAAAACACAGAATCAGAAAAATGACAGCACAAAATTTTGAAAAACAACAAACATTCATAGCATTTTATCTGTTATTTTTCCAATGTTTTATATTATATATATATATTATTTAAAAAAAAAATTATAATTCAGTTGATTAGACCTTCTTTATAGACTAATTGAATGACACTTTAATGATTAAAAATGGGAAAAAAATGTAATTTGAGAAAATGAATGACAGTAGCACTGATTGGATAGATGTTGAGCTCTGTGTGTGTGTGTGTTCAGGGCCGGGCAAGCAGGCCAGTGGCTCCTCGTTCTCTCAGTATGATGTTTTGGGCGGCAGCTGGCACCGAAGCGCAGGAGGGAAGGTCGACGCATCTCCTGTCAACCCCACCTGGCCTCCAGGTAACACTCACACCAGAGCTTTAGTGATTTCCTTGTTTTGATGTACCTAATCTGTCTTGACTTTGTTCACTATCAAAAGCTCAAATCTGATTCTTAGGCATAGCCACACTACTGTTAAAAAAACAGAATTAGATTTTTTCTTTTTTAAAGAATAAAAAAAGTCAGTAATATTGTGAAATATAATTATAATTTTAAATAGCTGTTCTCTATGTGAATATATTATAAACTGTAATTTATTTCTGTGATGCGCAGCTGTATTTTCAGCATCATTCCTCCAGTCTTCAGTGTCACATGTCTTCAGAAATCATTCTAATATGCTAATCTGCTGCTCAAGAAACATTTCTGATTATTATAAATGTTGAAAACAGTTGTGCTGCACAATATATTTTTTTCAAGGATTCTTTGATGAATGGAAAGTGCAAAAACATTTATTTGAAACATTTGTAACATTGTAAATGTCTTTACTGTGAGTTTATGCAGCAATTTAATGCCTCCTTTATGAATAAGTATATATTTCTTCTTCGTACTCATCCCAAACCTTTAAACTCCGCTTCACTTCGTACCCAACAACGCCCCTTAGCTGTTATAAATTCACTGTAAACCACGGCTTCACGGGGCTTATTGCTTTAGCCCATAAGAGTCATTTTACTTGCCCATCACATTCAGTCCAGCTCAGTATTTTATGTCAGATATTATATTAAAGTCACCCAACATCAGGAGCCTCACAGTATGCAATTGTTTGAGTTTCTCATGCATTTATTGCTGTAATATTTCATCTCACTCTTAGAGTTTCAGCCGGGCGTCCCGTGGAAAGGCGTCCAGAGCCCCGAGCCCGAGCCTGACCCCTACATGAACCCTGCGGGAATGCTGGGATCCTCCGTGCTCAGTGACGCCGAGCATCATCTGCTGCAAGACAGCACAGGTACTGAGGCAGTTCACGTTAACCTCGTCTCATCTTCAGACAGAGCGACCGTGTTTACCACACGAGGTGTATCGCGCAGCTTCTGTCTGACGTAACGAGTCAGGAGTTTAGGTCATTGTGCAAAATAATGATTTGTTCCCTCATTTCACACAAAAAAACAAGGACAGAACAGTTATCAAACAAAACAGTTCGTAAAAACTAGGGTCAAGAATAGCACTTACAAGACCCTTTTAAAACATCAGGCTTTTATGGCTCATATAGTCTGATAGAGTGAGAATATGGAGAAGAAAAAAAAACAGCGACTCAAACTGAGCAAAAATATGCAATTTGCTGCAGATGCTGATATTTATATGATCAAAAAGATGGAAATGCTTGTAATGTAAATCAGTGAGATCTTTCTAACAGTATAGAGCAGATACTGACATAAAATGCTATTAATATCAGTCGTCACTCTATATCTCCATTCTCAGTAAGATGAGATTGAAATGATCAGAACATATAATGCAGCGATCGAGAGATGAAGAAGTAAAGGCTCCTCAGAAGATGTGAGATGTTCTGGAGGCTCCGCTGAGGAACAGTGAAAGTGAAGCTTCTGGAAACAAACGCTCCTCAAAAGATCCTGATGATCAGATTTGAGACTCTAATAAATGATTGATGGAGAATCAAGTAAAGCTGAGCTGCTTCAGTCCAGTAAGTGTTCATCTGGAGATATGACTGCAGTTATTCTGACCTTTACTTGATCAAAATCAGTCAAGATTCGACACGAGAAAAACATGTGAAGCTGGACGTTTGTATAGTTTACTTGGGGGGGAAAAAACAAAAGTTTAATCTATCAATCAGGCAGCAGAAGGCATGCAGTAGATTGTGTTCAGTTTTATTTCAGCAAAGTTTTTTCATTTAGAGGCCTTAGGAATTTGATCTGCTATGCATACTTGAAAATGTAACTGTGTGTCTGTCTGTGATCAGGGTCAAACTCTCTGAACACCTGTATGCCTTCACCTGGTGCCTGGCCATACAGTGCCTCAGACACGCCCCTCGCTGCACACGGCACAGGTAACGGTGGGTTAAAAACCTTTGCGCATTTTCATTTAAACTGTATTTAGCATGTTGGTAGAATTTCGCATCTCCTCATGCCGTTTCCAGCTAAATACTCCGAGCTGAAGTCCAGTTGGCCTCCGGAGCCCATCGGACACGGCAAATCATGGCGGACCAATCGCAGCACTTCTCACCTGTCCCGCCCCCCTCCGGGTCTCTCCAGTCAAAGCAGCTGTGGGCGGGGAGGGCATTGGATTGCCCATGGCGTGGGGGGGCGTATTCCAGCGGCCCAGAGCCGCCCTTTAAATCAGGTACTGCAAGCACACATTCACACAGACGTATGTGAAGAGCAACCTGTTCATGTCCCGTGTTCTTCAGAGTGGAGCGATGGAGGAGCTTCAGCGGGAAATCATGGCTGTTACTGAGAAACCTCACGCCGCAGGTGTGTACAAACACGACACACACACACACACATGCAATATATATTAATATATATTTAATATATACCCAAACACACACCCCCTCTATAAATGCAAACACACACTACGTTCAAAGATTTTAATAAGTTTGTAAAGAGTATTCTGCTCACTATTTATTTGATCAAAAATATGATAAAAAGTAATATTTCTGGAGTAATGATGCTGAAAATTCAGTTTTGATCACAGGAATAAATGACATTTTTAAAATATATTAAAATGGAAAACTTTTGTTTTAAATTGTAATAATATTTCAGTTTTAGCAGTTTTTAAACTATTTTTGATCAAATAAATGCAGCGATGGTGTGTACCTGAAGTATTTGCTGCTACTTGCATGTCGGTTTTAAGGGGTTTTACTGTATTTGTCAGGATATTTAGTACAGCAAAGCATTTGATTTTTGTGTTTTCCTGTGGTTTGTGTGCAGATCGACGGCTCGACCCTAAAGACGATCTGTCTGCAGCACGGCCCTCTTCTGACCTTTCACCTCGGCCTGACGCAGGGCAGCGCTCTGATTCGCTACTGCAGCCCTCATGAAGCCGCCAAAGCCTCAGAGCGCCCTGCAATATGTGATCCCCTTCTCACACCACCATCGCTCCCGTCACACACACACACACACACACACACTCACACGTCACCTCACTCACCGTCACCACTCACTCACTCCTCACTCACTTCACTCACCATCTCACAGCACTCACCATCATCTCATCCACTACTCACCTCACCTCACTCACTCACTCACAAACTCACACACTCACACTCACTCACTCACTCTCACACACTCACTCACTCACTCACAAACTCACACACTCACACTCACTCACTCTCACACACTCACTCACTCACTCTCACACACTCCGGGGGGTCACGGCACTCTCACACACACTCACTCACTCACTCACTCACACACACACCACTCACACACACCTCCACACTCCTCACTCCTCTGCATCTTCATCATCTGAAAGCTGAATAAATAAAGCTTTCCATTGATGTATGGTTTGTTTAGGACAGGACAATATTTGGTCCGAGATACAACTATTTGAAAATCTGGTATCTGAGGGTGTAAAAAAATCTAAATAGAGAAAATCATCTTTAAAGTTGTTCAAATGAAGTTCTTAGCAATGCATATTACTAATCAAAATTAAGTTTTGATATATTTACGGTAGGAAATTTACAAATATCTTCATGAAGCATGATCTTTACTTAATATCCTAATGGATTTTTGGCATAAAAGAAAAATCGATATTTTGAACCCATACCACTGGTTTTTGGCTATTGCTACAAATATACTCCAGAGACTTAACACTGCTTTTGTGCTCCAGGTTCACATATTTAAGTCAAATTAAGTATCAAAGCCTTCTTGCACTAGACGTGCTCATATATGAAACACCTGCGATTCACAGCTACCCGCTAATGTGCTCATGTTCAGTAAAGTAGCCTCGCTGATAAGTTTGGGTGAGTAAAGGCAGAAACACACAAGATATAGTACCTTCAGTGCCCTGTAGATGGCGATATCAAGTTTGTAGCAGAAATAAACTGCAGCAAAAACGTTAGGTTGCCATGGTTACCCACACATACTATTATAGTTTTTGTTAATATTGTAAATTAGGTTTTATTTTCATTTTCTGCTTTCATGTTAATTTTAGTTAGTTTTTTTTTTTGTTATTATTTACTTTTTAGTAATGTTGTTGTTTTTTTTTGTCATCTTTTGTACTTGTTGTTTTTAAATGTCTATATAGTTAAGCATTTTGATTTCAGTTTTAGTTATTTTAGAATTACATTTTCCAAGAAAATGGTTATATTTTTTGTTTTAGTTACTATAAAACCCCAGTATAATGAATCCATTAATTTTACGTTGTATAATCTATACTAGGCTAACAATTTACAAATTACAGTATTTATTTATTGGTTTAATTTCATTTATATAGGAATTTAAATCATTTAAGTTATGCTTTGTATATATTTACTATATAATTACATAATTTTATAACAATTTTAATACAATGATATTTTCTTTTTATTCATATACAATATTTAGATGTTTCAATATTTCAGATATTTTATTTGCATAGATGTACAGATCAATCAGTCGTCATATTTAGAGTTCTCCATTTACTGATACTGTATTAATGTCAAAATCAATAACTGTTTGACCTGTTTCAAATATATTTACTGCTGTTAAATGGCTGGTTGATGCAAAACATGCCTGATTGAGTTCACAAGCAGTTCACATCAACCCCCGGAAGTGTAACATGTTAATAAATTGAATAAATCTCGAACATGAATGCAAGAACTTTCTAGTAAGTTTTATTACTATTTTAGTGATCTGAAAGTTTTTCATGTTCGGTGCGTTCTGGAAACACCCCATCCTGGCCGAGTTCATGATCGAGGAGGACTCGTCCGTTCTCACACATTCCCAGGCTGCAGGGTCACCCGATGGCTCGCCTGGCTCTGACCCTGCCGCGAGAGGCCTGATCGTCCGTGGCGCCGGTCGGACATAGATGCGGCGGTGGAAGCGCCGGGACTCGCCCTTCTCAGCCAATGGAGCCCAGCGCAGGGAGGGGGTGGGGAAAGGGGTCTGGGGAGGCGTGGCTTTCGGTTACCACGGCAGCAGCCTATGGGGCGGTCCTCAGTTAGAGGATGGCACAGCTGGGTTGTTGCCAGGCAACCTGCTTGTAGCGGGACGACGGTTTGGGCTTGACAGGCTCATTTTTGAAAAACTGTACGGTGAGTTTAAAAAGGTGTCAAACTGCAATTGTAATGATTGTTTTCCAAACATGTGGAAGCCCATGCATTATTATAATATTTCAGTCTAGTTTTCACAAGACAGGGTGGAACTCATGAAATCCATTTGCTTTTTTTTAAAAACCCTAAACTTCCAAGGACAAAGAATTTAATACTGTGCATAGTTTATTTTAGGGCCATAATAAGTTGCGTTTTACATTATTTTTTAATGACAGTTCCCCAGCTATTCTAATTCCGGTAATGCATTAATGCACATATACACAACACACACACACACACACATATATATTATATATATATATATTATATACACACAGTTTTCAAATCCTAAGACAAGAACGCATTTTTGGTTTTAGGACAACTTTGATAAAAGGTTTTGATCCACTTCAAATGCTGACTACTGTATATAATATATATTATATAGTATATATAGTATATGATATATGTGCTATTTTTATTTAATTATATACTATCTATAATATATACGGTTTTACAGATAATATTACTGGATGAATAATCTAGCGGCATTGTCATGAAAATATCACAATGCAAAAAAAATAAATACCGGTAAATTACATGTCTATATGTAAAATTAAACGTATTCTGGAGGTGTATTTTTATTTATTGAATGAAAAATAAGTCACCAAAAAAAGTGTAATGTGTGGCCTCTGTATGTTTTCATTATTTTTGCAGTTGTTTCTGGTGACACACTGCAGCTTTAAGACAGACACACACACACACACTTTGAACACACTCAATTCAAGAGCTATGTTTCCACACAAACACTGGATGTGTCGACAGGCTTTTGTATCTGTCCAGTGAGATATTAAACACACACAGGTGCAGTGTGAGTGTCATAGGGATTTGCTTACAGACATTCTCATCATTGCCAGTGTTAAGCTTTCATGTATTCGAATACAGGGACTGTTCCTAAAGGCCTTCTTTCTCTCTCTCTCTCTCTCACACACACACACACACACACTGCTCAACTGCACGACTTGATGTTATGACTGTTTGACTCTTCGACAGCAGATTTATTGATTTAATTAGAGAGCAACAGCATTCGAAGCTGGTAGATGCGTGAAACTCACCAAAAAACACACCTAGGTCTCATTTCACTCCAGAATCGAGCCTATTTTTAGGACCAGATTTTTTTTGGGTGATTATTTTAAGGATGGCTGAGCACATTTACTCACTCGATCTCAGTATTGTAATGCTAGACGTTTTCTAATTCTCATTGCCGTGACTGTAATATTTACTATGCTACAGTGAAATACTGTAACGCAATTAGCTTGTAATTAAAATAAACTAGTATCGTGATAAAGAAACGCTTTACATTTTAAAACAATGCCATTTTCTGCATGATAGCTAGTAATGAGAACTTGGCGGAAAATGTTGATTGCAAAACGAGCGTGGCAATGCAAAGAATTGTAACTGTCCTTAAAACGAGCTTATTTTCATTATTTCGTTGTGATTCCGGAGTGAAAAAGCTGTGTTTTGGGAGGTTCACGCAGGTCCGTTCCTTGCCTGTGGATTCTCTCATTCAGACCTTCCACTGTTCCCTTCTTGATCTGTTCGTCAGGTTTGCTGTTACATTTATACGATTCGTACATTGTTTTAATTTTTTTTGCTAAGGCTATACAAGTTATCTTCAAAGACTTTCAAGTGAGCGGAGGGAGGTCTGTACCGGGTGTATGTGTGCACTTGACTGTTATTGCTCTGTGTTTGTGTGCAGCTGTGCATTGTTGATTGTGCACTATACACTGCTGGGTGTGTTTTACGAACATTGGCATTATCGGGTTTCTGCGATTGGCGTGTCTCGTATTTTTTAAGCGTACTCATGTAGCCTTTTGTATCGGCTGAACCGCAATAATGATTCTACAAGCATTTCTAAGACACGAGCGCTGACGGCGTTTCTGCCAAACTGTCCAGAGTTTACAAACAGCTGAAAGATGTATGTTTTTATGCGTCTGCACTGTTGTTTGTGTTTTAAATCCAGACTTTAACACTCCTTTTAGTGTTTTGATTTTTGAGATTTTACAGAGAAAAAAGAAAAGAAAAGAAGTGAAGAGTTCATTTAAATAAAAGTGACATGCAGCTGCTCTGAAGACCGAAGCATCAGATCTTTGGTTGTTTTTTTGTCATGCGTGTTAACAACCGTAAACAGATTGTGTCTCCGCTGTAAAACTATCAGTGTGTTTAGAGGTAAAAGTGAACTGGGTTTCTTTGACTCACTGATCATTCATAGAAATGTAATTTTTAATTTAATTTTATTTCCAGTATCATTAATCATTAGATGCTACTGAATGCACATTGAAATAGATTTGCATTTTTTCCCATGTATAGTATAAGTTTGTATTATTATTATTATTATTATTCTCAGCTCAGCTGCTGACCTGTCAGTGTGAAAGGTAAGTTAGCAGGTTTTCGTTCAGCTGTGTATATTTAATCGAAGTCGTCTTACCTTTTAATTGTGAATGTTTTGCTTTATGTAATCACAGATGATCTTTATTTCTTAGGTAGCTCTTATAGTAAAGATCAATAAATCAAACAATTACATTACACTAGTTGATTACAGTAGGAAAGAAAAAAAAAAAAAAAAAAGTTATAAATGTTGAGTTTTGATGTGTGTCTTGTATGATTCTATATAGCTAATATATGATTTATATATATATATATATATAATTATATATATATATGATATGGTAAAGTGGTACAAGCTAAGTCTGGGAATCTCGATCTACTTTGTCTATTAGGCTTGAGTTTCTTTGTTTAGATTCCCCCGTACTTGCAATCAATTTTGTATATTTTCACGTGTCATTGTTTCAAAAGGCAGCTTTTACCCGAAATTCCAATGTTCTTTTTATAATTCTTAATTCCGATTGAACATGATAGTTTGAGACGCTGAAACATGAACCAGAAAGTGTGCTGGATTGGTGTAATGTAACCGCATTAATAAACCGTATATTGTGTTCTCATCTGATAGTCGTTTGTTTGCGGTGAAACCTGTAGCTTTAGTTTCGTTTCAGTTTATGCTGAGATGCTGCGATATGTTTAAGGCATCATATGATGCGATTTCAAGTTTTTCTTTCTCTTTGGAGTGTTACAAGCTCTTGGTGCATAAAGAAGATCTGTAATGTTGCAAAGACTAATGTCTCAAATCCAAAAAGATATTCTTTTTAACAGTTAAGAGTCAGCCACGCCTACCTAAAACGGCTCGTTCTAACACGCCCCCACATGTCTACGTCACGATATGGGAAGATTTGCATAACGCCGCCCAAATGTTCACGCAAAAAAAGAAGGCGTAACTTTTATTCTCACTGTAGTATTGTTGCCGCCGCCATGTCGTGAAGGCGCTGTGTGATTCGTTGTGAAAGCGAAACTACTTTGTTTGGTCTTCCAAAAGAGGACGATATCCGCTTCGTCATGCCTGGAGCTGATCTGTGCTGGTCGCTGAGGAAATACATCAACTTTGCTGTGGATCGCCGGATCGGCTTTCACCGTGGACGAAGCAGAGTCCAGCCCGGGGTCGTCACATGTGGTTTATACACCAAATACACGAAATAATGTTCTTTTTAGCAGCATATGACCCCTTTTTAAAACAATTATGCTTTTACTTCACTATCTGGTTCAACTTGTGTGCTTTAAAAAGTACGAGTTCCGTTTTATAATATTTTTGTTAGACATTCATACAGTGGCACTGTCTGCAAACGTTATTTCAATTCAGGTTCATTTGTATAGCGCTTTTCACATTATATAGCCTGCACACAAATCTACATTACAATTTCGATCTGTTATCAGTTAGTGAATGTGTCCAAGTAATGTTCATTTCACAAATGAACAGTTCACGATAATAGAATCATACAGCTTGCTGTTAATTTTAATATTATTTTAATTGCAATCGTTTAACCGAGCAGTCAGACAGGTGCGTCCAGACTGCTACCGTATTCAGATTTGCAGGAACTGCGGATCAGTTTAGCGTTATTTAATGCGTGCTAATGACTTATTAATGAATGTTTTTTTATGAAGTGTCGCGTTCTCGCATCGCGGAACACAACGAGCTGAGCTGAGCTGATTAACGTGAGTGCGACTGTGTTTTTTTATTTTATTGTGCATGTTCAGGAGATCTGTTTGAAGTCGAGATCAGCTGGAGAGACCTCAGCATCAGCATCCGCATCCGCATCAGCGCACGCGACGCATCAGCATCCGCCGAAATGATCGAGTAAATCAATGCTTGTGTCGATAAAGAGTCACGGTGTTCGCATTGCAGGTTTCCTCGATGGACTGTGTTCAGATCTGGAGATTTTTATAAAACCACAAACATCTGAAGTGATGCGTTGTTTGAACAGATTCTCATCCTGCAAAGATGGAGATGTTCTCTGATATCACCCTGTTTTTAAATGGTGCCCTGCCTATACCACGTTTTTGTGACTTGTAATAATACCACCGTACTTTGTAAATATCTTTGCATGCCACAGTATTAGTGTATCAGTATTAGTATATATTTTTGTAAGTGTGTGATGATAATACTTTAGTCCAGCATTTAGACGCTGCTGTTTTGATAGCATTGACCATTAGTGCATGTCATTAACCCCGACTGTGTGGATTTAAAGGGATAGTTCTCTTAAAATAGTGTCATTTACTACCATTAGAGCTGTGATGTTTTGAGATGTTAATAAGCTCAGATGCTGTCAGTGTGTTGGTCAGCCTGTTGTGATGCTGCGGTCTCCAGAGGACCGGGTTGGCATGGCAACACTGAGACCATCCACTTCCTGGAAGAGAGTCGTGAATGGCAGGCATACGGTTCAGATGATGCCACTGATGCTGCTGGGGGAAGATCTAGAGCTTATTCTTGTATACATCAATTATTACAGTATCGTGTGCAAAATCTATAGAATTCACAAAATCATTCGTTTTTGTTTTGTATCATAAGGCTTTAGGTAAGTGTTTTAGGAACACACCGTACATCACGTTTCACAAGTGAAAAACCTGTATTAAATGGTTTGTTATGACTAGTATTTGCTCCTCCCACTGGTGTGTTTGCAGCATTCTGATTGGCTGTCGTCCGCAGATGGCTCTGCTGTGGAGGAGGGGCTTGTCACTATCAGGGCGTGGCATGGTGCCGGGGCCAGGGGTCGTTACGGTGGCCCCAGAGGGTCACAACAGGTCGTGGGAGACCCCGGTGGTCGCCCCGGAGACGCCCATCTTCCTCATGACCCCCGCCACTCAGACCATCTCTGGGATCTTCACCTGGACGGCTCTGCTGCTCACCTGCCAACAGGTACCACACATATGTTTATAATCATGAACCTGTTCCTTGCACTGAACCCAGAGGAGCTTCTAGACTCCACCTTAAAGCAGAGTTTACATTCTGGATTTATTGCATTGTGAAAATACACAATTATATAATAAAGCTGTAATGCACTGCTGGCCATTTTGCCAGAAAACTAGGGAGACTTCAACTCCCATAATGCATTGTGCTTAACCCGGCTTTCTGTGAGATCTGTAGTTTTCACAAAAGACGACGCTGAATACTTTAGCTGATAAATTAACGTGAATATCTTGGGGCAGATAACACGTTTATTTATATATTTATAAACAATACAGACTTTGTAACAGTACAAGGCTGGTTGGAAATCGGCACGCTTATACCCTTTAAGCGGTTATATATTATTACATATTTAATCATGTTTCATATGGTCAAAGTATGTATTCTCTTTTATTTATATAAAACAAATATTTTATTTATTGACGTAAAAATGTAAATGCGAAAAATATAATGTTAATATTACTGTAAATATTAATATGTATCATTTATTACATCATTGTTTTCTGTTTATTATATTAAAATTTTAGGACAAAAAAATCTGCGCTAATGCTGTAAACTATTGTGAGCCCTATTACTCACACATTACTGTAATATCAAAGGTTACAATAGCCCAACTATTAAATTACATTGCTATTTATTTTTAGACATAATAATCAACACTCACATTTTGTAATGCAAACATGTCAATTACACAAGGCAGTTTTCAAATTCAAACTTCTGAAAATGCCATATTTGTATGTTATGATATTTATTGTAAGGTTCAAATTACATAATATATCTGTGGTATCATAGAGGTTCAGCTGACACGCATTGAAAGAGGTTGATGAGCAGTTGCTGTGGCAACAGGTGGCATGACATCAGAGAGCAGAGGTTGTTGCATAGCAACAGCATTCAGAGCTATCGCCATGTCAACCTCGGATGCGACAGTCGTTGCGCCGCTACAGCTAAAGTCTCTCCACACTGGATGAGACAAGCAAGCGTTGCAAATCATTTGAAATTTCTGTCAGTACGTCATAGATAGAATGAGGATGTTTACTGTCGTGTCGCGTCCAGTGTAGACAGCATCACTGATAATGATGGGTTCTATTGTATTTTGTCTTGTCGCGCCACGCCGCTCGCATCTGGTGCAGACACGGTGTCTGTGTGCGTGTGTTGTGATAGTTCAGCTTATATGAACCTGTAAAACACACACACAAACACACACGGAAAGCTGTGGTGACAGAAGAGCCACCTGCTCCACTGAGACACACACACACACACACACACACACACAGACATGCTTTTATTCACGTTACACAAAAACTTCTCACTTAAACAGGAAGTTCTGTTTCTGCTCCGTTTACGTGTTTAAAATTATTGCCATGATTGTTTTATTTACAGTACAGCATCCATATATTAATGCATGCATATTAATTAGAATAATAAACGGCCAAATATGAGTACCCTTACAGAAGAACCACATGAATTTCACATGCTTTCCTCATGTGATCACATGTAGACAACATAATAGAGCACATGTAGGATTAACATGTGGATCACATGTAGCAATTTTCAGCTTCACTGTACTCTGGTATTATGTTTGTTCCTGTTTCCTATCCTCTGGTTGTAGTGCCTTGTAGCTTTCTTTGTTAATTAGTTAGTTGACATGTACTAGGCATGATAATAAATCTAAAAGTACGCATTAATATCAAATAATCACGTCTGTCTGTCTGTGTGTGTCAGATCTACATGCACTTGCGCTACTATAACACTCCTAACGAGCAGCGGCACATCGTCCGCATCCTCTTCATCGTGCCGATCTACGCCTTCGACTCGTGGCTCAGTCTGCTGTTCTTCACTAACGAGGAGTATTACGTCTACTTCGACACCGTCCGCGACTGCTACGAAGGTCAGACGTGCATCTCCACTATTTACAGTTAGAAATGTAATGTTTTCATTTCTAATGTGGTTTAAGTACTGCGTTTAATTAATTACTCTAAATAAATTATATTTTAATGTAATAATATTTCATTGTGTATTATATTATGTGTTTAATTTATACATTTATACCATTTCAAGTGTGAAAAGGCCTATAGTTTCATAATCGATGACTTTTGCAACATTAGCGCTTTTTTTAATCATCTTAAGTCTGGCTGGTTTAGGCCTATCATGGATAAATAAATATGTGACTAAAACCACCAGTAGGTGGCGGCAAGTCTTAATAGGTGATCCCTTGAGCAGTCATTCACCCATTCTTCAAACGCTGATTCATTTAGAAACGAAGCAAGGGACCGTCATTATGAATGGATGATTGAATCATTGACTCAAATGATTCATTCAAAAACAGAGTCATTCAGGAACAAAACACATCTTTAAATAAAACAAAAACCCATACAGGGTT
>JADLZN010005981.1:0-20000 GCA_018155175.1 Sinocyclocheilus anophthalmus | reverse complement strand
AAGAGGTTTTTTGGACCTTTCATGTAAATCATCCCTGCTGGAGAAAAGTTTGAAGGTTTGCATTTGCAGTTTTGTCTGAAACTTGAGGATTTGCTCAATAAATCAGGAAGATTTCTCAAAAGTGATCACTTTTGAATGTAATTCACCCTTTATCTTTTCTCAAAGCAGATTGGAAAAAGTATCAACATGTGACAGTCATTTTTGGGCCTCTGAATGCAAAATAAAGTTAAAATGTTTCATTAAACAAAAATAGCCTTTAAAATAATTCAAAATAATGTACAAACTTGTAACTTAAAAAGTCCTAAAATATTAAAATGTTAATAAATCATTGTAATAAATATTAAAATGATCAAATAAGATGTTAAATATAAATATCTTAAAATATTTACAAATCTTAAAATTATAAAAATGCAAGATGTTGGTCTAAATATTATTATAAAAAAATGAATATAATTCTTAAAATAAATAAAACTAAGTATCTTAATTTTAAATGTTCAAAAAGCAAGTATAAATCTTGTGAATGTTGTGTGGAAAAGTACAGTAGTTTTGTCATTTTTACATTCAGTATTAAAGTACACAATTTCAAAAACATTAATGTTAATGAACATGTTAATGCAACAATCGTATTTTTTAATGATGAAAGAAAAACAGTGTCTCTGTTTGATGTAGAGATGATGTTGTATTGTAAGTACTGTTCATACATTTTATTCTTACATATAAATCTAAATATCTCAAATGAAAGCAAAATATAGCTCTAAATGTTATGTGAAAAATTATATAATTGTTATAAATTTTTATACAACTATACACTTTTAAATAAGACTTGAAATGACGTGTTAAAAAACATGTTAAATACTATTGTTTTTTTTAGGTGATGGCAGAGAAATGTATTTCCTTTTGTGTTTTAGGGATGCTGTTTCACTAAATATTATTGTTAAATAATGAATATAATCCTTAAATATAAATCTAAAACTACAGTTGTTCTGCAACATGTAAGAAAAAGTCTTGATGTACTCACTGGTCTTGTTAAAGTGTGTTCGTTTCTATCTGTGTTAGATGGATTAGACAGTAGAAATGCTTTGGCGAAAGCACAACTCTCTCATCTTGTGTGCTGTAGGGATGCTGCTGGCCATTCTGGAGAAGTGCGGCGTGATTCCTCGCATCAGCTCTCCTGATGTCAGTGTGGGGGAGGGGATGGTTGCCGCCGGTTACCAGAACTTCATCATCTGCATCGAGATGTTCTTCGCCGCTCTGGCGCTCAGACATGCGTTCACATACAAGGTCTACATGGACAAGAGACTCGACATCCAGGGTGCCTGCTTTTGTAGTGATATATTTGATACTATTTATATGATTCGCAAACTCAATTTGATGTGTTTTCCCTGCCGTGGCATGCACTGAGAGTCTGTGAGAGACGTATTTCAGCTTTATAAATGTGTGAAATCTTCAATGCTTCTGACTGATCTTTCTCTTTTTCTTCCTCTCTGTCGTGTCTGTCATCCCTCATTCCTGGGTTTGTTTCTATTTCAATATATTCATTTCTTTGTGGATGTGCTGTGGTTTTGTCTGTTTCGTTCGTGTTTCTCTGTGTTTCGTATCCATCTCTGTCTCTCTCAGGCTGTGTTCTGTCTAAGGTCCATTACGATGTAAATAAAAAAAAAGGAGAAAACCAAGTGTAGTTGACTCGGGATTTTTGTTTTCTATGTGTTTTCGCTGTCTCTGTTTAATACATAATTGACTTTAATACACGTCCTGTGTGTCTGTACTGAGAACCTTTCATTTGATTTAATCTGATTTCTTTCATCATGTTTAGTTTAGGTTTTTTAGTATCAAAATACCTACTTTTTTTTCTTAGTTCCCAACTACAGTGCTACTAGCTGAAAAACTATATTTTGTATTTATTTACTTTAATAGGAAAATGATTAAAATATTTACGGTTTAGTTCAAGTAACAGTTATTTTAATGACTTTATTCTTCTTTTACTCAAAAAAATCGATTGATTTTTAAAAATCATGACTGTGTTTGCAGTTTTTCCAATTAAATGCTCTCTAGTTTGAAACCAAACTCTAATCCTGTTTATTAAAAATTATACAACATAAGTTTACAGTCAACCTTTAAAGAATAATTTATTTTTCTATAGCATCTTTCTTCATATGTACAATGTTGCCTCATATTGCATGTGAGTCCAGATGCTATTTTTTAAAGATTTGTGTACAAATCTATAGTAACATGCTTCAATCATGGTTTTGTTGTTCAACTAAAGGTTAAACTGGTTAACTAAAGGCTATAACTGACACCAACTTCATATTTAAATAGGAGAATGTAGGAAAGAAATTTACTTTTGTCAAGCAGTTGTGTGCTCAATAAAGCGGTCTGTCTGTCTGTCTGTGCTTCAGGTCGTTGTGCTCCCATGAGCATCTCCAGCAGTCTGAAGGAGACGATGAATCCGGGCGACATGCTGCAGGACGCCATCCATAACTTCTCTCCGGCGTATCAGCAGTACACCCAGCAGAGCCGCTGCCAACCGCTGAGCCGCTCCAACAGCTGCAGCAACGAGAAAACACTGCTGCTCAGCTCCGACGACGAGTTCTGACGCGCTCTCAAACCCTAGTGAGATCACGATCATGGTGCCTGCATAGACAGCATGTTTGGGCATCATCAGTGCTTCCAGTCAGAAGGCAGCAAAACTACTGTATGCTGTCTTGAGGGACGACGATGTGGCCAAAATATTGATAGAAAATACTTTAATCCAGTGGTTCTGAAACCATACCAAACAATACCAGCTTTGATCAAATCAGAGCACACAATCGCTGTATTAATGTTACTGAACGTTCAGGTTATGAGCGGAAATGTTCTTCCAGTAATGTTACTAGAATGTTCGTTCAAACTTCTGTTCTCAAAATGTTTTTTTCCTGCAATGTTTTGGAAGTTTGTGTAACGTTTTTTTTTTTTAATGTTTCGGAATGTTCAGAGTCCCTTCAAAAGTAACGTTCCCAGAATGTTTGCACAATAAAATGGAATGTTCCCTTAATTGCACAACAGAGAAAAATGTTTTTAAAACATTTCAAAAAACGAGAAAATCCAGAAATAATGTTTGCATAACTTAATGAGAACATTAGCAAAAAGCTGGGAACCACGCTTCATAAAATTAATATCATGTTCTAATCAATATCAAAAATACTTCAGATAAATCATGATGCTATCAGGCCCCCAACATAATTTGTATTCCAAAACACATTATTTTGCATTTTGCAATCAAGTTCAAACCAATAATCAGTAAATTCTACATTGTATCCCCTCTGTTTGGAAACGCTGGAACTGCTCTGTCTGGATTCATTATCGATATGATGCTCAACTGAGCACTGAACCAGCGTTTGAGTCAAACACAAACCTCTCTTTAAAACGGACTAAACTTTAAAGGCAAACAGAATAATGTTTGCTGCTTTTCTGCACATTTACAATCTAATGAAAGAATAAGCATTTGAGTAAAATGATCTTCAGAATTAAATATACGTGAATTTAAAAGAGCACAGTTTGAGAATCACTGGTTTAATTCAAACTGGAGCACTGCATGTGTGCCACGTGAAGCTGCTGCCTGTGTAGGGCGTCTCAGATCACTCACTAATGAGGGTTTATTAGCTGCAGCAGACAGTGAGACAGACAGGAGGAGGATTATGAATCATAATGTGGGTGCCATATAAACACACACTCTCCTCTCGGCACTTTCTACATGTGTATTTCAGAGTAACATGAAGATTTATTTACATGAAGCATCTAGATTATAAACTGCTGCATAATCTTATATGACAGGAGCAACTAGTTAATGACTGTGTCTTAAACATCTGTTACTCTCATGTGATTCACTGGATTTAAAACTAGTAAATATCTGCAGATTTGAATAAAGAAAATTAGTTTGTCTCTCCCTTTTTTCTTTTCTTTCTCAAGTTCTCCAGCTGTGTGAAGTAGCCTAACTGTAGAAGCACAGTTTTCTGGTTTATTACTTTGTCGAATGTGAGCTCTTCTGAGCTGCAGAATCTGTTGCTGTGTTTTAAAACTTCCACAGGAGGACGCCGCTTTGTTCTACTTTTATTTTCATGTCAGTCACTTTCGATTTAGTAGGTATAATGGCGTACAGTAGGCCTACAGGTCAGATCTGCAACAATAATAATGATAAATAAGCATGTTTAAGTCAATGATCCACCAGATTCTGATCAATCCTTTATTTGATTGTCTTGCCTCATCATCAAACTCTTTCAGTTGTTACATTTAGCATTTTGAAAGAAGCAAGCATTAAGTAATCATGTATAAATATACACGTTTATTAGGTACAAAAACTCACAACGCTATACAGCTTATATGAATCGAAACTTGCATACTTTTTCTGTGATTTAAGTGTAGATATTTATACAGCGCTGATGTGTTTGTGTGCGTTGCGGTTTTGAACTACACAAATGCTACACGGTGAGAGAAGAAAATGTGTTTTTTTTTTTAAATGTCAGATATGTATTCAGAATCATTTCAGCCACACAGCAGCACGCATGGCTAGATTAACAATTTGTTTTTGTGTTTGCATCAGGCAGAAGAAGTCCAGATTTTGAACGCCCCAACAGTAAGTCAATGAAATGATGTGACCGTAATAACAGAGTGTGCATTGTTTTATAGTTCTGAAGAAAATGTAGTGACTTTGCAACACTTTTCAGTGTTTTATAAATCTGATTGTATTTAACACACAAAAAAGATGATCAGCTATTAATATTCGGTGTAGTAAATGCTAAACAAGAAATGTGTTTGAGAATTCTGCTCTTATAACACTATAAAAGTTCTTTGTCACTGAAGCATCGGGCAAAATGGCAGTGCAACGATGTTCAGTGTTTCATTTGTCTCTCTTGTAGAATGAATGTCTTGTATGTTCCAGTATGATGTGAGGATTGTGAAATGTCTGATTTCACTCTTTGCAGTGAGGATTGTTCTTCTGGGGAAGAGTGTGTCAGAAAACAGTCGTGTGGGGAAACTTCATCTTAGGACGAGCAGCGTTTGACAGTGAAGCTCCTCCAGATGTTGTAGAGAGAGTCGGAGGAAGACTGAAGGACAGACACCTGATGCTCATCAACAGTCCTCAGCTGCTCCAGACGAACATCTCAGATCATCAGCTCACACAGACAGTGAGAGAGTGTGTGAATCTGTCTGATCCAGGGCCTCAGGTCTTCATCCTCACACTGCATTCAAAAGACTTCCACAGAGGATGACCTGAAAAGAGTGAAATATATGCGAAGATTCCCGTGGAAGAGGCCGTTAAACGCTCTTTAGTGATCACGACTGATGAAGAGGCGAAAGCTAATGAATTCATTCAACGATTAACTGCTAATGTGTGCGGAGGACTCTGCAGCTTGATCATGAATAAAGAGACAGTTCTCTGGAATATCGCAACGATTAGAGAAGATACTCAGAGAGAACAATGAAGAATTTCTCACATGTGACATATCTGGAGCTGAGAAACATTGGTGATGAAGATCAGAGCATATCGTAGATGCAGAGGAAGATTCGATAAGATGGACCAATTCTTTGCACTCACCGGTGCAAGTTGTACGGTTTCATAAATAATTTGGAACAGTTTCTGATGCCAGATTCTAACACCATGGCCATTGCACCAGCTAGAAGTAAAAAAGTTGGGTGTAAGCCCTACGCTGGGCTTTGCAATGTCCTGCTTTACTATAAATATTTACACCTGTTGCACCAACAAAAACTATGACCAGGCGCAACTAGAGTGCGTGCAGAATTATTAGGAAAGCCAATACTGATGATATGTCTTTTACACGCACATTTTTACCAATTTAAACCACATTAATCTTAAAGTGTCATGAAACCCTAAAACATTTTTTGAGACGTCAACATATGTACAGGTTGCACACCAGTGAAAACAACAGTAGCATTTCATCTGTTTCTTCTTCCTTTACATTTACTAATTTTAGCAGAGCTATTTATCCAAAGTGACGTACATCGAGTAAAACAACAAGCGATTTCTCATAAAGAGGCACATATACAAGGTTTTAGCATTGTTTAGAGAAATCCTCACTTGTAGATCTCAGAATGTAGATTCATAAGAGTCAGTGGAAGTAGGCGGGTGCTGAGCATGCGGCTGTTCTATACACAAGCATCAATGTCTTGAACGTGTGCATGGAGATAAGAGAGGTGTAACATGGGCTCTTTGGGCTTTGTTGAGACCAGTCGTACCGCTGGCCTTCTGATCATTTGTGAGGTTGATTGTGCTTGATGGAAGGGTGCTCGTTCGTCGAGAGAGAGCTTGGGTGGCAGTAGTCCAGCCTAGAGCTCCAAGGGCCTGGACAAGAAGACGTTGTGCAGCATGCTCGTTAGAAAGTGCCTGACTTCGGAGTTGTGCAATGCAAACCTGCAAGATCAGGCAGTCTTTGCAATGTGGTCTTTGAAGGTCAGCTGGTCATCGAAGATTACACCAAGATATATGTATCAAGATTTAACAAAAAGAAGAAGACATCTTCTTTAGGTGAAACCAATAATTAAATTATCAGGAACCCTTTCCACAAATTGTTGAGTTTGATGAACTGCTACTACCAGAGTCCTGCCAAGTACAAGAGGTCAGGTTCTCAGAACTGAATCCTGAGCTGAACCCCCACTTACTAAGAATCACCAGACTACTGCCTCTTGTACCACTGTTGAATTTATCTTCCAGAATCTGGCAGTGAGTTTTCAGAGTTAATTTTAAGTCCATCTCCTACCCTGCAAGGTCCATCTTGCTCATTGTTATTAGCAGCTCACACCATGACTCGCTCACCAGCACCATTGTTATCTACTTTTAACTGGTACTGGTCCCTCAAGAGTAACTGTCAGCCTATCTGTCCATAAAACTATAAAAAAAATCAGCTTGTGATTCTTACCATATATTATCATGCCAAGTCCCATGTAGAAGGAATTGCCATTAAAATAATATACCAAAAAATGAAACTTCTTAATTATATTTTTCCTTCTTTTACAGTGAGTAATACAGAGCAAGGTCCAGAGTATGATCACCTAAAGGGTAAGTTTACAAACTGATTACGGTATTCACTTGATTAAACAGAAATACAAACTATATTATATCTAAATTTGTTTTAGAAATATATTTCTGTTGTTGTTTTAAGGAAGTATAAATGTCACCAGAAAACTGATCTTGGTGGTCTGTGGATTTAATGAAACCCTGAAGAAATCCATATCAAAACGTTTAAGAGGAAAAAATAAGTTTTTTCCTTCCTTACATCAAAAAGAGAAAGTTAAAGACTGTGTGAAGAAAGAGGGGAAGATACACGGACGTAAGATCAGTCTGGTGGAGCTTCCAGCTCTGACTCGGCTCTCAGAGGAGGAAGTAATGCGTCAGACTTTCAACTGTGTGTCTCTCTGTCATCCTGGAGTTCATGCTTTCCTCCTCATTGTTCCTGATGCTCCACTGACTGATGAAGACAAAGCAGAAATAGAGGAGATCCAGAGAAGATTCAGTTTAAGAATCAACAAACACCTCATGATCATTATAATCCAAGACAAGAACATGACTACTCCAATGAATTTAGTTCCTTCTTCAGAGACCTCTATTCAGACATTTGGAAATCGAAAGTTTGTTTTGGCGAACAACTCTCAGGTTCCAGCTCTACTGCAGGAGGTGGAGAACATGATCAAAATGAACAGTGAAAGTTTGTACATGACCTTCATGTACTTGCAGGCTTGTGTAGAACTTGAGAGAAGTAAACATGGAGCTGAAATAGAGGAACTGAGAAGATCTATGATGAAAACAGCAGGTATGAGTACATAAAAGTGCTTATTGATTGAAGAAGACACTGATTGTCATTATTGTAATTTAATAAATAGTTTTACTTTGTACATTTCATACGTAAATTATGAAAGTGCTATATCAATCAGTAGGCCAACAAATACATATATATATATATTAGTGCTGGGCAACGATTAACATTTTTTATCGCGATTAATCTCATGCTTTTTCTGTGATTAATCGTAATTAATGCACAAGATCAATAATGAATTCAAAAGTAGTATTGTGCACTTTTTTCATTTAAAAGTACTGCTATATGAACAAAAATGCACTTTAAACAAATAAGGTGCTTTTTTACAGCAGTATTCCTTACTCCTTACATATTAGCAGTTAACATATTTATTGTAAATCTCAACTTATAAAAATTAAATATAAAACCAAAGCTATTTGCCACTGCCAGGGCATTAACATTTTCATAGAAAATATTTTGTAGTTTGTTATAGAAAACCAATGTATGCTCAGGTCCAGACCTCGTGCATAACATATAACAGGCAACCTTAGAGACGGCACTATCGCGGGACCCAGAGCAGCCGAGGGCGGTGCGGGACAACCACACACTGCATGGGCGAGTGTGGTCGTGTGGAGCCCGTGTGGCGGGATGCGGAGAATAAGGTGTATCACCTAGCATCTTAACTGTGCGCAAGCACGTTTGACCCCCAAAGCCCGGTTCATTTGACTAGTGTGATCGCTCCATGCTGCGCTTGGGCACGATTCGTTTAGCCGGACCCTGCTCTGTTGGAAGAGGTGGGCCAGAGTGCGGTTAAGTTGGGCTCGGGTGCGGTACGCATGTAGTGTGAGCGCTAACCGTGCTGATCCCCTTCTCCGGTGACCCCTGGTTGGCTGTATGTGTATTCTCGCCATTGAGCATACGGACTTTTATAATAATTAAAAACTGCGTTAAACGCGTCGATAAACTAATTGTTGGCGTTGATCATAATTGCTTTTAACGCAGTTGATATGCGTTAACTTGCACAGCCCCAATATATATATATATTCGAGTGGGGTGTCAGCGTTGCTTCACACCGGGTCCCGCTAGAGGGGTCCCCGTGAATGACCGAGGGGTGGGCCCCGCGCCCTACCTCGCACCGGGCCCCGCATCAGCTAAGGACGGCCCTGTTAATATTAATGTAAATGTACAGTATCTCACAGAAGTGAGTATACACCCCTCACATTTTTGTAAATATTGTATTTATATCTTTTCATGTGACCACACTGAAGAAATTACACTTTGCTACAATGTACAGTAGTGAGTGTACAGCAAAGTACACTGGTTAATACAGCTGTCCACTCCTACTTTCTTGAGCAAAGTGTAAGTTCTTCAGGTTGTCCATGAAAATATAATACCATCTTTACAAAATGTTGATACAATACCCCTCACATTTTTGTTAATATTTTATTATTTCTTTTCATGTGACAACACTGAAGAAGTTACACTTTGCTACAATGTAAAGTAGTAGTGAGTGTACAGCTTGTATAACTTTGCTGTCCCCTCAAAATAAACTCAACACACAGCCATTAATTCTAAACCGCTGGCCACAAAAGTAGTACACCCCTAAGTGAAAATGTCCAAATTGGGCCCAATTCGCCATTTTCTCTCCCCGGTGTCATGTGACTCATTAGTGTTACAAGGTCTCAGGTGTGAATTGGGAGCAGGTTTGTTAAATTTGGTGTTATCTCTCTCACTCTCTCATACTGGTCACTGAAGTTCAACATGGCACCTCATGGCAAAAAAACTCTCTGAGGATCTGAAAAAAAAGAATAGTTGCTCTACATAAAGATGGCATAGGCCATAAGAAGATTGCCAAGACCCTGAAACTAAGCTGCAGCACGGTGGTCAAGACCATACAGCGGTTTAACAGGAAAGGTTCCACTCAGAACAGGTCTCGCCATGGTCGATCAAAGAAGTTGAGTGCATGTGCTCAGTGTCATATACAGAGGTTGTGTTTGGGAAATCGACGTATGAGTGCTGCCAGCATTGCTGCAGAGGTTGAAGGTGTGGGGAATCAGCCTGTCAGTACTCAGACCATACACCGCACACTGCATCAAACTGGTCTGCATTGCTGTTGTCCCAGAAGGAAGCCTCTTCCAAAGATTAGTTTAGTTTATTGTCTTTCGGAAATTCTTTTGTACGGTCACCTCTTCAGTGATCACAACAATAATTTAACAATACAACATCACCAGATTACAACACATCACCATATAAATACAACCAGCATCAACAACATCCCTCTCACAACAACGGAATCACTGCCATAGATGTAAAATGACAACTGTGATATCACAAAAATTTATTTAACAGAGCTATACTGGATGATATAAAAGATCTTTGTGCACGGGCAGTCCTTTAATAATGGTACCCTGTACCTTCGACCAGATGGTAGTAACTCATATTCACCACAAAGAGGATGAGATGCATCGTGAAGAATTGTATGGCTTTTCCTCACAGCTCGAGATTCACATAGTTTTATCAGACTAAGGTGTTGTTTACCTGCAATCTTACTAGCCATGTTAACGATTGTATTTAGTTTGTTCTTATTTGCTACAGACAGTGAGACATACCAAGCAACAAAGCTCAAGATACTCTCCACAAATGAACGATAGAATAGAGCCAACATGTATGTATCCACACCAAACTGTCGAAGCTTATGCATGAAATACAATCGCTGAAGCCCTTTCTTGTAAACAGCTGCTGTATTTACATCCCATGTCAGTTTTTTTTTATCAATAATTGTCCCTAGATATTTATATTCATTTACAACTTCAATGCCCTCACCATTAACAATTATTTGTTGATGAATGCCTTTTTGTTCTGAAGTCGAAAATCACTTCTTTAGTTTTCCTGATATTTAACTGAAGGAAACTAGATTGACACCCATCAACAAACTTATCCACACCTCTATGATACTCCACTTCATCTTCAGTGATCAAACCAACAATTGCCATATTGTCTGCATATTTGACATTGAAAACATCAGATGAGGAACCTCTATATTCGTTTGTATAGAGGGTAAATAACACTGGGGAGATAGTACTTCCCTGTGGGCCTCCTGTGTTGGTAACAATAGGGGAAGACAAAGCAGAGTTTACCCTAACACACTGTAATCTATCAGTCAAAAAAGTCTCAACCCATCTAATGAGTCTGCTATTCACACCCAGCTTAAACAATCTTTCCATCAGAATATGTGGTCTTATAGTATTAAATGCAGATGAGAAATCTATAAACATAACACGGGCATATCGCTTTGGTTGATCAAGATGACAATAGAGTCTTTGTAGCATATACAAGAGGGCATCTTCTGCACTCCTCCCTCTCCTATATGCAAATTGTAAAGGATCAAGTTTGTTTCGCACCTCAGAAAGAACATGATCTAACACTATTTTTTCAAAACTCTTCATGACAATAGATGTCAAGGCTACCGGACGATAATCATTTAAAACTGCTGGTTTTGATTTTTTTGGCACAGGCACTATAAATGAACATTTCCAGGCAGTAGGTACATAGTAAGTATCCACAGACACTTGAAACAGATGACTGTAAATGACACTAAGCTCCTCCCTACACTCCTTAAGTACCCTACCAGTTATTCTATCAGGACCCGCTGCTTTCCTTGTATTAACCCTTTTAAAGATCCTACAAACTTCTTCCGATGTTATAATGATTTCCTGCCCTACATTCATTTGCTGTCTAATCAAATTCCGTTCAGTTTTAAAATCTGATGTTTCAAATCTACCAAAAAATGTATTTAATTCATTTGCTAAGGCCAAATCATCCTCATGATTACCCATAAATGATTTACTCTTCTCCTGTCCTATCATTGTATACACTCCCTGCCATGCCTGCCTTAAATTATTATCTCTCATCTTTCTCTCAATTTTTTGCTTGTAATTATGTTTACACCTACTAATTATTTGCCTAATTTCTTTTTGCATTACTTTAACCTGTGCTCTATCGCCTGTCTGAAAAGCTTGCTTTTTCTTCAATGCTGCTTTTAATTCCCCATTTATCCATGGCTTGTCATTTGGATACCTTTTAATACATTTAGTTTTAATGACATTAGCCACACAAAAATTTATATAATCTGTCATCACATTATTTAGCTCATTTAAGTCCTCACTAGTATCTATAAAGACATGCCATGCTGTACAATCAAAACATCCTCTAAGACAGTCCACAGATTCCTCATTCCATATCTGGATGGTTCTCAGCTCAGGCTTGCTGGTTTTAAGCCGCTGTTTATAAAGAGGAATCAGATGTATCGCATTGTGGTCTGAATCACCCAAGGGTGGTTTTGAGTACCCCTTATACGCATTCTTAATATTTCCAAAACACAAATCAAGTACCCTTTCTCCCCTAGTGGGACAAGAAATGTACTGAAAAAATTAGGCAGTACATGCGCTATAGAACAACCATTAAAATCCCCCAGTACAAATTTAGGAGCGTCTGGTGCAATGTTTTCCAACCGAGCAACAACATCATATATAAGGTTTGCCGCAGCCCGGAAGTTCGCCCGTGGATGAATATAGATGACAGTTATAAACAGTTGTCCAAACTCCCTAGGGAGGTAAAAGGGTCTAAATGACAAGGACAGAAGTGCAAATATGATGCACAAGAAAGCCCGCAAACAGTTTGCTGAAGACAAGCAGACTACGGACATGGATTACTGGAACCATGTCCTTTGGTCTGATGAGACCAAGATAAACTTTTTTGGTTCAGATGGTGTCAAGCGTGTGTTGCAGCAACCAGGTGAGGAGTACAAAGACAAGTGTGTCTTGCCTACAGTCAAGCATGGTGGTGGGAGTGTCATGGTCTGGGGCTGCGTGAGTGCTGCCGGCATTGGGGAGCTACAGTTCATTGAGGGAACTATGAATGTCAACATGTACTGTGACATATTGAAGCAGATCATGATCCCCTCCCTTTGGAGACTGGCCGCAGGGCAGTATTCCAACATAACGACCCCAAACACACCTCCAAGACGACCACTACCTTGCTAAAGAAGCTGAGGGTAAAGGTCTCTAACATCCCCCCCCCCCACCCCAGCTCCGTGATGTCATCATGGATGAGTGGAAGAGGACTCCAGTGGCAACCTTTGAAGCTCTGGTGAACTCCATGCCAAGAGGGTTAAGGCAGTGCTGGAAATTAATGGTGGCCACACAAAATATTGACAATTTGGGCATTTTCATTTAGGGGTGTACTCACTGTTGTGGCCAGCGGTTTAGACATTAATGCCTGTTTGTTCAGTTATTTTGAGGGGACAGCAAATTTACACTGTTATACAAGCTTTACACTCACTACTTTACATTGTAGCAAAGTGTCATTTCTTCAGTGTTGTCACATGAAAAGATATAATGAAATACTTACAAAAATGTGAGGGGTGTACTCCCTTCTGTGAGATACTGTGTATACATAAGATATATTATATCCAGTCAAGTCTGCGTTATTGTCAATTCTTCCACATGTACATCACGTACACACAGAGAATTGAAATTGCGTTACTCTCAGACCCTTGGTGCATACAGATAACACTAACAGTAGAACATAAATACAGATAGATACAGATTTAAATATAAAATACAACTATACAATTATACAAATAAGGTAAAATGTAAAAAAATATATATATATAAAGCACAAGGCACATGGCAGATAGAGTGCAAACCAGTGAAGTAAACAACAGTGCAGATATAATGATTTGTAGTGCAAAAGAGCTTATTCAGCCTGATTAAAGTGACAAGTGGTGTGTTGTATTTGGGAGGGGGATTGGAGTCCATCAAGGTCAGAGTTTTTCAGTGGTGCGTGGGTCAAAAGAGGGGAGGGGGGGCAAGGTCAGGAGGGAGTTCAGCTTCCTGACAGCCTGATGGATGAAGCTGTCCTTCAGTCTGCTGGTCCTGGCCTGGAGACTCCGCAGTCTCCTCCCTGATGGCAGCAGAGGTGAAGAAGCTGTGTGTCGGGTGGGTGGGATCACCTGCAATGCAGAGGGCTTTGCGGGTGAGACGGGTGTTGTAAATGTCCTGGAGGGAGGGGAGAGAGGCACCAACGATCTTCTCAGCTGCTCTCACTATGCATTGAAGTGTCTTGCGGCAGGACGCGTTGCAGGCGCCATAACACACAGTGATGCAGCTGGTCAGGATGCTCTCGGTGGTGCCTCTGTAGAAGGTGCACATGTTGGGGGCCGGGGCTCTGGCTCTTCTCAGTTTGCGGAGGAATTAGAGACGCTGCTGTGCTTTCTTGGCCTGTGCTGCGGTGTTGTCAGTCCAGGAGTGGTCCTCTGTGATGTGCACACCCAGGAACTTGGTGCTGCTCACCCTCTCCACAGTCACACCATTGACGGTCAGAGGAGCATGCTGAGTGCGCACTCTCCTGAAGTCAACAACAATCTCCTTCGTCTTCTCCACATTCAGAGAGAGATTGTTGTCACTGCACCACATCTATTATATATCTTATATATATGTATGTTGTGTTGTGTGTGTGTGGGTGTGTTATAAACCTTTGATCACTACTCTTGTGGTATTTCTCACAGCGGATGCTCAAATCCACTATAATTTTATAAATAATACTGTGTTTGTGTCACGGAATGTAGTTTTAAGAGTTTTTTTAGGCGATAATGTATTTGTTTAGACTTCAAATATGCTGTTTGTTAATAAAGATAACACCTATTTGAAAATTTGCTTCAACATTTTCGGAGATGTGAGCTCCAGGGCGTCAGAGGCCATTCAGCATTCATGAATGCGATAAACACAATATTCAATATACACAATATAGTGCGATATGACTGTATATCAGCACGCTGTGATTACCTGAGGCCTCGTGACTATACCACAGCCATCTCTGCACTGCTACGTGTTGTATTAGAAGACTGTTAGGTTTAGTAGAATAAGTTGACATGTACTTTCAAAGTTACTTATAGTCAGTAGAACGTCTGTTGGAAACCCATCACAATAAAGAGTTAGCAGATATTAAGCGGACAGTTCATGTATATGCAAACGACTTAAATCAACAAATATTTAAGGGGAGCATCAAAATATTTACTAAAATAGTATATAACTCTTTACATACATATGAGCTCATGAAACAATCATTTAATTACAGTGACAGTTTATAAAGAACTCATTATTTGTATATAGACTAGTTATGTATTAACAATGTAGAGACTACAATTTATAATCTATGAATTAACTCTAAAAGTTTGATTTTTACTTAACCGTTGTATACTGATTATAAAGTGTTACTGAAGATGTTTGTTTTATGTATTCCTGAAATTAACTGTCGTGGTCTTGCGGTGTGCAGGTTTAACACACTGTGTTGATGATCTGAGGATTGTTCTGCTGGGAAAGACGGGTGTGGGAAAAGTGCAACAGGAAACACAATACTGAGAAGAAAAGCTTTTAAATCAACAATTGCTTCACGCTCGTTGACCAGAGAGTGTGAGAAAGAAACCTCTGAGTTCAACAGAAGACGGATAACTGTGATCGACACTCCAGGCCTGTTTGATACTGGAGTTGATAATGTTGAGACCAGGAAGGAGATTGTGAAGTGTGTCTCAATGGCAGCACCTGGACCACATGTGTTTCTGCTGGTGATTCCATTGATACGATTCACTCAAGAGGAGGAAGATGCAGTGAAGATGATCCAGGAGAGTTTTGGAGAGAAATCCAGAATATACACCATGGTGCTTTTCACCAGAGGAGATGATCTTAGAGGAACAAGAATTTAAGAATTTATTGAAGAAAATGATATTTTAAAGAATATCATCCATCAGTGTGGAAAGAGATACCATGTGTTCAATAACAAAGACACTAAAGATCAGACGCAGGTTTCTGAGCTGCTGGATAAGATTGAGTGTATGGTGGCAGCAAATGGAGGGAGTTTCTACACCAATGAGATGTTCCAGCAGGTGGAGAAGAACATCAGAGAAGAGCAAGAAAGAATCATGAAAGAGCGAGAAGAAGAGATCAAGAGAAAAGAAGAAGAATTGAGAGCCAAATATGAAGCAGAAATAGAAGAAATTAAGAAAGAAAATGAGAGAGAAAGACAAGAGATGCAGAATGAACAGAGAAAAAGAGGAGAGGAATTTAAAAAGAGGAAGAGATCAAGAAAGAAACAGATGAGAATCAACGAAAAGAGCTGCAGAGAAAACTAGAGGAGAAACAGAAAGAATTTGAAGAGGAGAATAAAAGAAAAGAAAATGCTTTAGCAGAACAACAGATCTTCATAAAATACCTGGAAGAAAAACATGAGAAAGAAAAACAAAAACTACGGGAGAAAATTCAACGTGAAACAAGAGAACAAGCAGAGAATGAATTTGGTGAAAAACTTAACAAGGAAGTGGCAAAAGCGTTACAAGAATATGGGGAAGCAATATTATCCAGAGGAAAACAAGCTCGTGGCTGGAGTCAGCATGGAGGTTCTTTTGGAGCAGCTGCTGAAGTTATTGTAAGTTCTTTTGAAGACATTGTGAATTTGATTATCAGATTACATCATAAACATCAAGCTCAAAAGCAAAATGAAGGGTGATTTCAGGTAAATTGGGGTAAATCATCTCAAGCACATTACAATGTCTGCATATAATTCTCAAAACTATGGTTTCTGTACCATTTAGTTTTTTATTTGGATGTGTACCGTTACCTCATCTCACATACAGTATTGAAATTGTTAGCCTGCTTGGTTTCTGTCTTTGGTCTTCATGCATGTTTTTGGACTTTGTATACTGCCATTTGGATTGTGCATTACCAACTTTTGAGGAATCCAGTAGAACTTCAAAACACTGAAAACCACAGAAGCATTTCAAGCCTTATATCTAATATCTCAATAATAAATCTCTCAATATTTCTTGGGTCCGAATCCAACAGGATTTGTCTTTTTTTCCCCTGCTAATTATATGCATTGTATTTTATCATCATCCAAAATTGTGCCCATGTGATCACCAGACTTGGTTGCGAAAATGTTTGGACTTTTTATATTTTTTGACAAATATCCAACAAATCCATGCTGTTGTGTGCTGGCTCTCAGCTCAGGTAAACATAGCTGTAGCTGTAGGTAGTGTGACAGTATGGAAGCCACAATGCATGTTAAGTTTCTTCTATCATATATAAAGAAAAGATAAATAAATGAAATACATAGATATCTAAATGTCTTGTATTCCTATTCATTTTCAAAACCTGGTCATGCATCTTTGTAAGCAAATTAACCAATAATATTTCAGTTTTTTTTTAAATACTAGTATAACATTATTTGTAATATGAAATTACAATAATTTATTAATGTTAAAAAATAATTATAATTTTTTTTGGCTCCTACACCCCGGCCCCATAGTTATAATAATGTAAATTAACAATTAAAGGGGTCATATGATGCTGTTAAAAATAACATTATTTTGTGTATTTGGTGTAATGAAATGTGTTTATGCGGTTTAAGGTTAAAAAACATTATTTTCCACATACTGTACATTATTGTTTCTCCTCTATGCCCCGCCTTTCTGAAACACGTCGATTTTTACAAAGCTCATCGGTCTGAAAAGGTGTGCTCTGATTGGCCAGCTATCCCGTGCGTTTGGATTGGCCGAATAGCCTTCAGTGTGTGACGAATGTTAGGCCCCTTCCCATACTGTGATGTATGCCCCGACCATACAGTCTAGGTTCCCGGCGCAACGCGACAAACCAATAAACCCACTACAAAAACATGAAAACGCATACAAAGAGGCTTTGGTGGCATCCAGTGGTGGACGAATATTGATTAAGGACTTTTTTAACGCATTGTGTTTGGGCAACGCCGCGTAAACATAAAACCATGTCTGCATTTGTGATCGGAGAAATGACAAACAACAAGCCCTACTCTACACTGCTCAAAACTCAGCTACTCTACACTGCTTGAATCATCAGTGGCAACTTATTTAATTATAAAAACGTACTTACAGTCTGTGAATCAGAACAGCCAGACTGTTCTGCAAGTTTGGATCCTGCCCCCCTTCAAACCGCCTTTTGAGCACAGACCCTTGTAGGCTGCAGTTCAGGAAAACAGTCCTCCATAAAAGCGTTGCCAGCATCACACATGGCGGCTAGAGTGAGCGGTGGCTGGTGGGCTTGAGAACGGCGCGGTCGGCGGATTCGACGAAGGAGCGTCTGTCGGGCCTGCGGCAACCACATGTGACGACCCAGGGCTTGACTCCGCTTCGTCTACGGTGAAAGCCGATCCGGCGATCCAGTTGATGTATTTCCTCAGCGACCAGCACGGATCAGCTCTAGGCATGACGAAGCGTATATTGTCCTCTTTTGGAAGGCCGAACAAAGTAGTTTCTCTTTCACCACGAAACACACAGCGTCTTCACGACATGGCGGCGGCACAACAATACTACAGCGAGAATAAAAAAAAAGTTACACCTTCTTTCTTTGCATGAACATTTTGGCGGTGTTATGCAAATCTTCCCACAAAGTGAGGTAGCCTTTAGGTTAGGCGGGCTGCTCTTAACTTTATAAAGAATATATTTTGATTTGAGCCTTTAGTCTTTGCAACTTTACAGATTTTCTTTATGCGCCAAGAGCTTGTAACACTCCAAAGAGTTTAAAATTTAAATCGCATCATATGACCCGTTTAAACAACATATACATGAAAGGAGCCATAAATGTCTTTATATGGGAATTTGGATTCAGCTTCAGTTCTCTGCTTCCAGCAATAGACAGATTTTGGATACAGGTCTATCCAACTGGCCTGTGTTTGTCTTAAGTTGGACTGATCTGACAAATCCACTTTTATCAGGATAGGTTTTGATTATTCTTCCCAACAACCGGGAGCCACAAGGGGCTACAGGATCCACAATGACAACAATGTCTCCCACTGAAAAGCTTCTTCATGGCTTTATACATTTCTGTATCTCTTGTTGTAATGTTAAATATTCCCATACCCATCTTTTTCATTTAAAATCACTGAATAATGACCCCCAAAATTTTTGTACTGTCATAAATTTCCAAAATGTTCTGATCAGTGGTGATTGAAGGCTTCACGTTCCCGCCTCATGCTAGTAACATGCAAGACCTTGCATTTCTTTGGGTTGAGTTTTATTTTACACTTCTCTACCCAAACGTTAAGACTGTTCAATGTCTGTTGAAGGGTACAAGGTAGTTGAGGAGTCCATCTCTGGGTAATTGTCATGTCATAGCCTTATATACAAAGTCCATTAGATTAAGATTATGAGTTGTAGAATAGCTCTGTTGACTGCCAAACTGCATGCAATCTTTAAAAACAATAAACTTAATTTAAATATGAATTGTGCATGGTCATTCTTGATCTGTTCAGGATGGAAAGCAGCAACTGGTCATGGGGGAGAGGTTTCGGTATGCTTGGGTGGGGTCTTAGAGACAAGAATTTCCAACAATTAATTATATTAGAAAACGAAGATTCGCCTCTAAGGACAAATATCATCTTTATAACTTATTTTAAGCTGGATTTTGTTTTGGATGTGTACTGTATAACAGGCTGCTCAACAGTTGTTCCGAAAAACACATATTTTTACATGATTCCAACACGCGTCTCGCCTCCCCAGTCTTTCATGACGGCTCGAATAGTATCCTGTAAATGAGGGGCCGCCTTCTGTACTACGAAATGTTTGTGATTGGTTATCTGGGCTTTTTTTCACAAAAAGTGAAAAGCATAATAGGACCCCTTTAAGAAATGAATGAGACCCTATTATGTGCAGCCGCTGCAGGGACTTTAATTTACCTGTAAGTATCATAAAATTTGTGGACAAACATTGATTCTATGTGCATTTTGAATGCACCTGCCAAGAAAACAAAATTATTTAGTGTTTTAATATAATTCACTCTGCTTGGTTTTCACCGTCTATATCATGCAGGCCTATATTATTAAATATTCATGTTAAATTAGTTTATCTCTGTTTAGGGAGATTTGATGACCATCCGGTGAATCATAAAATGCAATAACTTGTTTGCTGTAAGAAAGAACGAAATCCTTAACCCTCTAATATGTTTAGTAGTTTTTCGTCTTACAACGGCTGAACTCTGTGTTTGTTACAAGAATGTTCTTGAACTATTTCGAAGCTGTGCGCGTATGGCAAGCCGTTTTAACATTTAATCTGTAAGCCGTACTAGTATCTATTTTCATGGTACTAGTATCTATTTTTTAGATACTAGTATCTTTTCCATTAAGTACTAGTAC
>JADLZN010005980.1:0-106085 GCA_018155175.1 Sinocyclocheilus anophthalmus | reverse complement strand
TATAATTTTATTATATTATATTTTATTATATTATATTATATTATATATATTATATTAATCATGATTATTAAATGCTGCTTTTTATTTTTTACAGAACAATAGTATGTATTATTACAATATAATATATATCTTTTAATGTGATAAAATCTAGGCTATGTATTTTTAAGTAATAAGTGCTTGGGGCGTTGTCAGATTTTCCTGCTTTTTTGTCTCTAGCTGATCACATGCCTGAAACATGCTATTTATTTCCCAGTGGTTTACCTTCGACAGACATAACTGACTTTTTTGTAACTCAAGTGTTTTTAATAAACTTGAAAGTTTAAGCGCAATAAGACATGAAAGAGAACTTAGTTTAGTACTCACATGCTGTGTGACAGCCGTTTTCTGTTTGCGTGCTTCGGATGTGTGTGCTCAGAAACAGCATGTTTCGCTTCATTTTCAAAATTGATATAAAATTATCTGTAAGGGTTTGAGACTGAAATTTCACAGACACATTCTGGGGACACCTGGCACTTATATTAAAAAGGGGCATAATAGGTCTGTTTAAAAAGGTGTAAAATTATGTACACATATTAGTGGCTTAATAAAAGCTGATCTACTGTATTTTATGTAGCACATGTAACCCTATGGAAGCCGATATACTAGGTTGTTAGGTTATTTCTGGCCAAAACTGATAAACCAATAATTATTTGTCAAATGGCTAATAAAGACCCAACAAAAATAGCCAATATTAAAATCTATACCTCAGAGACAAATAAAATAATATTATTATAAAAGAAAATTAAAACACTAAAAAATATCGTTACATGCAGCAACTCACTCCCACATTAATTATTAACAGGAAAGCACCTCTTTAAGAAATAAAAACCCTCCTAAAAGATACATTTTATAAACATTAATATATAATAAAAATTAAGATGAAACAAGAATAAGAAAATAATCTGGTTGTCAGTTTTTTATATAATGAACTACATTACATCAGTGGTTACTACTAGGAAATCATGTGATCTGTTATATATTACATGCACTTAAATTACATTAGGACTATATGGTTAACCACAATAGCAAAAAAGGCAAGAAAAGTATAACAACTCCAGACAGAAGTTGAGTAATTTGTTTGCAGATGCCACATGGCTTTTTTTTTTTTATTGCGCATGAAGTGTCCAAATACGTGTATATTTGGGGCACCACAACATGTAATTATTAGAGAAAGAATAAAAATGGTATTCGTTTAGAGTCATGTTATTACTGTGATGAGCAATTAAACTGCACGGAGCAAGTTAAAAATCAAATGATGAATATGTTTCCATGGGAACACTCTTTTCACAGTTCCATGTTGTCTCCCTGTACTCCTCTTCACTACCTCTCCCTCTGGCTTTCATGAAACGTGGAGACAAAGAGAATCACTAAGTAGATATAAAAATTCATAAGCGCAATCTTTCCAATGCACTTTAAAATGTAGCGTGGTCTGAATTTAGCTCCTTTCAATCCCAAACTCAACCTATTTCATATCTTCACAAGCTAGATCAGTCCCTTCAGTGCGAGTACCTTTAATATCCTATTTGAGGCCTTTTGTGATCTTTATGAATGAAATGTATATCTAGACACTAAAAAGTGTACTCGCAAACAAATACAGAGCAATACAAATTCTGACTGGCAATCTGTCTGTAAACTGCAATGAATTGTGGTTAGTCAGTAAGTTGGTTTTGGGTGAAGCGGTTTGTGTTCAGAGCTCAGGGAACATAATTAGGCTGGCAAGAACAAGAGATGGATTACATTTGTGTGTGAGAGAGAAAGAGAGAGAGAGAGAGAGCTGACCATGTTCTGCACGAACATCCCCTTTGATAGCAGTGGTTCCTCTGTTCCTGTATTGCTACAAAAGACAGATAAACTGTTTTGACAGCAAAGCTTTGTGTTGTACCGCAGGATAATCATGAACTTGGATGCCTGTTTGCTTGCTGTCAGGGACTTTGATACTTTCAAAATGCTCAATTTTTTTTATAAGCACTGCAATGCATCAGATCAGGGTTGGACCAAAACACTGCAGAAGAAAACAGAGCATGAAGCACAAGAAAGAACAATTTTCAATCCCGATTAGGATCAAAGTAATTACATTTTTTATCTGAAACATATGAAATAGTGCAGAATCTTATGTATTTTCTTCCCATTTTTACCCAACTAAAAATAAATTATATTTATGTTTAAAATAAATAAGAATAAATACCATTCCAATTTTGATGCTGTATGTAACTAAAATGAATTATAATGTAAATACTTAAAAATGAAAATAAATACAATTTCCAATTTTGAACCCGTATTTAAAGGTGACATATCATGAAAATCTGACTTTTCCAGGTTTTGAGTGCTATAATCAGGTCCTCGGTGCATCTACCAACCAAGGAAAAGTGAAAAAGATTAACCCAGTAACTTTGTTTGGGAAGCCTTTTTCTGCAAGCGTCTGAGAAAATCAGCGCATCTGATTTCACTCACTTGGTGATGTGGCAAAGGGATCTCACTATAATATTACCGCCCCTTAATCTGCAAATTTCCACCCACGGCACCGCCATTGTGTTTTCACAAGCTACAACGGTGTACTAGTTCTAATGCCACGACAAAAGTTTGAGCAAAACACGCTAACTGTTCTGTCTTTGGCTGCACAGAACACTATTTAGAGTCCCAGCCTCAGAGGAGACAAGAGCAGTGGATTTATTGATTTATTTATTGTATATTGCTTTTGCCACACAGATCTAAAATAAACATGTGATTTATTTCCCTGCTGTTTACCTTCACAGACATAACTGATTGTTTTTTGTAACTCGTGTGTTTTTAGCGTAAACTTTTGTGTGAATGAGAACTAGTTTAGTACTCACATGCTGTGACAACCGCTTTCTGTACGTGTGCTTCGGATGTGTGCTCTCAGAAAACCGTATATCAGAAGTTTAAACTCATGGTTTAAAACGCATGATTTCAGCGCGATAAACATGATAATCAGAACCAAAACAGATGTTTTTAGCAGGTACGAGCTGTAAAGGCACAGATCTATTCTTGAAAAGGGGGCTGGGAGCAATAGCTCATTTGCATTTAAAGAGACAGACACAAAAAACAGTGTGTATCTGCTTCCTCTCAAAATAGGCATTTTCAAAATGATAATAAATGATCTGTGGAGTATCTTGAGCTGAAACTTCACAGACACATTCTGTGGACTCTGTATGACATGTTGCAAAATAGGGGCATTAATGTGTCTCCTGTAAATAAATTTTTTTTTTTAAAAATTTAAAATATAAGAAATCATTGGCCCCATATTTATTAACTACAAATAAACATTTAAAATAATTAAATACATTTCCAATTTTAACCCCATATTTAACCAAAATTTAAAATGATACACTTTCATTTAAAATAACAATACACTTTCAGTTTTAATCCCATGTTAATCCCATATTTATTAAGTAAAATATTTATAACAATATAATAAATAAGGCACTGTTGTGGTGTTGTTCACACTTCGCCGTTGAATAAAAAGAGCACTTAAATGCATGTGCACGTTTATGCATGTACTGATTTGTGAACTCTTGGGTGTATTTGATCACAGCATATTCTCCAGTTTAGGTAGGAGGTTACACCCCTGCCGTTTCCAAGTAAACCAGAATTCAACCTCTCAACATTTTGGCAAAATCTAACCTTTTAAATTCCTAAAGAAGTCTTAAGCTTTGTAGATCTCCAGCTGTGCATGTACCGGCAGTACAGAGAGCAGCTCCGTAAAGGTAAACCAGCAAGATACCTCACACACCCCATCAATGAGCTTTCCTACCCATACAATAACTTCCATTTAGCAAACCTCCTTCGAGTTTTGTTAAGGGGTAGAATCCATTAGCTTGCTTACACTGTGCAACACCTGATCAGAAGTCAGAGTCAATCCAGAGTCCTACAGAATTCATCCGCTCAGAGAGCACAATGAGTGGGCCTGAGAACCGGTGTGCTGCATCAAAAAAAGACTGCTTCTTGATCATGGTACTTTTTTGTGTGTTGACAGCTTGAAGTTAACATTGGAGCTGGAATCAGTCTCTTTGATATATAAATATACAAATTGAGAATCTGTTTAGGTGTTTCTCATGAAAAGATGACACGTTATTAAATCTGTTGTTCTGCTCTCAGAGGAATAAGAGTCATTTTGCCCCTTTGAAATACTGAAAGTGGGTCATATGTTGGGATGAACAGAAAAGGACCCATTTACACTTAGTTATTCCATGCGTGTTGATCATTTGGATTGCCATTTAACTGCACAATCAGTTTACAACCAGCAACATGAAAATGCCTCTGCAAAATGGAATCCGATAATTGTTTGTGAAATTTACAAGTAATTTCTCAATGAAAACTGTTTCTAACCCCTTTTTTCAGTGTACATATTCATACATAAACCATCATATTATATCTATGTTCATACATAAAATTATAGCTTTGTTAAATCAACATGAAAAAATTTAAAACACAAATAAGCTCAAAAATATAGCAGAGTTAAATTACATTAGACAAGCCATTTAGTCACATATATTTTCTTTCAAGAGAGAAAAAAAAATGATTAACTATTAAAAAAATATATATTACTTTTTTCACTGTAGAAATAGGAAACTGCTCATTTCACAACTTGCAAAAGAAAGAAAACATCTGCATTAAACATACATTCACAGATGTTCAAGGCAAGGCAAGTGTATTTATATAGCACATTTCATAAACAATAATAATTCAAAGACCTTTACATAAAAGGAATACAAATAAACATAAAAAACAAGGAATTTGAAAACTTTTAAAATGATTTAAAAACTGATTTAAAATTAATTTAAAACAGTTAAAAATAGAAAATGATAAAACATAAAATACAGTGCAATCAGTTCGGACACAGCACAGTGCTCATTCAAAAATGCACAGCTAAACAGATGAGTTTAGAGTCTTCATTTTAAATGTGTCTATGTTTTTTTTTTTTTTTTATATTTTTCTTTTTTTTTTTTTTTTTAATTTACTTTTTTTTTTTACATAAAACATCAAGGGCCGTATTCACAAAACATTTTATCTTAACACTAAGAGTTCTCCTAAATAGCAGTAAAAGTTTTAGATAAGAGTTTTCTCTTAAAACCTATTCACAAAGCTGATGAGACAAACTTTTACTAAGGAATAGAAGAAAAGGGGTATTAAAGGGGGGTACAATGATGTTTCATGCATTCAGAGTTGTTTACAATGTTAAAGAGTCGGATTCTCGTGCTAAGCATGGACAAAATTTAAAAAAAAAAAAACAATTTGGACGTATGACAGAATTTCTGTGCCAAAAATCTTACTTCCAGCCTCGTACAAGTTTCGGAGAGTTTTTTTAAATCGTGGCTCTTCATGACGTAGACAAGGGTGGAACTCCTTATGTAGGCATTTCTCCCGGAAGAATGCGCCCGCACCGACCAGAGCCAGAGCAAGAGCCAGATTGCGCCCATCAACGCACTTCATTCAGCAGCGCTGCACGGGACTCGCTCGGGAAGAATGTCTCCAAAGAAGTGTGTTTTGGTTGTAAGGGAAAGATAACTTTGCTCAGCTTCCTAAAGAACCCAGCGTTATGTAAACAGAGGATACAGTTTGTTTTTCCGGGGCAGCAAAGGAGTTGGGCAAAAAAAAAATTATTTCCTTATGAAATAAATCATTTGTGAATCCAAACAATCAGGAACTCTCGCAATGCAAAGCCACAAAACAATGGGCTTTGATCTACTCGTGAAGCCAAACACTCAGGAACTCTCGCAATGATTTGATCAGATAGGAAGATCTGGAAGAAAGACCATTTGCTCTTCAGTCCCTTCACCCATCCTTCCCCCCCTGGGCACATGGTCCAGGTCACTAAAAGTTGACAGAGAAATGCCAAGAACTCAAGTTGCTATGCTCACATAAAACATTTACTATATCTTCATGATTCATGATCGTAAACTTTTCATGTTTGATGTCATTTTAAATGTCTTTGTGCGATTGGTAAATTGGTTCCACTTTCAAAGTAGTCATTTATATTGTGAGAAAGATTTAAAACTTTTGTAGAATTGTGTTGTGCTGAGGAGGGGGTGTGTCCCCCTTTAGGGGTCTGTGAGAATGTTTATCTATCTCCAGCCAGGTGTGACCCTTGATCAGGGCCGTTTCTAGCCAATTTGACTCCCTAGGCAAAATCCCTATTTATTGAAAGTGTCAGTTATTGCATTATTATTTCAGTCAAACCTATAAAACCCCTTTGTTACCCCAAACTACATATAAAAGCTTTACCAGTGGCATAAAAGTAACCAATGCAGATACTCGTTAACGCATTAACGTCCCCTTTAAATAACATGACCCTCTGCCCTCTATGACGCTGCTCCCAATAAGCACTGTTGGAAGTGAATGAATTGAATCAGCATTTCGACACCTCCGTAAGGATGCATTTAACTCGACAAATCGGTCTAAAGGATGTATTGATCTCGTGAATTAGCAAATTTTACTATACAAATATTTTTTAATTGGATGTTAAAGTTTATATGGGAATATTACATGGCACGCTGATCCTTTAACAATGCATTGCCGCAAAAAACGCACACCTTTTGGACAAATCTGCCACAAATATTTGGACAGATGTGCCTCAAAAGTGCCACAAATACTGCCTAAAACAAAATACTGATTTTGTGCACTTACTGTAGCAATATTTTAAATTGGCCTTTGAACTAGGCTTTATTGCATGGCAAAAAAAAAGCCTTACCTTAAAGCACTGACAGAACCCATTGATCTAACAGTGTTGTTGAGCACTCCAAATGCAAACTATGCATGCAACAATCCGGCAACAATTGACAGCGCTCTGATCCAATGGCAAACAGGCATCGTCAGATTGACAGTACTATAGCCCAATAATGTTGGGGGATCCAGATGCGAGCGGCAGTCATATTTCAGGGTGACCATACCACTCTTTATCACAACCCTGCTAAAAATGCCAGTACATGCGCTCATTGGTGCCCCTTCAGCTGGTGGCGCCCTAGGCGACCTCCTAGCTCGCCTATGCCTAGAAAAGGCCGCCCTTGATCACCGAACATAACAACCGAAAGGTCTTTTATGTTTGTTACACACTGTTTGAAGATTTTCTTTGTTTTTCTGTCTGGCTGTGAGGAATATAAGGCAAGTGAACAAAAACACTAGTGGGCAACACACTCGATACTATGTATTTTCCTGAAGTCAGGTATGCATCCTTTGCTCTTAGATTTATCTTTGAGAATTTGATGTTTTGTATTGATATGATTTGATATTTTTGAATTGGATATGTAATTGACTGATATAATACATATTTTTACCTGACTGATAATAAATTGTTATGTTTGATTTATTCTGAACTCTCCTGAAATAATTATGACTAGTAGACTGTGAGGAGGCTTTTGTTACCGCAAATCTATGGCCAGGATATGTCAAACTGGAGGCTCATGAATGGTAGGAGCAGTAGGCACGTCATCGGAGACCATCTGATTTCTGTCTATCGCTGATGTTAGCAAGTCGTACGGGAAAGGACTAAGTGAATTACACTTTTTGTCATAAGCAAGCAGGCGGCAGGCAAAACAGGTATTAGTCTACCTACACCCTCTGACTAGCATCATACTGGCGAGTTTGTGATCGTAAGATCTACGTAAGGCCAGCGTGAGACTTAAAAGAGACATTATGTCCCCATTGAATGGATAATTGAAAGTATTGAGTCCGGAATAATCAAATATCTAAATTAATTATTTGTGATCATTAAATTTAAGCCATAGTTTAATTTAAAAATGATGTCACGTGAAAAACTGAAACCCAGATTGAACACGGGCAGACTAAAATTTTAAACTAAATCCTGTAAATTCAGATAGGCAGTAAGACCGATAGCATTAAACCTTCAAACCAGCCGCTGTGAGTCCATTGTTGGGTGGAGGTGGGCATGCCTCCCCTACAAGCAGCCAACGAGTTTCCAAGTGTGTTGTTGACGAACCGTTTTATTCTACACGCCCAGTTCGCGCCCCCCCCCCCCCCCCTGGCTTTGCCATATTTGAACACCTGACACAGCTGGAGCGATCACAGCTATAAAGATCCCGGTCCATGATTCGAAATGCCAGACGGTAAGTGAAACGGCACATCAAATGTATGTTTTGTTACGCCGGCGGAGCTAACACAGTGTCGTCACTCTTAGCTCCGCCCACAGCACGCATCCAGGAGCTCAGCTGTTCCGATTGAGCAAGCGTTTTTTTTTTTTTTTTTTTTTTTAAAGTGTATCTTTCTTTTATAAATATAAAACTAAAGACTTTTTGGAGATATGAAGGATACAGTACTACTCTATAGGTACTCTATAGGCGCATCCTGTTTGCTTTCATTATTTAACAAAAGCGCAACGTTTCGTTGTTATTCTTAGTGCACATGAACAAACGTAGAGTCTTCACAGATACAAAAGATGCATTACTCTTATCAGTATGACCAAAAATGACAAAGTATTTTAAGAGCAAATGATCGCACCAACGCCTCCATCTTTCATGCAATAGCCCAAGCGCGCTGCTGTTCAGCTTCCACACTGCGCACAAAAACGTGAACTGCGCAATTTTTTCTAGGCTAACATTAAATTGAACTGCCATGTAAAGTTGCTACTACATAAGTTTTTCAGATGATAAGCCATATTTGAGGTCGATGAATGTTCGGACTTAGGAGAGCATATATGTCCTGCCCGATGTACAATATTACCGCATAGATCAGCCGTTAACGATTTGTCTGTCACAGACTGCGTGATATGGATTTTTTTTTTTTTTTGCGACTAATAAAATTTTGGTAATATGCATATAACAGCCTTTTAATTAGCAGAGTAGAATAATCATGGCTGATAGTAAGACATGCAAACATAAAAGAAAACCAAACTGGACTCAAGAACAGCTATATATTAAGGTTATCCAAAATTTGGAGCAAAGCCGATACCTTTTTAAAAGCTCATTATCGTCAAATGTTTCTAAAATGTTTATATTCAAGGCAGATTGCCGGCAACAGCCATTTAAGGATAGTTTGTGGCTTGGTCTTAGTGATTAGGAGTCCTCTTCACTACTCCTAAAGTTTCACAGATTTAGGAGCTAGTTTTAGTACTAAAACACTTTGTGAAATACTCTTAAACAAAAATTTAGGAGTTCTAAATTTAGGACCGACACCCATTATTTTTACGATTTTCTCCTAAATCAAAGAAAAGTTATGAGGTACTTTTAACCTTAAGATGTTTTGTGAATACAGCCCCTGATCTCTGCTGGAGCTGGTTCCAAGCTGCTAGGGCGACATAATAAGCTAAAAGCGGATTCCCTTTTTTTGTGTGATAACCCTTGGTATTTCTAGACTTCAATCCTAATGATCTGACCCAGTGGTCTGTTGGTTTACATCAGGAGCCATATCTCGCATGTAGTTAGGTCTAGCCCTTGAGTGATGTATAACGAGTAAAGTACTTTAAAAATCAATCATAAATGTAACTGGACAGCAGTGTAAAGACTGAGGAAATGGTGTGATATGCTCCATTTTCTGGTTCTTGTCAGACAGTCTGCAGCAGCGTTCTGGATGAGCGTTAGCCGTCTCTGGTCTTCTGGGAAGGCCGGTGAGGAGGGGACCATTACAATAGTCAAACCCCTGATTGGTGAATAAAGGCATGAACAAGTTCTCTCCAAGTCTTGCACTGGAAAACAATTATCTACATATTGGCAATGTTTGAGACGGGAGAGTTCGCCTGATGTAGTTACCAGAGGTGGGACCAAGCATTGGTTTTGCAAATCACAAGTACGCTCGAGTCTATTGCATTCAAGTCTCGAGTCAAATTCCCGGTTCCAAGACAAGACACAGAAAAAAAAAAAGTAAACACAGCGAATAAACTCAGTATAGCAGAAAATAACACTGGAAATACACCAGTAATAACACAGGAATACATTCAGTAATAATAGCAGGATTAACCCAGTAATAACACAGTAATAAACACAGGAATAAAACATTAATAACACAATAATAACACAGCAATAACACAGGAATAAAACAGTAATAACACAGAAATAACAAGAATAACACAGTAATAACAGAAATAACACCTTCTGTCTTTTTTTTTTTGAATAATAACGCAGTAATAAAACATTAATAACACAGTAATAACACAGTATTACCACCGTAATAACACATTAATAATTCAGTAATAACGCATTAATAAAAAAAAGGAATAATACAGGATTAACACAGTAATAACACAGAAATAAAAAGTAATCACACAGAAATCACACAGGACTAACACAGTAATAACACAGAAATAACACAGTAATAAACACAGTAATAACACAGGCATAACACATTAATAACACAGCAATAACACAGTAATAAACAGTAATAAACACAGGATTAACACCGAAATAACACAATTTAAATTACAAAAGACTTTTCACTCCACTACATTTTTATCAAGGTCCTCGAAGTAGAAAGTCCTTACTATGTAGCAGCTTTGAAAGTCAGTGGGTGATTTTGTTCTTCTCTAAAACATGACTCTCTTTTTTTTTCAGACAGTTTATCAGTAATAACTCTTGTAGGGCTACATGAAGTGATTTCCCAGCATTTTTTTATTCTGGGGGGAACATGCCCAGTTGCAAAACGTGCTTATTTATTACCACAACAAGTCAATAATAAGAAGTTATATTGGGGTATAGAGACAACAATATTGTATGATTTTGCTCAATTGTGTACGTGAAAAGGGGTGTTCATTTTTTCCCCCATAGGTTTTTAACATTCTAAAAAGCTCTTTATTCCAAAGATACTACAAGCTAGTCAGTGTATTCAGCAGGTGTACTGTATTTTAAGTTGCTTCAGAAGTATTGCAAGTACTACGTACAACAATAAAATTGCATTGACATAAAAAATAAATTTACTTTTGGTACTTAAGTTCTTCTAACAGCAATCTGTCTTTACAACTTTTACTTGTAAAATGGAGTAATATTTGACCAGCAATATCTGTACTTTCACTCAAGTAATAGAATTGAGTACTTTGTCCGCCTCTGAATGTTGTGCATAGAATAGCATATGCGTTAGGTGTTATCCTAAGCCAATGAGACATATTTGGAACCTCAATGAAAAGATCTTAAAAAGATGTGAAGCGGAAAACAGAAAGAACTCTTTGACAAGACACATCGAAGAAATTACTGAACAAGCATACTTGCAAGTTGAGAGGACATGCAATATGGAGCAGACAAAATCATGAAGAAATCATTCAAAAATGCTGTCGCTACCAATTTATAAGAGTAACAAAAGACAAAACATTTAATAAAAAAAATGTTGTATGTTAAATGCTTAAGTTTATAATTTTAAATGCATAGTTGAATCGACTAAATTTAGGGGCGTGGGCTATGGCATACAAGACTGATTAACAACACATGAATTCATTCATTTAGCCTGAAACGAAATGGAAGTGACATGAGTGGCCTGAAAGAGAAACATTGAGTAGGCCCTATATTTTATAGTTATTATATATATATATACAATACTCAATAAGAAAACACTTCTTCAAATTGTATATTTAAATTATCATTAGGCCTATTGCTGCTTGCTCACTTCAGATATTAGGCATAATGTGCATTTTTCTTCTTCAGATTATAGCTAAATGGTTTGTAGTGATTAATTTTAAATCTAGATTAAATAAAGGTTACTAAATAATTCTGTTGCACAAACTTCCAAACCTTTAAAACTAAGCGGTTTAAATTTTAACCCCCAGCATTTGAATCTGGATTTAAGTTATATTTAGATAACTTATGCTGTTGAACCATAACTTTAAAAACTCAGATTTAAAAATCTCAATTATGGATTAACTTGTAAACGGTAAACCCCTTTAAATGCATACCTCAGGTCTTTAGCGACCCAGGACATAATTGTCTACCCTCTCCCTCCTTCATTTTTTTAAGTTAGACATCAACTTTCTTAGTATTCCTCAATCTATTAATTATAAACAATATAACAAGAAAAAAATAGTAAAATATAAAAGAATGCCAGTTTTCAGATAAATTTTTTGTAAAAAGTGTATAGAGTCGCTAGAGACCCGAGGTATGTAAACGTGTAAGTATTTTTTCTGTGCAACTATATTTACATATCTGATGACTCAATATGTTTAATGCATCTTTTTTTCCTCAAGGTGACACTGTTTGATACACAATAATGAAGTGACGTTTCACTCATAATTACCGCAAGCATAAAACAAACGAATATCATCAGCAAAAAAATGTAACTGGTTTGAATGGCTTTACTGCAGAGCAATTACTATACGCAATGAAATATAAATGTCACTGTCATTTGATGCTGGATGTGGTGAATAAGCTGCCAGTGATCAAAATATTGAATATGAAGTCTATATGTTTTGAGAATATAGCTGAGATCGTGAATATGAGGCAGATGCTGAATGTACTGTGGAAGTGCGCTCTGACGATGACAACAATGGTCAAATCATCTGCTCACATTGAACCCTTTTAAGTTTCAAAAGGTAACAAAATATGCTTCATTTTATTCTTCTGTAATTGTTCATAAAATATCAAGAGCATTTTTGATATTGAAGCAGTTTAAAGGGGTCATATGATGCTACTAAAAAAAGAACATTATTTTGTGTATTTAATGAAATGTGTTTATGCGGTTTAAAGTTTAAAAAACACATTATTTTCCACATACTGTACATTATTGTTTCTCCTCTATGCCCCGCCTTCTTGAAACGCGTCGATTTTTACAAAACTCATCAGTCTGAAAAAAGCGATGTGTGCTTTGATTGGCCAGCTATCCAGTGCGTTGTGATTTGGCCGAATACCTCAAGCGTGAGACGGAAATGTTACCCCCCTCACCATACTATGATGCCGTGTCAGGCCAGAGCGATGATTCAAAAACAATAAAACCCATTATAAACGAGGCATTATGTTGCATCGTGGGACATTAATTAATGATTATTAATGACTATCCTGTCTTTTAGAACCTAAAAGTTATGCCTTCTTTCTTTGATTGTGAACATTTGGGCGGCGTAGCAAATCTTCCACTAGTGAGTAGATATGTGGGGGCGTGTTCGCAACGAGCCTTAAGGTAGGTGTGGTGACTCTGAACTTTTTAATGAATATCTCTTTGGATTTGAACTCAGTCTTTGCAAATTTACAGATCTTTTATGCACCAAGAGCTGTAACACTCACAAAGAGAAAGGAAAATTGAAATCCATCATATGACCCCTTCTAAAGAAAGATCCATCCGTGCTGTATGTATAGGTCTGGGTCGCTAAAGACCCGAATATAATGATTGGCGAAACATTCATGCATTTAGGGTTAAATGGAGGCTGAAATAAAAAAATTTTTTTCAAATGCACACGCAATTAAAATATGTAACTGATCAAACAAAAACAGTGGAGATCTGACAAAAACAGGTCTCAAAGAGGTGTTTATTACAAATAAAAATGAAAAAATGAAAGCACATCGAGTTGGCAGAGAGCGAGGGTCGTGGCGGGATGCGAATCCGTCACTCATGGTGCACCTCGGTGTCGGACAAACAAAAGAAGTGAGGAATATTTAACAGAAGCTGTCACAGTGATGATGAGGTGAGCACCAGTGAAGTGATCGCGGCCACGCATCTCGTTTCTCATGCCCGCTCCGTGTGTCTGCTGGGCGGCAATCAAACGGACAGGGTAGCGCTTTTCACGAGCGGAGATCGCTACCAGACGAATCATGTAATTTGTTATTATTATTTTTTTATCTCTGTTCTTTTGTCGTAAATTATGCTATTACTCCAATAATTTATACTAGCCTATCCAGCGCTCCCCGAACGTAGTCTCTGGCTTATTGCCAGTCAAAAGCAACGCTGCAGGGACGCGTCTATAACGACTTTGATCTGATCATAAAGTCTTTCCGAGTCACAGGGCTCAAGTAGAGTCCATGGTCTTTACACTCTTCGGTCTTCACATCAGCAGGGCTTCACACGACCGCAGCCGCGGGTAAACTACGCTTTTATACCTGGCTAACAAAATCGAAATTCAGAGGAACAACCTTTCCTGTTAATCACAACCAAATGGCAAGCAAGTGCAGGCACTGAGGGACGCGATAACCAAACGTTGATTTTAGCACGTCTCCACACAGTAAACAAAATAAAATAAAATAGTAAACAGAACCAGAATAATTTTAAACACAGTTTAAACACGTTTGAATCATTTTGCGTAGTTTTCGAAACAATAACCTTTTCTGAAAACTGAACAGGGACAGTAAACACACTTAATCATAAATAAAATCAGCGTGTGTCTACATTTTAATATTCCACCCCAAGATGCGTTATGAAGCAATCGTGATGAAGCTACAGAACTGCCGATTCTTTTGAACCGGTTCTTTGAAAAGTTGGACTTTCCATCACTATACATCACATTATTTAAAACGGTACAATAATTTAGTTTTCCCTTGCAATGAAAAGTAAAAGTTGCGTTTGGAGCTAGATATTGTGGAAACGTCATTCTGGTGTCCAAGGAAATAATACCGGAGGCCATTTCAAATAGTGAAACCAATGGCAAAAAAAGTGAATGCGGATTCACTTTAATGTGTATGTGGAGAATTTACAATTAAGCCCTTTTGATTACTTTAGTTAAATTCCAGCATAGCTCAAAGCCCTTTTGAGACTAATTTTGGTGTGCAGCAAGCAATCTCCAAATCTGTTGCAGCAATCACTCCAGACAGCACAAGCCCTGCTCTTTCATGCCTGGCTGATTTCATTCCTGACTCAGGTAAGAGTCGACCTGGACTTGAGGCTACTTGCTGCCCGAGGACAAACCCGTCGCCAGATGGTCATCTCGTGTCTGCCTTGCTGTTCTCGGCAGGTTTCCTTTCACGTCTCATCAGCTCAGCATACGGTTCCGGGAAAACTGAATTTAACGATGCACTGCTGCCGCCTACTGGTAAAAGCGGCGTGTGCGCTGAGCGCTTATAGTAGGGGAGACCAGGGAGTGTTGTTACACATTTTCGTCTGTAATTCAGTGTTTCACGGAAGTATGTGTCTCAAACTTTGATATAATATTCTTATATTTATTGACTTCAAATTTAGCTTGCTTAAAATTCTACTCAATTCATTCTGTAAATTACTGTCAAACACAAATACTTTTGTTACAACCTACTCCTGAACGGATGTAACACCAACAGAAAACAGATATCTAAAATGCTGTGCATTCATTTAAAGCTAAAAACCAAATTTACTGATTAAAATAAAATGATATAAATTATAAAATAACTTGAAATAACAATAATTACTAATAATCACAATACGTATTAATAACCACAATTTTTTTTTTTTTTTTTATTGTTGTTGTTGTATGTGTGGTGTTAAAATAAATCAAATAATAATAGTAATAAATAGATTTAGAGGTTAATGTATTAGTAGTAGTAATAGTATATGCCATTGCAACAAAAAAAGGGATTAAATTAATGCAAATTTCTAAATACATAAATTATTTAACAGAATAATACAATCTAATTTTAATTAGTTGTACAATATTTATTGTTATTTCATCATCTCATCATATTATTACTATAATTAGTTTAATATCCATGGTTTTAATGGTTTAGAAAGAATAAAATATATATTTAATAAATTAAATATATTATAATGATCATATAAATAATTAAATAAATATATGGTTGGTTGTTGTTTTCTTTCTTCTTCATTTACAAGGAAAAATTTTGGTGTCAGCATTAAATTAAAAATGTTTACTTTTTCTACCACCAGATACACCAGACCTTCTACTTAATTTGTTATTTTGTTAAATGTGTATATAGTATATATTTATATATTTATAAATTGCAAAAAAAGTATACTATTATTATAGATATATATATATATATATATATATATTATTATACTAGTAGTATACTGTATCTATTTAATTTAAAAACTAAGAGTGCAAAGACTAGAAAGATATGCAAATTAATGAGAAAAGTTAAAACAAAACATGATTGCAAAATCATATTAAGATCTGTAACTGTATTATATTTTGTCACAGAAACTACTGTCACGTCAGGAGGGTGGTGGTCATGTATGACCCTGTAGCTCACTTTTAATTAGTAAAAATGACGGCTTTATAACTCGACCTGTGCAGTCAACAGAACATTTGTTGTCATGGAGAGCTCTAAATAAAAATTATTTCTGTAAATTTCTCACAGTCAGTTTCTAACGCTGAGTCCCTTTAGAATGTGCTGGCAAGTGCTGCTTATTAAAAAACACTTCCTTTGTGTTAAAAACTTAAGTGCAGGAAAAAAAACCTTTAGGCCATAACCACTGTTAGTAGGTTTTTTATGTTTTGGAAGGTTTAAAACACTTTTGAGTTCTAACATCATCCTCGGAATACATAATGGAAAGGGTTTCAATGTATTCAAAGCCAGCAGTGATGAATCTGACTGCAAGGATAGGTCATAATATGATTTTCTACAAAGGAAAATCTTAATGAACAGATTCACTGCCATCAAAGCAGAAGGAGATAGAAAATGTAACAGTCCTATGCTATCCACACATCTATTAATTGAAAGTGTATGCCTTTCAATTTTAATATTTAATCAAAACATGTGCCTAAGACAGCAAAAGAGGCCTATACAATGTACCATGGTTGACTGTTTATGCACTGTTTGCTTTATTCTTCATAACTGTCTATGCAATAACAGAGTGAAGAAATTACAGATATATAGACAGAGTCATGTAGGTGTGAACAAACATTCTCAATGTATCCCACCACAGGTTGTGACTTTTCCCAGTTCTTTTCTAAGACACTTCACATTACATTCCCATATACTTTCCAAATAGCCTGCCGTTTAAATGTTACTTCAAATATCACTTCATATTGCCTCTAATCCTCTATAGTTAAAAAAGCTCTGTCAAAATTGTATTGACATTCAGTCAGTCGGGTTGTTCTTTCAGACCCTAGTGCAGTACTTATCAAAGGCCTCATATGGATGGTTTAATAGGCTGAATTAATTCCCGAGCATGTCCCAGGAGCAGCCCGAGGGGGGGAGATGAGGTATAATCGCTGTAATCTTTGAACTACTAACAGATATCAGAGCTAATTTGCCACACTCAGTCTTAATGCACATAAATATACAGTATATATACAGTATATATATATATATATGGAACTTTTACCTTGCGTTTTGTGCCATAACATAATTACACATTAAAGGAATCGTGAATGAGGATGAGTAAATGATTTTTGGGTGAACTATCCCTTAAAAGTCCTTGAGTCCCAACCCGGTCCTGGAGGCCCCCCAAAATTTTGCATGTCTCTTTGATTAAACACAACTGATTCAGCTCATCAGCTCATTAGTAGTGGCTCTTGAAATGTGTGCGTCATAGCAGAAAGATCCAAAAATTGCTCTCTTGGGGGGCCTCCAGGAACAGGGTTGCAATGTGTTTTTTATTTTCATGCTTGTTAACACAATCAATACACTTGGATGCAAGTCAACAGGAGGGAGTTCACAGAAGCCATATTCAATATAGGAGAGGCTACAAACTATAAAGTTAACTTAAGAGTGAATGCATTAAGAGATGATTGTACTTCTTGAGTGGAACATTGAGGTTTTGTATTCAGTTAAAGCTCACTAAAAGCGCACTGATATTTCAAGCACATCATTTTACTCAAGGTGTCTAATCTGAAGAGGAACGACTAGGTCTCTAATGTCAGACAGCTATTAGATCCGAGTAGAACATAGTTGACACAAAGAACTTTAAGGACCGGATTTGGGCAGGTACTGTATTTAAATGAACCCACCATTAGTTTTATACAATAACGAGAAGATCATTATGTTGTAAAAATAGTCCAACATAAAGATAAGCAAAGAAAGTGTCAAATATATTGACAATCTGAAGCGATTCTTTTTATTAGTCAATGCATTATTAAGTCCTTGACAATGGACACTTGGGGACTTACTGTATATCCCAAGCATATATTCAGTATTTTAAATACTGTTAAAACAAAATGCTTAAATCATACCCCAAACCAAATGACTAGTCTTAATATCTCATACACATAGTCTCCTTAAAGAAGGCCTTTATATATATATATATAAAGCAACAGGCCATTACTGAAGCAAACGCTCTTATTAATAATAACCCTAACATTAAATATGAAATATAAAACCAACACAACTCATTTATTACGACTAAATGCATCATATTACACACATAATATACAATTCAGAGAGCCATTACATTATATTAAATACTAACAGAAAGGTTTTTGCTAAAAAATAAATAAATAGGAAAACATATTAAATGTTAAATGTGACACTGGACCACAAAACCAGTCATAAGGGTCCATTTTTTTAAATTAAGATTTATGCATAAGCTTACCATTGATGTATGGTTTGTTAGGATAGGACAATATTTGGCCGAGATACAACTATTTGAATATCTGGAATCTGAGGGTGCAAAAAAAAATAAAAAATATTGAGAAAATCGCCTTTAAAGTTGTCCAAACGAAGTTAGCAATGCATATTACTAATCAAAAATTAAGTTTTGATGTATTTACGGAAGGAAATTTACAAAACATCTTCATGGAACATGATCTTTACTTAATATCCTAATGATTTTTTGGCATAAAAGAAAGATCACCTAATTTTGACCCATTCAATGTATTGTTGGCTATTGCTACAAATATACCCGTGCTACTTATGACTGGTTTTGTGCTCCAGGGTCACATATGTGAGTGATAATGTACAACCAGCAGTCATTACTGTAAAATAAACACCAGCAGGGTGATCGGGTCTTGTTTCACCGTAAAGATTTTTACAGGGTTCTTATTTTTTAATAACATGTGGACATGAAATAGAGTAAGTTCAATTAAAAATAATAATAAGCTAAAAATAAGGCAACCAAGAGTTGTATCTGCGCAAATAGGCTATGACTCATACTGTACAAAAAAACACATTCGCAACAAAACTAAACCTAATATTAACAAAAAAGCACCCAAAAGATTTGAAAACAACTAGGCCTAAATTCAATAATCGAGGGAAGGACCAGTGGAGGCCATTATTGAGTGGAAGCAGTAAACCTTCAAGCATAGCCTACCGACAAACACAGAGCACAAGATGAACACAATAAATTTCATTATGTCGAAAGACTGCAATAAAACATATCCCCTAAATTCCGGATGGGGATGGGGCGTATATGGATGAGTGAACTGTTCCAATAGTTACCAAGAAGAGCTAGCTTCATCGTAAGCAACATGGTGAGTATTGTTATGAAAATAAAATACAGTTACTAGAATAGCTTATAACAGGTGAAAATGTTGAAGCTGCTTGTTATCCATGTATTGGATTTGGGTCACAGCTTATTAATTAAAAGAGGACTAAAAACAGCTCTGACAAGCGTTGTAATAGTATCGTTTGGTGTCATGAGTCACCTGACTGCTTAGCTTCACGTGACTGTACTAACTAGACACACATATGTGGCGTGAATATAAACTACTATTCAAAAGTTTGGAGCGGTACAAGCTTTTAAGTTTTGAAAAGTGTCCCTCAAGGCGCCATTAGGACTTTAATCCAAAAAATACAGTAAAACTAAAATTGTTCCATATTTATATATTATTACAGCGTTACAGTATTTCACTATATTTTAATTTATTCCTGTGGTGGCAAAGCAGAATTAAATAAAAATCTTTTGTAACATTACAAATGTTTAATGCATCCTTGCCTAATAAAAGTATTAATTTCTTTTGTCTACCTTTTGAATGGTTGTGTATACATAAGAAATATGAAAAATAAATAAATAAATAAATTTTCAAAAATCATTCTCATTACATTGATATGGTTACAAAAAAAAACTTTTTTTAAATTTTCTGTATTATTTTTTATGTTTTCAATTATTTTAATGGTTTCACCCTAGGCTGACAATCTGACAAAGACAGATGAAGGTGAAACTCAGCAACAGCAACAGTTCTTCATATCCTCTCCATGTCCATGACTTTGTGGTTGCTTTGACACCACTGGGCACAGGTAAAACATCTACTATGCTATAAAGAAATGTTTGCGTTTTCTAAGTTGCTTATATAAAAAAAAAAGTTTAGAAAACCCAGCTATTTTTCAAAGGCACATTTTGCCCATTGAATGGTGTTATAGCAGTAGCCAAACCTTGACACTTTGCATAGATCAGTAAGAATGTATTTTTAGTATTATCTGTCATGATACATATTACCCTTCCTAGAATACCACAGGAAGAGACTTGAGCACTGGCACTTGTTATCAGCCACTCTATTCACCCTATTTTTGGAAAGATATAGCTCAGATTAAGTAACATTAATTAAGCACATGTAATAGTGGGTTAAATACCATTGGGACAGATAGCAAGAGCTTGTGTTTTGGCAAACATCCACAATGTCATAATGCTGGAGATTGTTGCCACGAGTCATTGTGTTTCTTGGACAAAAAATGAATTATTTAACGTTATTACGAAAATAGAATTTCAGACACTCCAAGCTTGTGACCATCATGTGGCGCAAATACTTTCCAGAATATAAAACATCTGCCCTGTGTTTCAGACACTTGCCAAGCTTCACCACTGGTTAAATACCTATACATTTCCACAAACCTAAAATATTCATTAAAAAAAAAAGTAAAGTATCCATAATCACTCTTGTCATGGACTCTATGTTCCAGTCACTGCCTATGAGGCTACAATCCACACGGTGAGGAAATAGTACTAGCGGAAACAATACAGATTCTTGTGCACCAAACCCTAGAGGGCCATTCGGAAAGAGATTTATATATATTTGAAGTGGAAGAATCCCTTCTATCCCAGTCTTCAGATGCACATTCATAACAAAGAAGTCAGACATGGAAAAAAAAAAGAACAAGAAAATTTGTGTGCAAGTGCGATGGGGAAGAGGCAGGGATGGAGGGAGGGAAAAAGTTGTAGGAATGCTGTTTTTAGTTTTTTATTGACTGAGGGCGGGACATTCAGAAGCACATATAGGGCCCGAACTCAGCAGGACAAGTAGTACAGGAACACTTATGCAGTAGCAACAGTCTGCCCTTCATCATCATCATCACAATTAAAACACCCTTTAATCATCATTTTTAAACTATCCTAAGACGTTATGGGAAAACAGAAGGTGATCCTGGAAAAGATGGCTCGGATCTTTCGGGTTCGGAATGTGCTGATACGACAGGCACTGGCAGAATGCCTGGGCACTCTCATTCTAGTGGTGAGACAGTTCTGTTGTTTTTGTCATCGATGAGTTAGACAAACCGATTTCAGCTATGATGAAACTACCATGCAGTCAGATTTAGTTTAGTTTATTCATTTTGAACTAAGGGAATGTTTCTGAACAAATCAGAGGAGTAGGGATTACAAGGTGTTACCATCCGGAATTTGCAGCACATTTTTGTGTTTATAGAGAAATTTTCTAAAATTTTATTTTTACATTTTCTGTAACTTAAGTATATACAGTAGGCTATTCCATGTTAAAAAAAAATCTGAAATGTCAGTTTAGTTCATTAGTTTGTTAAAAAATAATAGTAGTACATTGATATAGCTTGATATATGGATGAAAAATAACTAATGATGCAAAGATTGATTTGCTGTCAATCTTTGATGAAAATGTGGAATGGATGCATGCATACAAGATATCAAACATAACCTAGATGCTTTCATCTGCTGAAAAGGCTACAATTTCCATTCAGCTACACCTGAGGGATGTTGTTTCCCTTTATTTTGCAAATGATTTGCTAATTGAGGTATTTTATGAAAAGTATATATATTCAACTTTATACTTACACTTTGCATCTATACTTTATACTTTTATAATGTTTCTCAGCTGTTGCTAATAATAGCTATTAAAACATGGAATTAAATGAATGTTCAAAGCTAAAATAAGTTACGTTTGTAACTTAATTTGAAGCAAAATGTCTCACACACTGTGAGATGACATAATTGGACTTGAATTTGAGTTCACTTCTGCTGAGTAGCTGCTTTACTCAAGTTTCTGACACTGTAGAGTGGGCCATTTCATATTTTGGGTATATTTTTCAGTGAAATGAAGACACTGGAACTGTGTTCATGTAACTAACATACTTTATCACTGAAACTGTTTAAACACAAGCAAACAGGCTCTAAAAAAATAAGAATTCTAATGTTATATTAATTGGTCAACCAGGATGGTCACAGCAAGGATGACCACAAATAATAACTAGTGATAGAAAATATTGTTTTGTTAGTATCAGACGCCTCCGATTATAGCTGTTAATTTGTTGCTCCTCTGCTAAACCTCAAGAGAAAAGTTCTTGCTACCAAGACTAATTTTCACTTCAACAGAACCCTACAAACATTACTAGAAGATGTCTTTGAATTAATGAAATATTCCGTGTCATAACACATCTTGTATTGGTGTACTTTTGACAATTTGTAAAGTTTAAAGTAGCTTAGACAACGCAATTAGCAGGTAAGCACAAACAACAGGCACTGGGCACATCAGGGTCTATAATCCGGAATTCAAGACAACCCATATCCGGAATAAATTTGACACACCACAGGGGGATCACAGGTTAAACCATATCTCATCATCTGCTTTCATTGGAAACTAAGACTCCAGAGCAGCAATATCTGGAGAAAAATAGAGCTTCACCAATGCCCATCCATTGTTTTCTGATGGTACTGTGCGGTCTGCGAACCCCCCATCCAGAGGCTGATCATGCGGCTCAATAACGGCTAGCAAACACAGACAGGCTAGAGGGCATCGCACAATAGGAGAGAGAGCAAGTACACACACACAGTCATACACACACTATCTATCAAATCCACATGGTGCCCATAACGTTTCACATTCTTCGAATGCAGTCCTAAACAAAAAACAGCTACATGAAGTCAAGGATGTCTAGCTCTGACAATCATAATACGTCAAACTAAACCCCACAATCATTCAATGAGATTTATTTGATGAAAATGCCAGTTATTTAATCTAGAGCTAGTCTCAGAGTTAAGCAGTTGGTTAATTGGATTTTTATTCTTAATTTCTCTATTTCTAGATGTTTGGATGTGGTGCTGTCGCCCAGTTGATTCTAAGCGGAGGCTCTCATGGAATGTTTCTGACGGTGAATTTCGCTTTTGGGTTCGCAGCTACATTGGGAATCCTAGTTTGTGGGCAAGTCTCAGGTAACTCTGATCATAAGCTTCTTAAAACTGTCTTTTTTTTCTTCTTTTCTTGGGAGAACACAGGAAATTTCAGATTTCAGATGTGGTATTTCACTTCAGTGAGTCACATACAGATCAGAACCAAATATTAAAACGTTTGCCCAAACATTCACCAGATGGGTTTAAACTGGTAAAATTACACTACATTCTTTCCTACTTTTAGAACATTTTATTTTCAGATATTATTGGCTGGAATTTAGGGTTGCCTCATGGTTAAAGTTGATCCACTCGATGGATGTACTGTACCTGAAGGCTTTTGAAAAAAAAGCATATCAGACAACATCAAATGGCAGTTTTGACTTTAACATTTAAAACAGAGGAATACAGCAAATAAATAAGTGTTTGGGCTATAAGTAAAGTCTTGGACAAGAAGGAAGTGGCAGGCAATTGAAAAACAACATTTCCAGACATAGCTAACCCATGGCTAAAAAGGTTATGAAAAAGTTTAAGTTGAAATTTTTTGAAGTTTAATCCTGGTTTAGACTTAATCAGCATGTTCCGAACCAGCCCAAAAAAGTGTAAACTGAATGTTCATGGTATATACTTTAATTTTAATTGTGTTCTGTGAAGATCTCATTTCAAATGCACCATTCAACATATTAAGAAATAAAAATGTGTTTTACAGGAGGTCACATAAACCCTACTGTGACCTTTTCCCTTTGTTTGTTGGGGAGAGAGCCCTGGAGGAAATTTCCCGTGTACTTCCTGGCCCAGACTCTGGGGGCTTTTCTTGGCTCAGGAATAATATTTGGCATGTATATTGGTAAGTTTTAGGACTTCATTTTGGTTGTCAATAATCCACATTTTTCTCAGTCCACATCCTGGGTCAGTCTGTTAAAGCCAAAAATGAAACTCAGTTTATGAGAACTGTGGTTGTGAACTGGGAGCTTTTGAAGATCTAAAAGAGCGTTTCCCCACTTTATGTTCACTTGATGTTTTGCAGATGCAATTTGGGACTATGGACAAGGTTCTCTAGTTGTTGTAGGGGACAATGCAACGGCTGGAATCTTTGCTACATACCCTTCTAAACACCTTACTTTGCTCAATGGCTTCTTTGATCAGGTAAGACAACAAAATTTAGCATTCATTGAAGATATTTTTAAGAATGTCCCAGTGTTGTTTGTCCATACAATGAAAGTGTTGTTTTGGACCCCATTGACTTTCATTGTTATGGACAAAAACTGTTGAAACGCCTTCAGAATATCAACGTTTTAGAACAATATGAGGGTGAGTCATTGTTGGGTGAACTAACCAATATTTTTCACAGATGATTGGCACGGCAGTCTTATAGTTTGTATCCTCGCCATTGTCGACCCTTACAATAACCCCATTCCACAAGGACTGGAGGCCTTTACTGTGGGCTTTGTAGTTCTAGTGATTGGTCAGTCCATGGGTTTTAACTCAGGTTATGCTGTAAACCCAGCCAGAGACTTGGGACCTCGGATCTTCACCGCAATTGCTGGATGGGGCTCAGAGGTGTTTTCGTAAGTCACATTTGCTTCATTACATGTATTTTTTCCATCCATTTCACTACTGATTCCATCTCTAACATCAATTTGTGTTCCATCTACCACAGAGCAAACTCTTACTGGTCCTTTGTACCCATCTTTGCCCCATTCATTGGTGCCTTGTTCGGTGTGATGGTGTATCAGCTGATGGTGGGATGCCATGTGGAAGGAGAAGCAAGAGATAAAAGGGAAACAGAGGAAAAAGAAGAGAAGGAAAGACTCAAACTCTCTGCTGTTTCTGAGAAGGAGACAGCATAAGTCTGGGATCAAATGGAGTTGTTTTTCCACAGTTCCGTTCAGCTTCTACAATTAAATTTAGCTCTCATGACAATATAGTAGCAATATTGTGTATCTTGTACCTACATTAAATCAAAACTTTTGACAGTTACCCTTGACATCGTGATTAAACTCAAACTAATTAGTTGTATTTTTTTGTAGTGTGTTTGCAATTAGTTGATGTCCAAACAATTTAATTGATTAATCTTAATTTGCATATCACTTTAATTATCCTGACCAGAACCTCTGTGTTTTGTACATAAACTTACTAGTTATCCTTTCAATTTATTACCAAAAATGCCCAATCATAGCCAAATGAATTCATCCAATCTGCTAACAAGTCAGTTGTTGTCACCCGTTCATTTATCTCTAATCTATCTGCATAATGAATAATTATGAATAAGGGATATGATTTATGAAAACCTTCACCCTTATGAATACTGCATCAAAGTCATAAAAGTACCACCTGTTCCACTAATATTCCATCATTATTATAAGTTAATAGTAATGAGTGCTGTAATTATGCAGTGAGAAATCCAGTTCTATTTACATTGTTATGTCGCTTTTTGCCTTTTTGGGAACATATTTGTTGCCCAAGTATAGGTTTTGATGTAATACATGCCTGTTTCTGTTCTGGTTTACACTGTTCAGATTTTACACTGACTATGCATATAACATATTGTGTTCATTTATACTGTTCTCTTTAAAAAATAAACTACATTTTTGGTAAGGCATTAGGATTCTGATGGATCTGTAGTATTTTTAATATATGAGAAACATCATGCACAAAATTTATTTTTGAAATTATCTGGTCGTTTAACTGCAGGGAATGCCTTTGATGTCCATTCATGTACTTGCTCAGTATATATTAGCATCATTCAGTCCAGTAAAACATCAAGATTTCCAAAGGAGAATCATGTTTCCTTTGATATTAACATTGCAGATTAATGCAAATATGTGTATAGATGTACAAACCCAATTCCAAAAAAGTTGGGACACTGTACAAATTGTGAGAAAAAAGGAATGGAATAATTTACAAATCTCATAAACTTATATTTTATTCACAATAGAATATAGATAACATATCAAATGTTGAAAGTGAGACATTTTGAAATGTCATGCCAAATATTGGCTCATTTTGGATTTCATGAGAGCTACACATTCCAAAAAAGTTGGGACAGGTAGCAATAAGAGGCCGGAAAAGTTAAATGTACATATAAGGAACAGCTGGAGGACCAATTTGCAACTTATTAGGTCAATTGGCAACATGATGGGTATAAAAAGAGCCTCTCAGAGTGGCATTGTCTCTCTCAAAGTCAAGGATGGGCAGAGGATCACCAATTCCCCCCAATGCTGCGGCGAAAAATTTTTTCTCAGAGAACAATTGCAAAGAGTTTGAAGTTATCATCATCTACAGTGCATAATATCATCCAAAGATTCAGAGAATCTGGAACAATCTCTGTGCGTAAGGGTCAAGGCCGGAAAACCATACTGGATGCCCGTGATCTTCGGGCCCTTAGACGGCACTGCATCACATACAGGAATGCTACTGTAATGAAATCACAACATGGGCTCAGGAATATTTCCAGAAAACATTGTCGGTGAATACAATCCACCGTGCCATTTGCCGTTGCTGGCTAAAACTCTATAGGTAAAAAAAAAGAAGCCATATCTAAACATGATCCAGAAGCTCAGGCGTTTTCTCTGGGCCAAGGCTCATTCAAAATGGACTGTGGCAAAGTGGAAAAATGTTCTGTGGTCAGACAAATCAAAATTTGAAGTTCTTTTTGGGAAAATGGGACGCCATGTCATCCGGAATAAAGAGGACAAGGACAACCCAAGTTTTTATCAGCGCTCAGTTCAGAAGCCTGCTTCTCTGATGGTATGGGGTTGCATGAGTGCGTTTGGCATGGGCAGCTTACACATCTGGAAAGGCACCATCAAGCGAATGTACAGTGGGTACGGAAAGTATTCCGACCCCCTTAAATTTTTACTCTTGGTTATATTGCAGCCATTTGCTAAAATCTTTTAAGTTAATTTTTTTTCCTCATTAAGTACACACAGCACACCATATTGACAGAAAAAACACAGAATTGTTGACATTTTTGCAGATTTTATTAAAAGAAACTGAAATATCACATGGTCCTAAGCATTCATACCCTTTGCTCAGTATTTAGTAGAAGCACCCCTTTTGATCTAATACAGCCTTGAGTCTTTTTGGGAAAGATGCAACAGTTTTTCACACCTGGATTTGGGGATCCTCTTGCTATTCCTCCTTGCAGATCCTCTCCATTTCTGTCAGGTTGGATGGTAAACGTTGGTGGACAGCCATTTTTAGGTCTCTCAGAGATGCTCAATTGGGTTTAAGTCATGGCTCTGGCTGGGCCATTCAAGAACAGTCACAGAGTTGTTTTGAAGCCACTCCTTCGTTATTTTAGCTGTGTGCTTAGGGCAATTGTCTTGTTGGAAGGTAAACCTTTGGCCCAGTCTGAGGTCCGAGCACTCTGGAGAAGGTTTTCGTCCATGATATCCCTGTACTTGGCCGCATTCATCTTTCCCTTGATTGCAACCAGTCGTCCTGTCCCTGCGCTGAAAAACACCCCCCCAGCATTATGCTGCCACCACCATGCTTCACTGTTGGACTGTATTGGACAGGTGATGAGCAGTGTCTGGTTTTCTCCACACATATCGCTTAGAATTAATGCCAAAAAGTTCTCATCAGACCAGAGGATCTTATTTGTCACCATCTTGGAGTCCTTCGGGTGTTTTTTTTAGAAAACTCCATGCGGGCTTTCATGTGTCTTTCACTGAGGAAAGGCTTCCGTCGGGCCACTCTGCCATAAAGCCCCGACTGGTTGAGGGCTGCAGTGATGGTTGACTTTCCACAACTTTCTCCCGCTCTCCCTGACTGCATCTCTGGAGCTCAGCCACCGTGATCTTTGGGTTCTTCTTTACCTCTCTCACCACGGCTCTTCTCCTCCGATAGCTCAGTTTGGCCGGACGACAAGCTCTAGGAAGGGTTCTGGTCGTCCCAAAACGTCTTCCATTTAAGGATTGTGGAGGCCACTGTGCTCTTAGGAACCTTAATTGCAGCAGAAATGTTTTTGTAACCTTGGCCAGATCTGTGCCTTGTCACAATTCTGTCTCTGAGCTCTTCAGTTAGTTCCTTTGACCTCATGATTCTCATTTGCTCTGAAATACACTGTGAGCTGTAAGGTCTTATATAAACAGATGTGTGGCTTTCCTAATCAAGACCAATCAGTATAATCAAACACAGCTGGACTCAAATGAAGGGTAGAACATCTCAAGGATGATCCAGAAGATAGACCCCTGATTGAACTATATGAGTGTCACAGGCAAAGGGTCTGAATACTTGTGTAAATGTGATATTTCAGTTTTTTCTTTTTTAATAAATCTGCAAAAATGTCAACATTTCTGTGTTTTTCTGTCAATATTGGGGTGCTGTGTGTACATTAATGAGTGAAAAAAATTAACTTAAATGATTTTATCAAGTGGCTGCAATATAACAAAGAGTGAAAAATTTAAGGGGGTCTGAATACTTTCCGTACCCACTGTATATCCAAGTTCTAGAACAACATATGCTCCCATCCAGACGTCGTCTCTTTCAGGGAAGACCTTGCATTTTCCAACATGACAATGCCAGACCACATACTGCATCAATTACAACATCATGGCTGCGTAGAAGAAGGATCCGGGTACTGAAATGGCCAGCCTGCAGTCCAGATCTTTCACTCATAGAAAACATTTGGCGCATCATAAAGAGGAAGATGCGACAAAGAAGACCTAAGACAGTTGAGCAACTAGAAGCCTGTATTAGACAAGAATGGGACAACATTCCTATTCCTAAACTTGAGCAACTTGTCTCCTCAGTCCCCAGACGTTTGCAGACTGTTATAAAAAGAAGAGGGGATGCCACACAGTGGTAAACATGGCCTTGTCCCAACTTTTTTGAGATGTGTTGATGCCATGAAATTTAAAATCAACTTATTTTTCCCTTAAAATTATACATTTTCTCAGTTTAAACATTTGATATGTCATCTATGTTGTATTCTGAATAAAATATTGAAATTTGAAACTTCCACATTGCATTCTGTTTTTATTCACAATTTGTACAGTGTCCCAACTTTTTTGGAATCGGGTTTGTACACAAATTCATCTGTGCAAAGTTTGCAGTCAAATTTCGGCACGAATCAAGAAGCGTCTGTCCGCAAATAGGCGTATACCAAACCTCTGTTCTGTTTTCTTCGGTCTACAGTAAGAACTGAATGGGCAGGTTAAGTGAATTGTCACTAACCGCTGCTTGGATTCATGGCAATAAACAATATGAGTAAAACAAAAGAGCTGTAATTTAGGTTAAAACTGCAGACACGATTTATACTTGCTTGAAATCACACTGTCAACAAACAAACTTTATACAGACCCAGACTTACTGGCATTACAGAGCATAAAACTATAAAGCCCTTTCAAATGAATTAAATTCAAATATTACCTATTGGGGAAAAATGTAATTTCTTTATGAACATTGAATGAAATATGTTTAAGCCTGCAGAGGAGGGATCTGCCATATCCCTAAATTATATTGAACAAAAATTAGTTTAAAACGTAATCTAAGCATTCAATATGAGTTTTGCAAGTGTTTTTGATATTAGTCAACCTCTTTGGTGTAAACTGTAGTGGATGTTGCAATCTAATAAAAGGCCTATACATTCTCAGGTATATCACGTAAAAGAATGCAAATTGTAAAATCTTATATGCATTGATCACAACTCACTCTCATGTAAATCTTCCAAATGGAAAGGAAAGATTGCAGTGCCTGTTTAGCTCAGTGAAGGGGAAAATAGAAAATGAAAATAAGAGAAGTTTATTGGCATGCGATGGACGGAGATAACCCAGACCATGAATCTTAAATCAATGAGCACACACAGAGTCAGTTCGTAGGTTTGTAGAAAATGAATGCAGACGTTAAGAAGAATGTTTGTGGAATTGAGTTTGGGAATTTGGAATGAGATTCGAGGCAAGCTAATCGAGGCTTTTGAAACCATTAAACCAATTTTTTATGTCGTCTTTGGATTTCTGGGTTCGGAACAGCAATAAGCTCCATCCACAAGTGTACAAAATTCTTGAGGGTTTTTATGTGTCAAAGCACAACTTAAAATGCATGTCATTTTTCCACATACCACATATACATTTCACCACACGTCCTAAATGGGGCTTTAGAATGTCCACAGTATATGAGAATTTAATAAATATGACTTTGTTTACAGACTAAAATTCATCAGTTATTTTTTATCATTCTATTATAGTCTGTATGTCAAAACACATGAAATCTCTGACTATTATCTTTCTTGAGTTCGAATGAGGTTCCCATGACAACTGTTATTCCTGTTGATTGTATTACTCGTCCACGTCAAGTACACCACACAAGAGTCAGTGTCATGAAAGGAAACCGATACGAAATTGCTTGTTATGCCCTCAAGCCAGAAATGGAAAATGACTGACAATACAAACTGAAACATCTAGATCTGCGCTTGATTAAAATAGAACAGTGTTTGTTGGGTGATGCTACCTTAGTATGTAGCTACTGTTTATTATTTTTTGTCATTAAAATAAAGGGAGGTTGTCTAATATGAGCTTAGACATTATTGTACTTTTTTTGAAGAAGAAGAACACTAAAGCTTTGGGAATCATATTACTCCTGGTTCTTGGCTCATTTTTAATCGGACAAGACCAGTTTGTTCAGTCTTTGACAGATCTTTGTTTTCAAGTCAAACACATTATCAAAAAATTAAAAAATTAAAAAAATTGGGCGGGGCTTTGATTCTATCTATTGGTTGTTGATTGGAAGGAGGCAGATCTGAATGAGAGCTTGCTGTCTATTGTCAAAAAGTTTTGGATAGTTTTTCTTTTCGGTTTCCTCTCAGTCACATGAATACAGTGAGCAATTAGGTGATTTCATTAACAGTTGGATAATTACTGTTATTTAAACTCTTGGCTTCAATAGCTCAAATAACTTATCCGTATATATTAAAGCATACAAGTACAAAAGTCCAAAGGCTTATGGAACATAATTTGTCTTATAACTACTAACATCAACCAACACTATACCAGCACTTATTGTTTAATTTTGTTTATGTAGGCTATACTGTGTTAACTTTAGGCCTATAAGATCCTATCTTGTACTGAAACCAAGTCTCAAATGTATGCTTTTTCTTTTTTAGATTTAATTTTGGTGTTTTTGACTTTTATTAAGATATGACAGTATTGTAGACAAGAAGAGAAGTGGGAGAGAGGGGAACGGGAACACGTTAGACAGCGCGCTGCCCACAAAGCTTCTTCTTTTCTTTTTTTTTGAGAAACGCCCCTGTTGTGTATCAAAGAAATGTTATGAAGGAACGCTGACTGCAATTACACACACAACAATAATTTGAGGTGTAAAATCTAGGAACATTCTGATCATATTAGGAAAAAAACACTGTTTCTCGTGCACAATGCACACACAGTGTTTCAGAAAGTCCTGGGCTTGACTAACAATTTTATGTCATTCACTTTAGCAATCAGGAAACTAGCTACTTGTGGGTTATGGAGGACCAAACCTACAGAAATTAAAAATAAATAAATACACAAATAAATAAATAAATGTGAGTATAAATAAATAAATACGCAAATAAATAAATAAAGGTGTGTATAAATACGCGTATTCTTGTTTAAATACATATATAAATAATTAAACGTGTGATGAAAGATAGGCAAATAAATAAAATAAATTGGTGGCCAAATGGAAAATGTTTAAGGAAATGCTAAACTCATCCTACCTGTTTTCTTTTAATCACTCATTTATTTCTGAATGTAGTGCCACATTTATTTTTCCTCTGCACAACATGCTAATGAGAGGGTGTCAACCATGGACTTAGTCGGGTCTTTCCCGCTGACAGGAAATGCATGGTGTAAATCCAGTATAACCTAGTAAATTCACTTTTGCCGTTCAACAGAGCAAGATACATAGAAAAACTGAGCCGTATTGTCCGTACAGTATCTGTGACTTTACAGAGGTGTCATTTCCCGGCACTCGATATTCGCAAATCTAGGGACCGTGTTTCTAAAGTTACATACGACATTGGTATGCACTTTTCTTAGTTCAATAGCATTTGAGGAGATTTACTTACAGTAACACAACCAACTGTGGTGTTCATGTAGTTCTCAGTTATAATGCACACCTTTTAGATTTTTGATCTTTATTAAAGTAAACTGTCAAATCATATATAAATATGTTTTATTTCACTAACGAATGGGCTCAAACAAAATATTTTTATATGTAATAAAATCTAAAACACACACCCCACATATAATATCTATAATATATAATCCAGATACCATAGAGCCCCCCCACATAGCAAATCCCAATTTAACCCCTGTTCACAACCACCATTAGTCAGAATCATTCCTATTCTTTCACCACAAACTGTGCTAGAAAAAAATAATCTCTCTCACAGATTTGAACTAAATGTCGGTGGTGACATAAATTGTCGATGAGAAACTGCTTTCCTGGTCCCCACCCACTGCTCAAACTTCAGAGGGGTGCTTGACATTTGGAATTCCTAAACGACATGGCCTTTCAGCGACGTGGATTCCCAAACAGATCTAATGTCAATCAAACACCCAGCATCCCAGACCCCCAACCATGGCATTCTGAAAGGGTATATGCCTACTGAGGAGGTATGACTGTAGCCTGACAATAAGGCACACATTAAAAAATAATTACTAATCGATCCCTCTATGTAAACCAATTCATGCTGAAATGTGACATGTAATGCAGTGACTACCTGTAGTGCAGGGGATACACCCATTTTGATTTTGCTTTGTTAAACACAGCATATAAATTAAAATGTATTGCTTTAAAATCCACAGTTGTGATGAACTAGATGATTTTCAGGTCCTTTTAGGAAACATAATGTGAGGAGTTTACCCAAAAATGTACATTCTGTTACCATTTGTTCATCATCATGTCATTATAAACCCAAATGACTCCAGTTTATATGGTCTAAATGATTCGTTCGTGAATGAATGATCCGGGTATAGCAGTAACAGTCCACTGAAGTGGAGCATTTTTAGTCAATAATGTGGTCTGTTGGTCACACAAAGCTATCATGTGAATTTTGAAGAATTGAAATATAGCTCAAAAGTCCCATTTACTTTTATAGCACTTTCATCCTTCAGTTCCCATTAAAGGAACACATTTTTTACATTTAGGCAACTTTTTTCTGCAAAGAAGACAGTGATCTGTAAAAGAAATCTATGTGGAAATTCATAAATATGTATGATGAGCCAAATGGGGGTCACATGTCAGTCAATGCCAAAGTGATGGTGCTCGAGCAAAATCTAAGAACTTCAAAAATAAATAACAATATACATACATAAATAAAAGCATTTGTATGTCATGAAGCCACACACACAATGAACCCAGAGAGAGGCCTTGAATCTCTTTTGGAGTTAAAGAGCTGATAAAGCTAAACAAAATTTAAATATAAAAATGTTATATATTGTAATTTTGTATTTACCAAGACATTTAAGAGACATTATAAAGCAGAGAGACAGTCCTAGCTGCTTATCTTTTTGTTTTCCTTGAGCACTAAGTGACACTATGAGGTCAAAGAGTGAACAACTAAAATGAGTCAAATACCCTAGTAAAACTTTCATGATTCATGTTTAATTTATTATTTTTTAATTCATTTTGGTAAACAAAAATTAAATAAAAGAATAAAAGCTTATATAAAATTATATAAATTATAAATATGAATAATAAATGATTGCATAAATGTTTTTACAGATATTTTTCATATTTTAGAAAAAAATAATAAAATAATTTGTATTCTGTCATTGCTATGCCAACCTTGGTTCACACTATTCTGTCTTTAACCACCTGTTTTGGGGTGACATGGGGTCTCTGTATCCTCACCACAGGCCTCAACTGTGGTTGATGAGTCAGTGTTTTGAGGTTGAGAGACTTAATGAAACTCTTTTTTTCAGCTCTTAAGGGAATTAAGAGCTTGGCAAGCAATGGAAGCAATTATGCCCTTAGAGAATGAGAGGTTTGCTTTCTTTGAGCTTCCTTTGCTTATGTGTGGGGTTTTGATGAAGTCAGACTTTCTCTGGGTCTTGTGAATAATCTTTTTGAGACCCTCAGTCTTCTTCATTGTCTTTCCTCTTGCCGAAAGCCTTCATGTTCTGGAGCATCACCTCACCTCTAATCAGGAAAGGACGTTTAGGTGTTTCCACTGAGTTATTTCATGCCCCCCAAACTGAGAAGGGTATCAAACTGGTTTAGAGCAGGGAGTTTGTGTATTAGCAAAAGGAATAGTTCACCCAAAAATGAAAATGTAGTCATTCATTTACTCACCCTCATGTCACTCCAAACCTGTATAAGTTTCTTTCTTATATTGATCATAAAAGAAGATATTTTGATGAATGCTGGTAATCAAACAGTAAATGGTCCCCATTGACTTCCATTGTATTTCTTTCCCTATGGAAGTCAATGGGTACCAACAACTGTTTGGTTCTTCAAAATTATTAAAAATATCTTCTTCTGTGTTCAACATAAGAAAGAAACTAAGCCTGTTGTCTGGATTAGTACACGTTGGGTAAATGTATGTGCATAACATATGGATAAACAAAAGAGCCAAAACTAAGCATGACTATGGTGTAGCCTAGTATACAGACAAAATGCATTTTTACAAAGCAAATCTTATATAAATAGACGTATTATTAACGTTAATTCAACGAATTTACAGCTCATATCCTAATGTAATAAAATATAGAATAAGCAAATTATAAATAAAGGATTCGTTTTTAGTTGATACATGGAAAAGTTGTCAAAATGAGTATATCTTAACTAAAAGTTTAAGTCAAAATCAAACTACTCAAATGCTTATTTTCTAACTGAGATTATACTGTGTTTACTATGTTGGCTTTCATAGGTCCTTTCACCCTGTTTTTGCCCAATTATTTTTCCTTATGTTGCACTGACACCTAGCGGCAAAACACAAAAGCAAACAAACAAACGTGTATATACGCAGTATAGTGAACATCTGTTAAGAGCTCATACTGAGGATCCTATGAAATCATAATGATAAAGACAACCCTCTTTATCCACTCTCTCTTGGATAATCCTCAGTTTGAATTGTTATTTGGTTGCCCCTACTATTAGCCATGTGTTTTTCTCTCTTTTCTATGTCTTCTACCACATATCTTTTGCACCTGGCTGTATGTAACATCGTCTTTTCACCCAAATATATCTGTTTTGGACTGGAGTGCACTACTTTCTGCTAAACCACTCATGTTCTATAGCTGCTCTAAACTGGGTCCGTCAGTCAGAGAGAAACTGAAGCAGAAGAAGATGATCCAGGAATTCTGTAAAATGTTAGTAATGTACATTCTTTATTTCCACGTGTCACAAAGTAATTGACCATGAAAACTACTTCAGAAATGTGTACTTAATGAAACACTTTTTTTACAGTCACTCATGGCATATGATGACAATAGTGTCACATATTTATAACTGCACTGTATTCATATTTATTGTCCTTCTGGATACACTGCAATCTTGGCTGCCTATGCATAGGGGAAGTCGTGGCCTAATGGTTAGCGAGTTGGACTTGTAACCCAAAGGTTGTGGGTTGAAGTCTCGTATCGGCAGGAATTGTATGTGGGGGGAGTGAATGTACAGCACTCTCTCCCACCTTCAATACCACGACTGAGGTGCCCTTGAGCAAGACACCAAACGCCCAACTGCTCCCCGGGCGCCGCAGCAAAAATGGCTGTTCACGGTGTGTGTTTACTGCTGTGTGTGTGCACTTTGGATGGGTTAAATGCAGAGCACTAATTCTGAGTATGGGTCACCGTACTTGACCACATGTCATGTCACTTTTTTTTTAGAGCACCCCAACCAAAATCTGTTTGTAGGGCCTATAGGCCTATTATCATTTGCACAAATGCCTCAAAAGTGGAAAAAAAGTGTGGCCAAGAATGGTGACCCATACTCGGAATTAGTGCTCTGCATTTATCCCATCCAAAGTGCACACACACACACCTGGAGCAGTGGGCAGTCATTTATGCTGCAGCACCAGGGGAGCAGTTGGGGGTTTGGTTTCTTTCTCAAGGGTCTCACCTCAGTCGTGGTTCACTCCCCCCACCTACAATCCCTGCCGGTACAAGACTCGAACCCGCAACCTTTGGATTACGAGTCAGACTCTCTAACCATTAGGCCACGACTTCCCAAAAGACCGCCAATGAATCTTATTTTTACTTTAGGTTAGGCTACTTGTTAGAATGGAAATACTGTGTACTTTATGACATTCGACATATTTGTTATTATGACATTTCGATAATTCGTATGATTAAACGAATAGAGAAAATTGAACAAACCTCCTTAGTGTGTGTTCAGAAGCAACAAAACGGCGTTTTCCAATTTTTCTGCTTTCAATATTAGGCTAAATAAATAAAAAAAGAATGAATGCATCGTAATTCGAGGTGAAAAAACCAAAAGAACGAATGATATGCAAGCATAAACTCTTTTTTCCCCTATTAAAAACGCTTCTCATTTGTCATTTCTTTTGAAGTAGAAAGCAAAGTACACAGACTCTTTTTGCTGAACGAGCCCCCCCCCCGCACTCTTCATTAGTGAATAGAACGCATTTTATCGTCGCTGATGATGTCACAATCGAGACCTCCAACCCACTGATGAGATGTCATTCTATATAGATCAGTGCCCCAACCACACAGGTGGTTTCTACACTCTTAAATTCTGATACTGCAGAAGATAAAATTGTTGAAGCTACTTGGTAATAGTTTTAGATTACAGTTTTGTTTTAAACTGTAGAAAAGACTGTAAAGTCTTGCAAAGTCTGTTAAAAGCTGTTAAGCTGAAGTCTTGAACACTGTTTAAGTCATTTAAACAACTTTCTGACCAGATGGATCAAAGTAGGCTATGTTCAAATTAATACTGTAAACATTTTTATATATTTTTTTTTAGAATGCACCATATAATCTACACGTAATTAGCCTTGATAAGATTCATCTTGATATTAATGAATCAACTGATTAACAACAAGTATCAACCATCCCCATTGTGCACCCCCCTTTCACAGGTCTGACACCAACGTCTGACCCTGAGCCTGTCCCAGGTCCATCAGGGATAAAAACAAAATCAGGTTCATGTAGAATCGGTCCATCTGCTGGCTCAGGTACATTTGAAACTGCTCCATGTTTAAAAAATATAGCCTATATATTGATCGTCTTAATGCTGCACTTTATATTACCTGAGCCATATACAGTATGTGCAATGTGCAGAGTATGTACTGTACAAAGCAATGTGGATTCTAATTTCAGATTACTTTAATATGAACTGATTTTCATTGCTCATATAACTCTCTTTAAAACCTACCTATATTTTTTAAGTGGATTTTTTATTCTTTCTATTCAGAAAGTAAAAATCTTAATTAAATGAACGTTATTATATATTTCAGTACATTTGAAATATCATATGCTTGATGATCTGGGAAAGGGATCCTATGGCTTCGTCAAGTTAGCAATTCATAAATCGGATCGCCGAAAGGTACCACAATTCTCTCTTTACTTTTCTTTTTCTTTATTTGTGTGTGTGTGTGTGGGGTGTCCCTCTAAACCATGATGGTTACATGCTGTCCTCATAAACACTATATACCAGTATGCATGTGTGTGTGTGTGTGTGTGTGTGTGTGAGAGAGAGAGAGAGAGAGAGTACAGATGAGTGAAGATCTGTGTCCACTGTTTTGATTAAGTTGAAAATATTGATGTTTGCTTGTTGTATACAACAATTTTACCTATGCATTCCATCTTTTAAACTGCAGGTCGCCATCAAATTTGCTCCTAAGCCTGAAACTGAAGACAAGGATTATCTTGTAAGTTTGAAAAACATAATGAATGTGTATTTAGAATATTTGCAACACCAAAAAGAACTTTAAAAGATGAATTCACAAAAATGTTGATAATATCTAAATATATTATATTGAAATAATGAGATGCTATCAAGCTAACCTACTGTTTATAACTTTTTTTTTAGCCTGGATATCTCTACAGTGGCAATTCAGAAGTGGATCTGATGAATATGATGAAGGAACCTCACAGCCCTCACATTATAGAGTTGCTCGAGTGGTTTGAGGACCAAGATAATGTGATTTTGGTTATGGAGTATCCAGAGCCCTGTGAAACACTGTATTGTTTCATTAAGCATAACAGTGGACATCTAGAACACAGTGCTGTGCGGATGATAATTGTTCAGATTGTCCAGGCTGCAAAGGATTGTATAGACCATGGAGTTTGCCATGGAGACATCCATTCTGGAAACATTCTGGTCAATACAGCATCCTTGAACATCAAGCTGATTGACTTCGGATGTGGACTACGAATCGGTGGCAAGTATCTTGTTGGTCTTTTATTATTTCCTTAGTGTTTTTGCATATTTAATTGACAGACTCCTTAGTAGACAAAGACTGTAAATTAAATGTATGGAATGCAGATTTGCTCCACTGAATGTGATTCACTGTAAGCATATCTTTTGCTTACATTACCAGAAGAGTACCCAAACCCTGAAATGACGATATCCTTACGAACGGCCCTTAAAATTACGATCCAGTCTGTGGGCCATGTTCTGAGAGAGGTGGTAAATTTAGCCCACACCAGTGTACCTGAAGGTGAGATAAAGGCACTAACACCACAGTGGCACTAACATTGTTTGAGCACATACATGTATGTTTTTTGTTTATATTATTTTTCTGTATGATTAACTATATTTTCATACATGGTATGTTCACCTATGACTAGCTTTCTTCTAAAAATTCATACAGAATTCCAGGAACTTATTAGTTGGTGCGAACATTATGAAAGACAGCTTCGTCCCAGAGATATTTTAATGCACCCATGGCTAAGAAAATACTCAGTCTCAGACACAGAAGAAGGAAAAACAGCACAGGTGAAGTCACGGGGACAGTGACACAAGCAATGGTTTAGAGACAAGCTAGGAGCTGAAACCAATGAGAGAAGCAGTCAGTGAAAGCCAGGTGAAAAGAGCACACAGAACACCAAGACAGACATAACCTGACAGCGTAGGATGAGAATCTAGCTTAGAATCTAGCAGAGAATTTTCTAAAGTATTAATGATTAATTAATTATTTCAAAAATAAATAAGTAGTGTGTGAATTAGTGTCAGTGTAGATGTGACCACTGTTTTGACCAAGTTGAAAGAAATCGTGTTTGGTTGTTAAATGATACAAGTTTAACTGTCACCTCTCCATCTTGTGCACTACAGGTCACCATCAAATTTATTTGTAAACCTGGAACTGAAGACATGGATTGTCTGAAAGTTTGAAAAACAAAGTGAATGTGTATTTAGAATATTTTGAGGTACCAAAAACTCATACAATTTCATGAAGTGTACACTAAATGCAGTCCTCAAATGTTCATCAGTGACATGTTATGAGATCAGAAAGTTCAAATATACATATATATCTTACTTTCGATTAACTATTTTCATGCATGGTATTTTCAACTATCAGTAACCAGCATTCTCATTGAAATTCATTCAGAATTCTAGAAAATTATTAACTGGTGCAAAGACACTGAAGATAGCCAGCATTGTTATCTTAATGCACCCCTGGCTGTGAAGACAGTCAGACTCAGACACAACAGAAGGACATACAAAACAGACAGGTGTTGTGAATCTGACTCGGGCAATGGCTTAGAGACAAGCTTGGAACTGGAGCCAACGGGAACTGGTGAGCCACGCAAGGAGAGCACACAGAATGTCAAGATAGACAGTACCGACTTAGAATCTATCTGAGAAGAGGACATCTGAAGCATATTTAAATAAATAAATAAAGACAAGAGCACTCGCTCAGTCACAGGGGCTGGTAAGGAATTCTCAGGCATTGGAACATACAGGCAAGAGCTTGAAGGCTGAGACAGGTAAGGAAGCAAAAAGAATGATACCAACTGTGGTTAGAACAGTGGTTCTCAACCTTTTGACTCGAAAGCCCCTATTTTAGTATTTCTGCAGTATTCAGCCTATGGCAAAGCTGCTTGTTTTCAAACTTAATTGTTGATATATTCAATTAATAAATCATGATTCACTTTATAATTCCAGAAGTTTTAGGAACAGTATGGTCTTCAATTTAAAAAACAACAACAATCATTTTTAAGTCATTCTGTGGCACTTGAAATGAGTTCAACTACACTATATGGAGAAAAGTATTGGGACACCTGACCATACCAGGACTTTAATGGCATCACATTCTAAATACATTTATGACTTAGAAAAGGGAATACACCAAGCAATAAACAGAAGTCAAAATGAAAACATTCAATTACAGACATACACATTTATATACAATAAGTTCAGTAAACAACCGAACATCTTAAGTGAGTAATTTTTTAGATTGGCGCCAGATGGCGCTGGCGTTCTTTCGCCTTGCTGAAGTGTGTTGCCAGGTGCTCTTTTTATAAGCGACTTTGAGCTTTGAGCTTTTTTTAATCAGCTTGTTTATTTTTCTAGCGTGATCTGGCAACATTGAGTTTCTGGCCTTACGAGTCAACATCAGCTTCCTGAGCTCCGTTTCAAACACGCAGCTGGACAAAAATGGTACGTGTTCATTTATCAGAGCCGGTTTCCTTATCAGAAAATACTCGTCCGTTTTAACTTATTATTAAAACCATACGTCCGAGTAGATATTTAAGCTGCTTTCCCAAAAATCTGGCATTTTAGAACAGAAGGGTCACATGACAGCAGCGAGCTAGCGCTGCCTGAGTGATTCAGCCCATGTTCACAACACTATCGAGTCAGGATGTAGTCAGTCAATGTCTTTTAAATAGATTAAATCAATGACACTCGAAATATATTCTTTGATATATGAACTAATTATACTTCTCAGAGTTGCGATACTTGGTATAGTGTCTTAATACTAAATGCTTCGTCCAGTAACAGTTTGCTAGGCTACAGTGGCTAACATAAAACTGTTATTCTAGTATACTTTATATTACAAGCATATGTTTACAAAATTAAATGTTTGTATTGGCAGTGCAGCCAAAGCATTTTTTTTAATACGTTGTATTCATTTCACAGTGTCTTGTTTGTGTTCGCTGTTTAAACCCGAAGAGGAACGTTTTAAAATGTATTTGTACTGCAATAAATATCGGTCCAAATCAGTTTTACATTGAATAGTGCTTTCAAATCGAATCGTTGTCATTGAAATGCTTTTGAAAGTGATACTATGTTCTTATGGGAAGCCTCAGCAGCTCTTACCCCAAGCTTCACACTAACTGCCTGCAAGTGCATCCATTCACCAACCACAATCAGCTAACATTCAATCCAATTTATGTTGAGTTTCCAGTTAATATTATTTATCCACTGTGTTTCAGTTTTCTTTCTGTCTTTCATCTTTTTTATGTTGTTTTTTGTTGTGATCATGCATCCACATCCCCTCCCTCACACCCTTCCTCACCCACTGTTCCCCATCCTGACCTCTGCATCGTATTCAGGCTGGTCACAGAGTAAGTGCCTCTCTAGACCTCTCCTGCTCAGTTTTCTCAATTTTAGATTAGCGCTGCTGTTTCCTCTGGGCTGCTGGATCCTCTCACCCTCAGTCTTGCTTTCTGTTTGCATTGCTCTGGGTTTACAATGTTCTTCATCAAGTGATTTCTGTGATCATCAAGTAGTTAATAATCTAATTATCAGCTTGAAGAATGGTTGAGTATATATAGTCCTGTTTCTAGGCATTCTTCAGAAACTTTTTTTTGTGTGTGTTTTGCATAATGCATATTTTATAAACATTGTGAGGTATATATTAAACACAAGGTAAATGGAGTATCATTGAGACTTGGTCAAACATACTGGTCTCCTAAGAATATTGGCTTATGTTTGGAATGGGATACTAATATACTACATTTATTCTGAGTCCCATTCAATGATATTAAGGTGTCTTTACAAAGCCTGCTCTGTGCCTCCTCAAAATGCAGTTAAAAAGGTGCAATGCCACATAAAATCCTGACTAAATTATGCTTTCTCAGCCTCTAGTATCAATATATACATTTGTAATGCATTTATGTTATCTCTTAGCAGCATTAAAGAGTCTGTGTAAAGACACCTAAATAGCATTTCAGAAGCTCTTATGTGCCACCTTTGCCGTGTAAATTTGGCATTAGAAATAAAAACAATCAATTTGCGTCAAGTTTTGTGTCCAAATGTCATAACTTCAGGCAGTCAAATAACAAAATATCGCACACTGCATACATAAAATGTGCATACTGCATCTCATATTGCTACATTTTGCAGAAATAATAAGGCTGCGTCTGAAATGGCACGTTCTCTGAGTAGGTGCTTCCTTTGAATTATTATTTTTTTTTAACGCTTAATGCAAGCTTTAAAAAAGCATGTTCTATATATTATGAATGTGTGTAGTATGCATTTAATCCAGACATTCTGAATTTGCCATTTTGGCATTGTCATTTGGGTGCTTTTTGTGTTATGAATACTAAGGACACACCACTGTTTTCACATACTGGTTTTTGCCTGCTATATTGTAGGGAAGGATGTGATTTCTGATGCAGTCACAGTGTAGGATGCTAGTATGCTATTTCAAACAGCCTTGTTGTCTTCAAATGTTCAGCTGTGTTTTTTTATTGAAAAAAAATCTGTGCATTGCATAAGATCTCTGTTTTCTATAGTACCAAAGATCTGAATCTACTGAACATTTTTAGGCATGTATGTGAACAGTTTGATCTCAGCCTGTTTTAGGTCTAGCAAGTTCAACAGAGCAGTCTTAGAATCAGCTCTCTTGCGCTCAGCTTTGACTTGACTGCTGTCTGAAGAAAATTTGACACATTAATGCTTCCAAATAGATAGGCAAAACATTCTCTCCCAAATGTTGTTATTAAAGATTTCATTCAGACAGCAATTCTTTGCTTACGACTTTACTAGTCCTTCACTCTCAGTGTCCAACAACTAAGGTTTGAACACTAACCAGTTTTATTTTGCCATTAGTTGGTCCTTGTATTAGGTGACCTTCACATTCCCCACCGATGCAACACCCTGCCTGCCAAATTCAAGAAGTTGCTAGTGCCTGGCAAAATTCAGCACATCCTCTGCACGGGAAACCTTTGTACAAAGGAGAGCTACGACTACCTAAAAACACTCGCTGGAGACGTGCACATTGTCAGAGGAGACTTCGATGAGGTTGGCTTTTAGTTCCTATTTCTGTTTTTCGTAGTTGTTCATGCACTCTTTTAACCATTCACATTGCTTGTTTTAATTGACAGAACTTGAATTATCCAGAGCAGAAGGTGGTGACAGTGGGGCAGTTCAAAATCGGTCTGATCCACGGACACCAGGTGATCCCGTGGGGTGACATGGCGAGCTTGGCACTGCTTCAGAGGCAGCTGGATGTGGATATCCTCATTTCTGGTCACACACACAAATTTGAGGCTTTTGAGAATGAAAATAGATTTTATATTAACCCTGGATCTGCCACAGGGGCCTATAGTGCACTGGAAAGGTATAACATTTACTTTTATATCCTCCACATCATGTTATATGCAGGTAATTACATGATTTGTGATTGTCTCTTTCCAGCAACATCACACCATCGTTTGTTTTGATGGACATTCAAGCATCTACAGTGGTAACGTATGTCTATCAGCTCATTGGAGACGACGTCAAAGTCGAGAGAATCGAATATAAAAAGTCTTAAAGAGTGTGGATACTGTCAGCTGCCTTATTTCAGGATGCTAATCTTGTCATTCCCTCTCACCTGAACGTCACAAATGCTGTATCATAACGTTACGCTATATTTTAATGTAATATATAATACTGTTTATATGTCACCAGAATGTCAGCGTTTTGGTTTCAGCAGATGGTTGTTGAGGATGCAATAATGCTGCATTATTTGCATAATGTTAGTGCAAATTAGTCTTCTAAATATTTTATGTGCCCTATTAATTTTTCAAGGCCCATGTTAAGTCATCTTTCATAAAATAAAACCCCACATCACATAAGCAGTGTAATTTTGTTTTTTATTTTATAAGAGAAAACAGAATGCACATTATTAAAATGACTATTTTGAAATGTCTGGAACAGCTTTTTACTTAAAACTGGATCGTGTTGGGTATGTTTTAAGAATTATCTTGTTAGGTATTTTTCACAAATGACAAAATAAAACAGAGATTGATGTGTTAGCTAAGGAATAGAAAGTCCTCATCATCGTCTTCCGATTCATTGAAAGACAGGCCACTCATGTGTCCAGCAATATAAGAGTCCATTTCAGCCCCCTCCCATTCAAAGTCATCTTCCCATGGATGTGATTCTGGAAATTTAAGTCCATTTTGAATAATGTTTAACACAAAACATGAACCTGACTTGTTCATAATATCAGGATTGTAAAGAATCATGTATATCACACTATTTGTAGTCTGTAACGTAACAAACCTACCCCGTGACGAAGCATGTTTTGCAATGGTAGTCCTTCTCTTTCTTGAATGTATTTTGTTTGATTTTGCAGATCCAGAGGATATTCTGTGTAGTAGTTGAATATTAGGATCACAGCTATTTCTTTCAACAGTGTTTTAGCATTTTTACAGGTGGCATCATTTTCTTACCTTTGATGCTTGACAATTTTAGGTAAAGTTGTTTTCTTGACTTTCTCTGAGGTCGAAGATCTTTTTCCACTTTCTTTTGTCTTGCTCGTAGATGTACTTTGAGAATTTGTCTTGGGCTCCTCTTGTGGGGTGCATGTTGACATCTGCAGCTTCTCACGGTTTTTTGTTAATTTTTTTTTTTTTTTTTTTTTTTTTTTTTTTTTTTTAGATTTTTTTTTTTTCTATTTTTTTTCTTTTTTTTTTATTTTTTTTTTTTTTTCTTTTTTTTTTGTTTTTTTTTTGTTTTATTTTTTTTTTATTTTTTTTTAAAAATTTTTTTTTTTTTTTGTTTTTTTTTTTCTTGTTTTTTTTTTTTTTTTTTTGTTGTTTTTTTTGTTTTTTTTGTTTAGTTTTTTATTGTTTTTTTTTTTTTTTTGTTTTCTTGTTGGTTATTTTTTTTATTTTTTTTGTTTTTTTTTTTTTTCTTTTTTTTTTTTTAGTTTTTTTTTTCTTTTTTTTTTTTTAAAATTTTTTTTTCTTTTTTTTTTTTTTTTTTTTGCTTTTTTTTTTTTTTTTTTTTTTTTTTTTTTTTTTTTTTTTTTTTTTTATTTATCTTGTTTTTTTTTTTTTTTTTTACCTTTTTTTTTTGTTTTTTTTTTTGTTTTTTCTTTTTTTTTTTTTTTTTTTTTTTTTTTGTTTTTTTTTTTTTGTTTTTTTTTTTTTTTTTTTTTTTTTTTTTTTGTTTTTTTTTTTTGTTTTTTTGTTTTTTTACTTTTTTTTTTTTTATTTGTTTAATTGTTTTTTTTTTTTTTTTTTTTTTTTTTTTTTTTTTTTTTTTTTTTTTTTTTTAGATCACATTCGCCATCTGGCACTGAATATGAAGTATATTAAATTATATATTACATATTTCATTGTAATGAAAGGTCTTGCTAATACAGGTAAATATGCTTATGTTATAAGAGGCGATGGTTCACCTGTCCTGATACAGCGGTGTAATACATTCATATAGTGTTGACATATTAACTGCCGCATGTGCTCTTTACTGTAGGCCTCTGCGATACTATACAGAAAACGCTTCTGTCCGGGTGTCAGGCCTGGGTGCTGAAAATAAAGTTAATATGGATTTTGAGTTACTTGGCATAAGTTTCTTAATGGCTGCTGAAACAGTCCTACCATTGTAATTTATCAGATATATTTTCACATTCCTTGCCAAAAAAAGTAAAACGTTTTGAATAATTATGTTTTTTTAATGTTGTTGTAATAAGTCTCTTATGCTCACCATGGCTGCATTTTTTTATACCGTACCAACAGCAATATTATGAAATGTTATTAAAAAAATGTATAACCGTTTTCTATTTTAATATATTTTAAAGTATAATTTATTTCAGTGATGGCAAAGCAACATTTTCAGCAGCCAAAAATTCATCTTTGCCATCCCAGCGATAAACGACATCTTAAAATGTAATAATATTTCACAATTACTTTAATTTTTATAAAATAAATCCATAGGAGACTCTCTACTTATTGCAGCCTTTTGACCGATCGTGTATATTTTCATGAAATACCTGTAAAAATGGAGCAGCAGTTATGGTCTTAGGGATATGAATAGTTTTAATGCCCCGATCTTGTTCTGGCACTTGTACAGTTGCAGGTCTTTGTATTTTGTGTCCAAATACTGAGTTTGTTTTGCCTGGATAAAGAGAAAAATTAAGTCCCTTAATTGAATATTAGTTACAGTTCACATGACAAATATTAATAAAGTAACAATAATCTGCTATACATATGAAAGCCGTTTGTCTTCAGAGGATTTATTTGGAATGCCTGTTTGGTCCCACTCAATTGGGTCAGAGACTCTGGTTACTCTGTCCAAATTATACAGGTGTAATGTTTCTGTAATTTACACAGATTAAGCTTGCTACTGTAGCCGTATGGAAAAAACCTGTCAGGTTGCTAGGGAGATAAAATGGTTGTGTTTTGAGCGCAAACTTACTGTAAATGCTATTGCAGATGTTTATAACAAAAGAGTGCTGTAGAAATGCAGTGATGTGATTCAAGAACTAACATTTTTAGGACATTAAAACGTGCAAAATATAGCACTTAGGTTTTGTAAATTATTTTAAAGCCAGCCTGTTTGCAAGTATAGGACAATAAAATTATAGGAAGTGGCAAATTAGCTGTCATTAATATAATTTTAGCTTTGCAAATCATCTTATTTAAGTATCGTTTCCATTAAAAATTGTGTGAAGTTCAACCTAATTAACCAACAAAAACTTTGTAAAGAATTAAGAGAATTTAGGTGGTATATTTACATTATATAGGTCCCTACAGTATGTGTGAATATATAGGCCATAACAATTACAGTACAAAGACAGCAATTGCTAATCTGAACAATTAGTAATTATATACGGAACAAACTTACCAGCTTGCACATGATTGAGACCAGATGGCCTGTCAAGATATTATATCATAGGAAATACATAATTAATGTGACAACAATAATAATTTGCATAGCCGTTGTGTGATATTTCTGAGCCTTACCTTAAAGGCAAAAGCGACTTTTTGTGGTATAGACTACTTTTATCGCTGTTTTCAAGGAATTTCACGTGCTTTTTCATGCCGGAGTGTTACCTGAACTGAGACTTGTAGAATATTTACAAGTGATATAAGGCGACTGTAATCCCATCTGATACTGCGCGTGCGTGCGCGAGTGAGTTTCCAGTGTTTTGAGCTCAGCGGGCTTCCGTAGGTGACGGAAAACAGCATGGCTACTGTAGATATTGTAAGTGGGTCATATTGCTGAGGAAAATAACGTTTTTTGTGTGAAAACGGCATACCATCTAGTGCTGTCGGAGCAGGAGAATTAACAATGCCTCGATACGCGCAACTAGTGATGGGTCCTGCCGGAAGTGGAAAGGTAATTCAGTACCAGGAGGACTAACGTTAGTTGGGTTAACAACTAATAAAAATAGATTTTGACATTTTTACCGCTGACAGTAAGGGATAGTTCACCCAAGAATGAAAATTGTCATCATTTACTCACCCTCATGTGATGTAATGAAAAACCCTTTCCCTACTATGGAAGTCAATGGGGACCAACAACTGTTTGGTTCTTCAGAATATCTTCTTCTGTGTTCAACTTAAGAAAGAAACTTATTCAGGTTTGGAACGACATGAGAGTGAGTAAATAATGACAAAATTGTCATTCTTGGGGGAACTATTCCTTTAAATTAAAAACAACATCCGACAGATAAAACTGCATGTAGGTTTACATTCAAAAGCATTTTTTGCAGAGGACAGAGGACAAACTCTATGGACAGGGTGTCCGCGGGTCCTTAAAAAGTCTTAAATGTAGTTGTATCAAATTTAAGGCCTTAACAAGTCTTAAATTCGGAATTTCGATGGGTCTTAAAGGGGTGCTATTATGCTTTTTCACTTTTCAACTTTAGTTAGTCTGTAATGTTGCTGTTTGAGCATAAAAAAGATCTGCAAAGTTACAAAGCTCAAAGTCCACTTCAAAAGGAGATATTTTATTTAACAGAAATCACTTTTCAAAAACTACAATGAACGACTCGTTTGGACTACAACGCATATTTTCCGGGATTTGTGATATCACAAAGATCGACGAATGGGACGAGACATGGTTGAGCTGCACTAGAGAAGGCAACGAGTGGTATCACTATGTCGGAGACACGCTAGTTTTCCCAAGGCAGACAAACTTAAAGTGTTTGCAATCATCCGGGTTTAAATTGCGCTCAAATTGATTTGAAAGCTATCAGGCGGCTATGGTAAGGGGCGTGACATTTCCCGACCACCGAGTGCTGCCAATCACAAAACACACTGGCCCAGCTAACCAATCACAGCACATTTCGTATTTCAGAAGGCGGGCCTTCATTTGATACAGGAACTATTCAAGCCGTTCATGCCAGACTGGGGAGAGAGGTGTTGTAATAATGTAAAATATGTGAAAAATAATGTGTTTTCGAACAACCTAGTATGAGAACCTTTTCTAACACCCCCCAAAAAAAATCAAGACTTTGTAAAAGAACCTAATAGGACCCTTTTAAATATTTTGGTATCATTACCGTTAAAAATCTTCAGTCTGACGGACTAAGGACTTTACAATTCATTGGACAGACCCGCAGATTTGTTCTCCCCGCGGTAAGTATATGAGATCTCGAGAGATTGCAGTAAGTTATAGCAGATCAGAATACAAGGCCGCGGCGCTGAGGCTCACTCGTTGCCTCGAGACTTCAGAACAAATGAGCGTGACTGCACACAAACTCAGAAGAAACATACTGAGGTAAAAATTCACAATGTTTAGTTTATTCATAACATGATATAGTTAAATAACACCATGACAAGTGAGCTATTTTACTCAATATAACGAGCAAAAAAAACTAATATTCAAAACACCTACAGAGTGCACGCATTACGCCAAGTCTAGTGCGCGTGGCATTTACAGTGCGCTCTTTCACTGCATGATTCAGTCTATTAAAATACATTCAGAATGATCACAAATTCAAGACATGGGGGCAGAAAATGTGTATAAGTTCACACGGAAGAGTGCCTTTTTATCTCCAAAAATGACCATATACAAATGTGATATTGATTTTTTACAACAGTTCAATAAACTAGAAGTTTTATTAAGAGACTTACGTTTTATACACCATATTGCCTAGTTTTTGCTCTATTTCGCCAAACAAAAATGGTTCCAAACAAAGCCACAGCACAGTTTTGCGTCTCTGAGCAACATGGCGATTCGTTCCTGAATGAATCAATCGTTTGAATGAATCGGTTGAATCTCAATGACTCACTCATTATCAGTCACTTGCTGTCACCTACTGGCTGTTTTAATTTCACATTCAAAGTATCTTTTCATTTTTTTAATTATATCAAATATCAGTATTCAATGTTTTATGTTTAATATATCCAAACATTATTTATGCGTTTGTAACTGCAGGTTAAATGCATTCATGTCCTGCATTAAACTGTGTGTAAACACTTCTAAATGCCACTTCAGGTGCAGCTTATGTTTGGATTGCAAAGATGAATTTTGTTGATAATGATTTCATTTGATTGGTAACAGCCCAAATGTCATCTTATTCTCATTCACTGAATAAATGTAAGAATTTGACTCAAAAATTATCTTATAGAACTTATAGAAAAAATGGCTTTATAAAGGTAAGAAAAAATGCCCAGAAAAGTATAAAATCGATTTACAGCTATCTGACCACCCCACACAGAATTTGAAGAATATCAAAAACTTTAGGAGTTAGCTGTCCACGAAAGTCCTTAAGATATGCATGATAACACACTCAATCAGTTGAATGAATGACTCAATACTCACTCATTAAGTGACTTACCGTCACTTACTGGTAGTTCAGTTGAGAAGTTTGTTGAAAAGTATGCATTTTTCCGCTCAACATTTCTTATTTGTATACTCATAAATGCATTTAAAACATTAATCTCATAACATTATTTATTGCAGTTGTAATTATTGTTCTTTGCAGTGTAAATAATTTAATCTGACTGGTAGCACCCCTATAGTGTATATTGAATTTATTGAAAAATTTTAATAATTTGACATGTAAGATTATGCATACATCTAAAAAGGTTAAAAATAGGCCTTGTAAAGGTAAATATGCAGATTTAAGTATGTAAAAGCTGATAGAATGCTGATGAAAATATTGCTTCAGAATAAATTTACTCCACCAAAAATCTCAGTGATGCAGTTATTTTGCAGGGATTTTTTTGTATGGAATATTGTCTGCTGACATAAAGTTCACGTATCGTAGTATATTTATCGTAGTAATAAATATAATTTATTAGAGCAATGATATTTTGTTTTCTTTTTTAATTTATACACATTAAATATTACCTATATGTATGTAATAAAATGTGTATTCCCATTACAGGTTTAGGTCTTAAATTTCATATAAGGTGGTATTAAAAATGTCTTAAAAAGTCTTAAATTTAACTTGTTCAAGTCTGCAGAAAACCTGATGGACCATGAGCTCAATAAATGTCATTTCTGTAATGTAACAATTTTCACCCTATACAGATCTTCAAGAACTGATCCAGGTAGATGACGTTATGGAGGATGACTCTCTGAGATTCGGCCCCAATGGAGGACTGATCTTCTGTATGGAGTACTTCGCCAACAACTTTGACTGGCTGCAGGAGAGTCTTGGTCATGTGGAGGATGACTACATACTGTTTGATTACCCTGGTAAGAGGTGATGTACCAGATACAGTGCTGTGAAAAAGTGTTGGCCCCCTTCCTGTTTTTTTGTATTTTTTGCATATTTGTCACACGTAAAAGATTCAGATCATCAAACAAATTTTAATATTACACAAAGATAATGTAAGCAAATACAAAATGCAGTTTAGTTTAGTTTTTAAATGATTGTTTATTTTATTAAGGGGAAAAAAGCTGTCCAAACCTGCCTGGCCCTACGTGAAAAAGTAATTGCCCCCTAAATCTAATAACTGGTTGTGCCACCCTTTGCAGCAACAACTGCAATCAAGTGTTTGCGATAACTGGCAATGAGTTTTTCACATCGCTGTGGAGGAATTTTGGCCCACTTTTCTTTGCATAATTGTTTTAATTCAGCCACACTGGAGGGTTTTCAAGCATGAACCGCCTTTTTAAGCATCTCAATAGGATTCAGGTCAGGACTTTGCCTAGGCCACTCCAAAACATTAATTTTGTTTTTCTTGAGCCATTCAGAGGTGGACTTGCTGGTGTGTTTGGGATCATTGTCCTGCTACATAACCCAAGTGCGCTTGAGCTTGAGGTCACAAACTGATGGCCGGACATTCTCCTTCAGGATTTTCTGATAGAGTGCAGAATTCATGGTTCCGTCAATAATGGCAAGTCGTCCAGGTCCTAAAGCCCATCACACTACCACCACCATGTTTGAATGTTGGTATGATGTTCTTGTTATGAAATGCTGTGTTGGTTTTACGCCAGATGTAACGGGACACACACCTTCCAAAAAGTTCAACTTTTGTCTAATCAGTCCACAGAATATTTGCCCAAAAGTCTTGGGGATAATCAAGATATTTTTTGGCAAATGAGAGACGAGCCTTTGTGTTTTTTTGGTCAGCAATGACTTTTGCCTTGGAACTCTCCCACGGATGCCGCTTTTGCCCAGTCTCTTTCTTATTGTTAAACCATGAACACTGACCTTAATTGAGGAAAGTGAGGCCTGCAGTTCTTTAGATGTTCTGGGTTCTTTTATGACCTCTTGGAGTCGTCATTGTGCTCTTGGAGTAATTTTGGTTGGCCGGCAACTCCTGGGAAGGTTCACCATTGTTCCAAGTTTTCTCAATTTGTGGATAATGGCTCTGACCATGGTTCGCTGGAGTCCCAAAGCCTTAGAAATGGCTTTATAATCCTTTCCAGACTGATACATGTCAACTGTTTTGATTCTCATCTGTTCTTGAATTTCTTTAGATCGCAGCATAATGTGTTGCTATTTAAGCATGCTTTACTTTGTCAGACAGGTTATATTTAAGTAATTTCTTGATTCAACAGGTCTGGCAGTAATCAGGCCTGGGTGTGGCTAGTGAAATTTAACTCAGCTTTCTAAAATAATGTGGTTAATTGCAGTTCTTTCATGATTTAACAGGAGGGGGCAATTAATTTTTCACAAAGGGCCACGTAGGTTTGGAAAGTTTTTTTCCCTTAATAAATGAAATAATAAAACTGCAGTTTGTATTTACTCAGGCTATCTTTGTGTAATATTAAAATTTGTTTGATGATCTGAAACATTGAAGTGTGACAAACATGCAAAAAAATAAGAAATCAGGAAGGGGGCCAACACTTTTTCACACCACTGTATATGGTGCTGTTGTGGATTGGCATGGATACAGAGCATTGTGTCCTCTGGACTGCAGGTCAGATCAAGCTGTATACGCATCTGCCTGTAATGAAGCAGCTTGTGGAGCAACTGCAGCAGTGGGAGTTTTGCGTGTGTGGAGCAATGACAAAAAATTAAATGAAGGAAATGAAGCAAGCACGGGCTGGATTTTTTTGCGATTTGGGTAAGAAATTATTGAAATAGTAAAAACCTAAATTTTGTGTTTGTTGTCATGTTTTTATCTAGTTTATCTCTGGAGTTATGGCTGCTTTGAGTGCCATGGTGACATTAGAAATCTCACAAGTCAACATAATGACCAAAATGGATCTACTCAGTCCAAAGGCTAAGAAGGAAATAGAGAAGTATGTTCACCGAATGTGATCCATTTATAATTCACTTCAACCTTGATTTAGATGGCAGACTGTGTTTTTTATTTTATTTGCAGGTATCTGGATCCGGATATGTACTCAATGATGGAGGACAAATCTGTATCTTTGAGAAGCAAGAAATTCAGGAAATTAACCAAGGCCATATGTGGTTTAGGTAAGTTACAATTACAAAGATTATGCCTCAAGGCACTGATAAATACAGTGGGGGGGGTTTATTCTAAAAATTGTGATTACAAATAAAAATGTGATTTAAAAAAAGTTTCAGGTTTGCTGTGCTTGTTTGCTGGACTGTGCAATTTTGATTATTTAACAATATGACTACAAACTGATGATAATAATAATTATTATTAATTAAAAACATTGAACAAAGGAAATATATTACTATTTTAATTGTACTAAATCAATATAACAAAAAGAGTATTTAATAATAATAATATAATACTCATAATAATTTTATTTTACAGTACAACATAAAACCACAGGGAGCCCTAAAGCTCTCCTTTGTTGGCTACAGGTTTATAAAAGTTTCTTGTTACAGATCTGGTGAAATGCTTTATTTAGAAGCACACCGCATATATATTTATTTAAATCACAGCCTTACCTTTTTGATAATTGCACTAAGTACTTTTTGATTTTGATTAGTCGGTCAGCCCTAGCATCTTTCATATTCCCTTTTAATGTCAAGTTTACAATCGTTCTGTAGTAAATTACTAAGACGGCACTGTGTTCTTTAGATTGATGATTACAGTATGGTTCGTTTCCTGCCCTTTGACCGCACTGATGAGGAGGGCATCAACATTGTCCTGCAGCACATTGATTTCTCCATACAATATGGTGAAGACCTGGAGTTTAAAGAGCCCAAGGTCTGTGCATAAGATTACTGCCATATGCTATGAACTGATGTTTGATTCAAATATATATTTCTGTAGCTTGTTTATTATCAAAACAGTTGTTTAGACTAAATTAGTTTTAGATTACAACAAAATTGGTTCCTTTTATTTTTTTTCCAGGAAATTGATGGGGAACCCAGTAACACAAATTTCGATGAGTTCTTCCAAGACAGAGACGATTCTTGAGATCACACTTGAAAGACAGCCAGATTTGTTCAATTAAGAGTTTCATTTATTTAAACTATATTTTGTGTCACTGTCATTCATAATGTCATTAGTTGAAGGATGCAACCATAACCTGTGCAATGCCTCTTGATCTTAACAGAGTTTTATAAAATGTAATCCATTTTTTAGAAGTGCATATTTATTTTTGCAATAAAAATATGGAAATTACAAATGTGGTGTTTTAATTTTGTTTAAAAATCCAGCCATTACATCTGTCACAACCCAGTGGTGTAGAATCCTTAGGCTGATGATACACGGGGCAACATTGTGAGCAGTTTTTACGGGCAACTATTTTGAGCAATGTTGCTCGGGCACATTTTACCATTGAGAATGGGTAACAATTTTCTATTTATATATATCTGGTTGTGGGCCCTGTGTCTCAACTTGGTGCCTGTTGATGGCAATATTGCTCAAAACATTGACCCGTGTATCATCAGCCTAAGAAACACATTGATGGAGACGTGGAATAGTAGCTTATCATTATGAGGTCTTCAATAGTGGACCGTTAAGATTATATATTTGGCCCCATTCATCAATATTTGGTTACATCCTAATGTACTTCCTATGTTGTCTTGGTAGGTACATCAAAATGGTGTGTGTGGACATTTTTTTAAATGGCACATGTAACATATTTAGATTACTTAAAAGAAGTGATATTAAAAATCTCAAAAGACATTTTGAGGGGAAAAAACAACTGAGGCAAAGCTGGTATCCTCGGCGCCCCCCAGTGGTTATGGCGGGGTATTGCACTGGAAACTTCCTGTATCGGTGTTGGGTGGGACAGTCACACACAGCGGAAGCGGCGGCTCGCAGCGTCGACATATTCATTTTGCCTGCAAGATTTGGGACATATTGCGCCAAAATGCCGGTAAGAAATCATTAAACGTAACAATTTAGACGGTGAGCGCAATTGTTTGTGTTATGAGCAGTTTGTTGTGCCACGTTTTAGAACAGCGGCGAACTAGAAATATATTTTAGCGTTATTAGCCATAGAGCTAACCTACTCTGGCCGTTTTTCTACAAATGTAACAGTTTTACAAATACATATTTTATTATGTTTTTGATATTTATGCATTATTGCCAAATATGTATATGTAAGTGTCAGAAATGTGTTGTTAGAAACAGAATTTGTGCATCTGTCCATGATGCAAACAACTGGAGTTCCTCATTTGCATTCAGCTCAGTGATCACTGATTTTCTTTAAACATTGGTCATTTTAAAACAAATTTGCTATATTAAAAAAATATTACTTAGTAACTCTTGTATTTTTTGTGATGTCCCACTCTCTTCAGGCTTACCACTCAAGCCTGATGGGTGGGGAATATGGCATTGCTGCCTCTCAAAACACAGTTTAAGGGTCCTGCTCCTAAAGAAAGTAAGAAAGTTTGCTTGATTTCAGACAGTCCTGTGAGATCAGAGTTGTATGTGGTTCTTCCTTAAATGGCCATCACTAGTAAAGGGTATTTGACAAATCGACTCTTCCTTCCTGTTTCTATATTCAGCCAAAGACACAGATATTATCGATGAGGCCATCTACTACTTCAAAGCCAATGTTTTCTTCAAGAACTATGAAATTAAGGTAAGACAGATGACTGTAGCATGCTGTGCTGGAGCCTAAAAAATGCCTTGTGTGTCTTAACATACATTCATAGTTCTGACCTGAGAGAGAAGAATCCATATTCTCACTGTATCCTGATTTAAACTCTTTATATATGCATATACACCGTTTTGTTATACCTCTCATATGTCTTTTTATTTTATTGTTGAGATTTTATATTGAAATATTCACTTTTATACTTTTGTTAGAATGAGGCAGATCGAACTTTGATCTACACCACTCTTTACATCTCTGAATGCCTCAAGAAGCTCCAGAAGGTAACTGTTGAAGAATAAAAGCTTCATTGTATATTTCAAACAGTCAGTGATGAATCATTTGTCAGGTGTTGTTCGTTTTTCTCATAGTTTATTCTTCGTACATTATCTAACTACAATCTCGTAAATGATTTATAGTGCAGTTCAAGGGGTCAAGGAGAGAAGGAGATGTACACGCTGGGAATTACCAACTTTCCCATCCCTGGAGAACCTGGCTTCCCTCTGAATGCCATGTATGCTAAACCCTCTAACAAACAGGAGGATGGTATGGCACAGTGAAGTCAAAACTTACTTAGGTCTAGTTGTTTTGCACATCCACTAAGACCTTCATTATGATGAGTTTATTAGCAGTTTTATTGCTGATTACAGAATTGACCTAGATACTGTGTATTTCTCCTGGACAGAAACGATGAGAGCTTACCTGCAACAGATCCGACAGGAGACGGGACTGAGATTGTGTGACCGTGTGTTCGACCCTCAGACAGACAAACCAAGCAAGGTGAGGCATATTGAAATATTATTTATCAGTCAAATCAAGGTGATTGACAAAAGCAAGAGAGGTTTTTATATTGTTACTACAATGCAAAAATAAAAGTTAATTGTAAGAGGTTTTTAATAATTTTTTTAACAGGACACATATTTCCTCAAGTTATATGTTTAAATGAGTGTTTTTAGTTTTTTAGGGTTTTGTGCATTGTAACATTATATTCATGACATATAAACACGTTTCCTCCCAAGTCTTGTTACTGTAATATTACAAACCAAAAATTGTTGCGAAAACACATTTTTATATTGTGGCAAGACATTTAAGCAATTTTTTTTTCTGTCCTGTAACTGTAAAAAGTTGTTGCTTAGTGATGTTTTTTTTTTTCACTGTGACATTATTTTCATTTTTATTGAACTAAGCACATTGCTTGGTGACACTGAAATATAACTTGGACATTTCGTAACCATTTTTTAATTAGTGTCTTATGTGAAATGTTTCAAATTCATGATATTAAACCAAATTCAAATGTTGATAATTTCTATTCATCTTCTATAGTGGTGGGTGTGTTTTGTGAAGAAACAGTTCATGAACAAAAGTCTGTCTGCACCTGGCCAGTAAGAAACCACTCAGGATCTCTCTTGGTGTTTCTGCGTGGGATGTGGATGGATTTTTTTCCTTTGATGTCTGTTTTTTTTTTTCCTATAATGTGTATGCGAGTGTGTTAACCCCGAGATTTTTTTTTACTGCCGATTATCAAGTATATTTGATTTCTGGCCTGTCATATGAAACAGGAGCCGATCAAATAAAAATCTATTAAAGAGAAACAGCTAGGCGATATCTCTCATTTCTAAGTTTTTCCATCTAATATCTAGTATTTTATCTCCGCCTTATTTCAATTACTAAAAACAATTCTTAATCGTTTCAGTTAACAATAACAACACTGCTTGGTGTGTAGTGAGTTCATAATTGTTTTATTTATCCAAACTTATTAAAGTGCATAAATGATTGCTGCAGAAAGAAATGACATTCCTCCATATTTAGTTCCTCAATATTCTACCACTCAACACCACTGAATCAAATCAAAACATGACTGAGACCAACTGGAAATGCACGACTTATTGCTTAAAATAGTTTTCTGTCTTTAGAACAATAGAATTACATTTGCATTAGTACACAACACCCAACAAACCTGACACAGACATGATCCTAAAATATGTGTTGCCAAGAATCGTATGCACCTTTAGAAGTTAGAGGTAACTGCTTTTGACATGACTGACACAAGACATAAGGACAAACACTAGATACGTAAGACAAATGCTACATTTTAATGAGCAATTACATGATGGGACATTTGGGGAACAAAAGAGTGAACAGGATAGTCATAAATGTGATTTCAAAACTACATGTGAGGGAAACATCACAAACAAATGACTGCTAGAGCTATGGTACAATACATCATATTTACATACACAAAAAAATACAGCTTTTGAGCTTACCATTTATACAAAAAATATTCTCTCGGTCTCATGCAAATATCTAACTTTTTGGTTTGTCCAAAAGAGGATTCCAGCTCAAAAACAGACTAGACATTGAGATGGACTTGACATCACTGAATACAATTTTCCTTTCTGATAGGAGAACAACTTAAGGCAGCAGAGAAAGAGATGGCCCTTTGAGAGACTTCTGCGGTATTTTGTTGTTTTTTAAGGGAACAGGGCTGTCCGACATGTCAGTGAGAAGGGAAATCAGCATCGATTCTGACCATCAGCCTCTACTAGTACCATAAACGCACAAAACACGCCAGAATTGCATAAAAGACTTCGTTCAAAATTGATGGCTCAGTGGCAGATAAAAAAAAGTGAGTCAAAACACAAGTGTCATGCAGTACATTTCATCATAATTAAGATAATAAATAATTCAGACACACTAGAGGGTGGAGGGTAATCGACACTAACGAAATGTGCTAGAACTCACACATTCAGATAAAAAATAAAATAAATTATTCTATGGTGGCTTTGCTCTGATATCCCTAAATTGTGCAAACCCAAATAACTGGTGACTAAAATAAAGGTGATCGCCTATTAACGTTTGTAATTGGCATGTCAATGAAGCTTTGCCAACACATGATCCAACACATCAGTTAAACCTTTTAAATTGATACGAGCTTGTCATGGGTTTTAAAATCAATGCTGAAATAAATCCTCAAACTGTCTTTGACCTCAAGATATGGAGATGGGAACTGATATGTACTAAACGAGACAGTGATGGGGCGTCTAGTCGAATGCCATTTCTTGGCTTTTCCTCACACAGCGGGCGACTTTCCTCTTGAACTCACCGTTGGGATCCTCTCGCCACTCTTTCTGCAAGCCAATCACAAATGTGAGAGTTTCAGTCATGAACTTGCATTTAAAACCCATTTTATTTAAATTAAGTGACATTTTGGAGTGGAAAAAAAAAATGCATGTGGGACTTGAGTTTTTTTTATCCAGGATGTAGATGCTTAAATAGAAACGCTTCTTTTTAAAATCATTCATTATTTGCCATTAATGCTGTAACCATTTTTACAATAATAATGTGTGTTATAGTAATGCATTATCCATATGCCAGCATTTTAGAAAGGCTGCATTTCCTACCTAAATAAATAAACTCGTTCCATTTAGTACATTCTGATGAAAGGATAAGGTCACCATGAAATCTAAATAGACCATTTCTTAATTTTATGGAATATTTCAGTGTTTATTAGAAATGACAGGGTTTCTGCGTGTTTTATGTAGGTAAACTTAAGATCTTTTTAAATCCAATTAAAGAGAACTTAAAAAATAAACTGAAGGGAATGCAATACATCAATATTTTCTCTAAATGTAAATGTCTAGGGAGCACACAATGAGTTATGTTAGCTACACTTCAAAGTTTGACAATATAACCACCAACCAATCTCATTACCTTTCAATTAAAGAAAAACACTCCCAACCACTAAAATATGGAAATAACTTTTACTGTACCTTCTCAGCACATCGCAACAAACTGATGTTCTTTGTGATTTCATGGCGATTTAGAAAACGTGATTCAGTATCATCAAAAATCAGTAAACTTACAGCTGCATCCACATTGGCTGGCGAGTCACCATTGGGGTCAGCTAACATGGAGATCACACTAATCATGATGGTCTCTACTGTGTGGATGGGAAGCCAGCGTTCCTCAGGTTTCTCATAGCCAAATTTGTCCTCTCCTGGCTCATGAAGGATGGAAATGCACACATCCCCGTTCTTTGCGACTGGTTAGAGATGAAGATTGATATCAGTGCCAGGCTCTATGTGGACAACGATTTCACCAACATGCACTCACCATTAGGATGCCAAATCTCCGTAATAAACTTCATCTTGGGAGGCCGAAGTGGGTAATCATGAGGGAAAATGAGATGCGCCTTAAAAAATCCACCTTCGCTGTAAATCAAAAACAGAAAAAGTGAGTAAACAGTTTGGTTAGACAAGATTTGAGAAGACTAGAAGGCTGAAGGCTGGTAACAGGATTGGTTACTTACAACAGTGTGTCTTGAGGGCCGATCACGACAACCTCCCACTGATAGATATCATCATCATCAATCAGACCAGCAGAAAAACCTTCCACTGGGTTTTTATTGAGCTCTGTAAGATGTAAAACAAAGAGATATTATTTTAAAATGGAATCTCAAATTTATTTGTGTGTGTGTGTGTAAACTTGTAAAATAATAAGGTCAAAGGTTTTGAACAAGTTGGTGAGGTATAAACATGTTGATCACAAAAAATTATATAATTATACATATTTGTGTGTGTGTAAAAATATAATATGTATTGTAATTTACAATATGTATCTGGCAATCCTGGATATTAACTTACATTTTATGCTACTTAATGAGGGCTTCAAGTTAATCTAAATAGCTATTTTTCATACTATATTGTGATCAGTTAAGGCATTAAAAAAAGATTAAATTTTAATCATACAAAATCTAAACGAGTTGCTGTTTTATTTCCCAATTTGTCCACTACATACTAACACGTGTCAACTGATATTATGACCAGTAAACTTAGTTTTTACCACTCATTGTCATTATTTTAAAATATCTAAAATAGTATGTTTAATAAATAGGCTATTTTCTTAAATAAAAGGTATGAGCTTTGAGATCAACATGTTTATACCTCACCAACTTATTAGGCGCTAGCATGCTAGCAAAGCTTCTGACCTTATAACTTTACAAGTGGAAATACGAAGCCCATAAGCTCTTACACAAACACTGACACTGTGGGTTTCGTTACACACTATCTAATTTAGCTAAAAGTGCTGATGGTATGGATACAAATAGTTAATATGCCATCATTTTGTACAACTCACGCTAACAGTTAGCCACCTACCTGCTAGCTGTTTTCGCAGAAGCAGGGCCGATTGCTCAGTCATTTTATTTGAACTAATATTAACAAAATAAATAATGTCTCCAACAAAAATGGGACGAAATAAAGAATTCAGAGAAATGAATGTTGGCAATCAAAGTTGTTCGACGCGCAGCACTTCGGCAATGTGTATTTGATATCTACTTCACATGCGCCGAGAACCGACCGATACATGTGATACTGGCACTGACCTCAAGGCTCTGTGTCACTAGGTAGCTGCCAACTACAGCAGTTTTGGGCATCTTCATTGGGCACGTTCCGAATTATGATGGGCAAAAATTCTGCGCTCGCCCGTGACGCATACAATTGCTGTCTATGTAGCTGTGTCACTAGGTTTTGAAACACAGCCAAAGTAAACAGGACCAAACACTTTATTTATTCTGCTGACAATATAGGTGATATTTTATTATGAACAGAAATAAACCTTAATCATCTATAATCTAATTTAGAAATGATTTTTTTCTACATTTTTAATAGATGTCGAATAGCAATTATAAATGTGTAGCAATGTTCTTTTTAACTAAAACTAAATCCTTTCAAATTATTTTCGGTAATTGAAATACAGCAGAAATAAACTTGAATAAAGTGTAGTACTAAAATACGTCAAATTAATTATACTAGCATTAGCCTACAGATGTTGCCAAGTAACTGAAATAAGTTGAAGTGAAAGTACTAAACTAAAACTGAAATAATGGAAATAGGAAAGCTATAAAGAAACGAAATATAAAACGACTAATAGCTCAAAAAATACTAAAACTAAAATGAAAAAATGTGTTTAAATAAATAAATAAATAAAAAGAAAAGAAAAGCTCATTAATAATTGTGATAAATATTATTATAGTATATAAATAATGCTAAGATAACACTGGTGTGATTGCCTGTGCCTTCTCCATTTTGAAAAAGTGAATTTGAAAGTAAATTTAAAGAGTAAAGACAAGTAATAGGCCTATCTAAGTTAATAAATGAATTGCACCACCTCCAATTCATTTTTAAAACAGTGTTGAGAGTTGTACAGTTAAGTTTGTACATTGTTTATGTTTATATATTTGATTGGTTTTTCATTTCTACACTGTAAGAAAAAAAATCCTTGAAAATACGGAAAAGTTATACTGCATACTGCATATTAGGCTACATTAGGTACCAGGACAGTACTGTCCTTTCTGCCAAGACATTTCATTTAACCCTAATACACAACAAAATACAATGCATAATTCAAAATACAGGTAGCCTAAACTCCTGTGGAAAATTTATACGGACAAATCAGTATTGGGCCTTGTTTTACGTAGCTTATACACGTAGACTTGTTTTGTGTAGCTTACATATGTTGACTAATTATAAAGGATTAGTGACAGTGAATGCTATTCACTGTATACTGACAACATGTTTCCTGCAATAACAAATAAAATACACTAGATGGCAGTCACTGCTCACTTGAACTCTCTCCCATAACATCCCTTAGGTAAGTCACTTAGTAGAAGACATGCTGTGGTTTAGTTTTATTTTTAGTTACTAATAAATTACAATTAATACAATTATAATATATGCGTATTGATTTGAAAAAATATCTTAATATGTCGAAACTGTGTCTTCAGATCAGCCTGAATCAGTGAATCTGAGAGGATTCACAAAGCTTGGCCCATCCTTTATCTTGAGAGCTTTCCAATCCTCCTGACATGCCAGAATCTTACATTTGCTTTTTTACAGAACCATAAAAGGCAAACATTTGGCTCCCTTCCCAGAAACTGATACCAAACATAGACTGAATATGGGAAAGAGTTGTTAGCAACTACATTCCACATCCGTGAAACTCAAACAAGGGGATGGGTTTCTGAATAAACAGCCGTGCTCAGGTGACAAAAGGAGGACTTTGTGTACTCTTCCTGGCGTGTTTCATCTGATGGCACACACGTTGAGGAACGGTATACCTCTCAGATCTGTCTGTCGCATGGTTACCAGAGATTTGTCTTGTGCCTTATCTTTTGTTTACATGTTTAGCATGCAACTGTCAACCCACTGTATTACACAAAGAAGTGATGGTACACTGAACACAGCGCAATCTTACGGAAACATTTGACTCTTCTCTTGAACTGTTGGATGCCTTATTACTATATTCAAACAATCAAACTCATCTTTCTCATCCAACCACCTGTTTAAACCACCAAGGCTAAAATGCAAATAGTTATATTAGTTAACAATTCTGAATTCTAGAACAATTTTAAACCTCCTGAATTATTTTAAGTATCTTGTAGCTAATTGGAAGCCATTACAGACATAAATCCATAAAGTCTGGCAAACAGGTTGGCCCGAACAGCTTGACACTTCATTGAGATGCTGACCGAGCTGCTCTTTCTCTCTCAAGCCTGCTGCAATTAATGTGTCAGTCATGAGGTGTGTGATAAATGGGCTATTACTAGCTTGGCTGACCTTTTAGTGAATGGAATTGCAATGCAAAAGGGAACATCTTTTGTATTCTTTATAAAGCGTTATAAAGTGAATGTTAATGTAGCAGTTTATGCCTATGCATTTCATAGTTTGAATTTCATACATTCTTTTTAAAGCAGTAGTTCACCCAAAAATGAAAAATGACTCATCTTTAGGCCACCCAAGATGTAGATGAGTTTGTTTCTTCTTTGGAATAGATTTGGATTTGCTCACCTCTGCAGTGAATGGGTGCCATCAGAATTATAATCCAAACATCTGATAAAAACATCACAATAATCCACATGCAATCTGTTTAGATGAAGAAACAAAGTCATCTACATATTGGATGGCCTGAGGGTGAGTTAATTTTTTAGCAAATGTTCATTTTTGGGTGAACTATTCTTTTAAGGTTTACATACTGTTTTTTTTAATATAGGGAATGAAAACCTGAAAATGCGCCTGAGCATCCAGGTTTCCACAACCTTTTGAAGTTCCATTATTTTTCTAGTCATTTATGATTTCTGCATAAAGAATTTTCAACCCTTTCAGATTCAAAACATTCTATGCCTTGAAATTATGAGCATAACAAAAAAAAAACTACATACATTTTCAGGACTTTCAGGCCTGGAAATCACCATTTTAAAATTCTCAGATATTTCTATAAATTGAATGACCATGGAAAGCAGATAACATAATTTATTTTTACATATAATATTATAATAATTTTGCATGGTCATGATATATATGGTATATAGTTTGAAACTCTACATAGACATAATCGGAGAGCATAACTGGACCAACATCTCAGCCCTCAGCTATTTTCATCTTGAATAAACCAGTACAGAACAAGCTAATTTGAGGTTAAGGCGTCAAGATATGCAAGATATTGTCAGTCAAGAAAAATCACCTTCTACTGCAACTGTCAGAGACCTCGACAGATGGGCTGTGAATCTGAGCTGATTGCCTTTTTTGGACATTTCTGTTTCCATGAGCCAAATCAACTTTTATGGAACCACAGAGATGTCAGTGTACAGTAATATTTTTTTTTTTGTTTTGTTTTTTTGCATACATCCATAAGTGTTCTAAACAACTATTAGAACCTGAATCAATTAGTCAATATTTCTTGCAAATTTATCTTTCAAATAATACTGGACAGAATGACATTTGACTAGGAGATTGACTTATAAACCAGCGACATAGAAAGCACCATGTCATACCTCCATGACAACCCAGTTTTAGCAAAACTAATTTAGCAGTTTTATATCTTTTTATCTGAGCCTGTAGTGTTGCAAAACAGCATGCAGACCCCGGATCCAAGTTAATCTTATGATGTCGTTTCATTCCTCCTTTTCATCAGCGAGACAGTGTGCAGTGAGTGGCCTTATCTTGTATGTTCAAGTTATAAGCTTTTCTCCAAATGATGCCTGGATAATGGTGAAAAGCAGTGTGCAACCTAAAGCCCTATGTGAAGAAAATGAAGCTTGCTTTCTACACCAATCTAAAAAGAAATAAAGAAATATTTAAATGTTTGGCCGCATAACTACCTGTTTAACCAGTCAGACACATCTAAGATAAATTATCTTTTTATTAGAAATGGGTTTGGGGGGGGCGTGGGGGGGGCTTGCTGTCAGTTTAAACACTAATGATTGGGAAGAATGCAAGATAAACCTGTAAGGCATGAGGTGGTCTGTAGTATAATGTATATTGTAGATACAGTGGGTACGGAAAGTATTCAGACCCCCTTAAATTTTCACTCTTAACAATATTGCATCCATTTGCTAAAATCATTCAAGTTAACTTTTTTTCCTCATTAATGTACACACAGCACACCATATTGACAGTAAAACACAGAATTGTTGACATTTTTTTAGATTTATTAAAAAAGAAAAACTGAATATCACATGGTCCTAAGTATTCAGACCCTTGCTCAGTATTTAGTAGAAGCACCCTTTTGATCTAATACAGCCATGAGTCTTTTGGGAAAGATGCAACAAGTTTTTTCACACCTGGATTTGGGGATCCTCTGCAATTCCTCCTTGCAGATCCTCTCCAGTACTGTCAGGTTGGATGGTAAAAGTTTGGTTGGTGGACAGACATTTTTAGGTCTCTCCAGAGATGCTCCATTGGGTTTAAGTCAGGGCTCTGGCTGCGCCATTCAAGAACAGTCACAGAGTTGAAGCCACTCCTTCGTTATTTTAGCAGTGTGCTTAGGGTCATTGTCTTGTTGGAAGGTAAACCTTCGGCCCAGTCTGAGGTTCTGATCACTCTGGAGAAGGTTTTCGTCCAGGGTATCCCTGTACTTGGCCGCATTTATCTTTCTCTCGATTGCAACCAGTCGTCCTGTCCCTGCAGCTGAAAAAACACCCCCACAGCATGATGCTGCACCACCATGCTTCACTGTTGGGACTGTATTGGACGGGTGATGAGCAGTGCCTGGTTTTCGCCACACATACCGCTTAGAATTAAGGCAAAAAGTTCTATCTTGGTCTCATCCGACCAGAGAAAAAAAAAAACTATTTTCACCATCTTGGAGTCCTTCAGGTGTATTTTTTTTAGAAAACTCAATGCGGGCTTTCATGTGTCTTGCACTGACGAGGAGAGGCTTCCGTCGGGCCACTCTGCCAGAAAGCCCCGACTGGTGGAGGGCTGCAATGATGGCTGACTTTCTACAACTTTCTCCATCTCCCGACTGCATCTCTGGAGCTCAGTTACAGTGATCTTTGGGTTCTTCTTTACATCTCTCACCAAGGCTCTTCTCCCCCAAATAGCTCAGTTTGGCCGGACGGCCAACACTAGGAAGGGTTCTAGTCGTCCCAAACGTCTTCCATTTAAGGATTATGGAGGCCACTGTGCTCTTAGGAACCTTAAGTGCTGCAGAAATTTTTTTTGTAACCTTGGCCATATCTGTGCCTTGCCACAATTCTGTCTCTGAGCTCTTCAAGGCAGTTCCTTTGACCTCATGATTATCATTTGCTCTGACATGCACTGTGAGAAGTAAGGTCTTATATAGACAGGTGTGTGCCTTTCTAAATCAAGTCCAGTCAGTATAATCAAACACAGCTGGATTCAAATTAAGGTGTAGAACCATCTCAGGGATGATCAGAAGAAATGGACAGCACAACACAGAGTTAAATATATGAGTGTCACAGCAAAAAAAAGTCTGAATACTTAGGACCATGTAATATTTCAGTTTTACTTTTTTAATAAATCTGCAAAAATGTCAACAAGTCTGTGTTTTTCTGTCAATAGGGGGTGCTGTGCGTACATTAAGGAGGAAAAAAACTTAACTGAAATGATTTTAGCAAATGTCTGCAATATAAAAAAGAGAGAAAAATATAAGGGGGTCTGAATACTTTAGTCCATAAATACCATATATACATACATTAGACAGGTGCATCTCAATAAATTAGAATGTTGGGGAAAAGTTCATTTATTTCAGTAATTAAACTAAAATTGTGAAACTCGTGTATTAAATAAATTCAATGCACACAGATGAAGTAGTTTAAGTCTTTGGTTCTTTTACTTGTGATGATTTTGGCTCACATTTAAGAAAAAAACCACCAATTCACTATCTCAACAAAATAGAATACTTCATAAAACCAATAACACAAAAAACATTTTTAGTGAATTGTTGGTTTTCTGGAAAGTATGTTCATTTACTGTGCTTGTACTCAATAATTGGTAGGGGCTCCTTTTGCTTTAATTACTGCCTCAATGTTTGGGGGGCCGTGGCAAATTTTTTGGGGAGGTTGATCAGTTTGTGGCACTGCTGAGGTCGTATGGAAGCCCAGGTTTCTTTGACAGTGGCCTTCAGCTCATTCTCATTTGGTCTCTGTTTCTCATTTTCCTCTTGACAATAAAAAATTCAGGTCTGGTGAGTTTGCTGGCCAACACCAAGCACACCAACACCATGGTCATTTAACCAACTTTTGGTGCTTTTGCAGTGTTCGAACTACACCGTGGACTTTGGGGGAGCCCAAAGTGTATGCACTACTTGCTTTATGCAAGCACTATAATTAATACCATAATTCCTCCGTTCAGTTAGACATAAGACATCGAGAGTCACGCAGACCTAACAACCCAGCCACAACACATAATTAAGAATAACATGCCTTACATTAACACAGAATCGACCACAGAGTCCAAAGTTTATATTATTTCTACGAATAATATACTAAACATGAGTGAAATTTGCACCGCAGCACCCCCACACCTCGATGCTCATGACAAGAACAGCATGTACAGTTATCTTTATTGAAGTGAATTATGTTTAAATCGCCGTCATGCATGAATTAATATTTTTTGCAATTTTACACATAATAATCCACGATGATCAAATTACACAAAACTGAAATTGCACGTCAAAATAACACCTTGTCAATATTTTTTGAGACCCCCCAAAATTTCACAAATCACGTTTTCAGGGGAAAGCCGAGCATATGCAGGCAGAATATCATACATACATACAGCAGCATGGATGTATGTCTATATTATAATATTATATTATATATTATATATATATACAACATATCTATATCAAACAAAACATTATAAACACACACACACACACACACTACAAACAATCGCATGCTTTGCAGGTTTATTGTGTGTACTTTGGTCAACATATATCAATACAAAATACCCCCACATCTATCCTCTAAATATAGAGCATATCAGGGGCATATCTGTGCTACACTACACCCTTCTTCATCTGGAGTGACGTCGGCCAAGAGGGTCAGCTGATCCACACTGACGTGACGAAGAAAAGTCAAAGAAAGGAACGGGATTTCCGGAGTCCGCGCAGCCAATGAGTGCATTCCACATGCGGAGAGCGAGCGCAGTACATGCAGATCAGGAGAGCGGCACAGCGGAGACACGCGATTGGTGCTGATGGTGCTAGAGCTGCGAACACCGGCAGTGTGCTGCGGTTCACGGGAATGAGACGAGGGATAGATCCGAAAGACTAGTTAAGGGCTTCGTTTGGTTACTCGGCACATCATAAGGACACTAGGACTCCAAGCAGCAATCGAAAAAACTTAAAGACCAAAAACAACCAGCGTGTGTCATTTTAGCTTGAATTAGTCCGGGTTTGTAACTTTTCTTCTCGTTAAACGCCTGAACTAAAAAGTTAACATCGGCTTTTATCGTGTACCGTTTATCTGAGGTCACTAACGTTATTTTTGGTTCAAGTTTTTCGTGGGTCCGAAGGTCTTGGGAATCAGGACTGAAGGCGTTGAAGAAGCCCGTTTGTGGGGGGGTTGCGAGTCCGTTCATAATCAGCGTGTCCGTCCGTCCACGATGGAGAACGCACATACGAAAACCGTGGAGGAAGTTTACAGCTTTATCGGCGTGAACGAGAGCACGGGGCTCGGCCTGGAGCAAGTGAAGCGTCAGCGGGAGAAATGGGGACCGAACGGTGAGTGAGCGAACGTGGCTCGGCTAATGCTAACAGAGGAGACTAGTATCGGCAGTGCAAAGGAAAGCCAAGAGGTTTAGATGATTTCGCAATGTGTGTCTAGTGTAAAAGCATTGTTAGGCCCGTGAGAGAGCGGGCGCACATGCGGCAAGGTTCATTTCATCAGCCGGCATGTGTCTGAAATGAAGGCGCGTGACGTCACTGCTGCTCGCCACCAGCGAGTATTCTTATTTTTACAGATTTGACCAGAAATTAGTGTTGTATATATAAACAACCTGCTTTGTTACGTATTTAATTTTTTCACACTGAAGTTAAAATCTCAATTGACTTTTGCTGTGAAGCCTGAATGATGCAGATTATTTTACTGTAATCTAATGTTACGAATATCTCTCCCCCCATGCTGTGAATCTTTGGCTGTCCCACAGAATTGCCTGCGGAAGAGGGTAATCTTTTGTCATGATTTTTTTTAACGTCTTTTATGCATTCCACACCTTGGTCTTTATTATCATGTATTCACATGCTTTTGTCTTCAGGAAAATCACTGTGGGAGTTGGTGGTGGAGCAATTTGAGGATCTTTTAGTGAGGATTCTTCTCCTGGCAGCTTGCATATCTTTTGTAAGTACCTCAGTACAGTTAGAATACAGTACTTGTTTAGTTTTCCATATCATCATTTTCTCCAGTTTTATCTGGATTAGGTTAAATGAGGGTCGATTGGATTCAACTTTTGTCATTGTGCAGAGGACAAGTACATTAGTGTGTAACCAGAAGAGAAATTAAACTAAACTTTTCTGGGAAAAAAATGGTTGTTAGTTTATATGGGGGGGAAATAAGCCAAAGCATCAAGCTTTGGCTGTCACCAAGCAACGTGAAAACTAAAAAACGATCTGGAACAGCATATGTTAGTGGAATGGAGTTACAGAGAATTCCTCTCCCTGTGTTCTGTAATTACTCAGCTCCAGTTCCATTCTGGGTTTTCCACTGGTTCTAAAAATGACATTCTAAAACAGACCAAAACTGTTATATAAATGTAATATAGCATATAAATAATGGTGAGGTGCATATCCTAATCAAACAGAACTTTATGAATCACGTTTGGTTCGTTAAGAATTTTATGCTTATTTTTTTATCACTACGTGACCTGTTAAAAACTGCGACACAATGGGTAATGGTACGTACCATGCTGAAAGGTATCTGAGTGCTTCATAAATGCACTGCGTGATATTTTGGTCATGCTACAAAATGCTGTCATCAGGCTACAAGGTGATGATGTACAGCGGTTCACTCAGTGGTTCATTTATGCTGTCTGGAGTCTTTAACACTTGTCTGTTCTGGATAATGTTTCACGCTGGAATGGGAAGCATGGTGCAAGTCTAAGAGAGCTTCGAGTGCTCTCGCTGAGAACATGGTGTAAAATACTCTGGCCTGGAGGTTAGGTTACTGTGTTAAACCAACTGTCATCGACTTCCTGTGTTTGGACCTGTGGGTGTGCTGAAAAATCACTGTTTGTGGCATCAACATTGAAGATTATTATTATTACAGCATGCTTGTTTACATGACAAATATATGAAAAGACGGGGGAAACGACGTTTCTTAAATCCATTTGCTTTTGTTACTGACTGCTTGTTCCTCATCTTCACATCTGGTGTCCAGTGTTGTGACACTGCACAAGTGTTACTGGCAACAGGAAAGTTGTTCCCTCAGAATCGGTCCTGTGTATTGTTTGAGATCTCTCTTAAACCCCAATGGCACCTAGCCACATACAGGTCTAAACAAGGTCCAAACGTGTTATGCTTGCTCTGACTAACCTATCATAGAGATGCAATAACTTGCTGTTACACTCACCTTTGTTATTCCCACAAGGCAAGGTTGTTATTAAATCAGCACAGTGTATCCCATCAGGACTAAGCACAGTAACTGAAATTTACAACCACAGCTATTTCCACAAGAACCTTTTATAATTGAAGTCAGTTGAATGATTTTGAGTGGCATCTCATTTAATGGACTGCATTTTGGAAAAGCCATTATGCTTTGTATTCAGAAGTCATAAATACCAGAAATATTTCTTTTACCAGAAATAGCATTTAAAGGGTTAGTTCACCCAAAAATGAAATAAGCCCTGGTAATGGGTGACGGTCGCCGGGGTCCTCAAGTCACCTAAGGTCCCGGTGGGTCGGCAAGTCGGGGGTCCTAAAGCCGCAGTCCTGCAGAGTTCAGCTCCAACCCTAATCAGACACACCTGAACAAGCTAATCATTGTCTTCAATATCACTAGAAAGCTACAGGCAGGTGTTTTTTTTTTGTTTCAGTTAAGCGGAACTCGGCAGACTGTGCGGCTCTGCGTAGGACTGTAACGTTGCTACCCCTGACCTATGTGTATATGACTTTCTTCTTTCAGACGAATCCAGTCGGAGTTATATAAAAAATTGGCTTTGATCTTTCAAGCTGTTTAATGCCACTCAGCGGGTGTTGCATGCATCAGTCCAAAAGAAGTTAAATAAAAAGCACCCATCCATAAAAAAAGTGTCTCACACCGCTCCGGGGGGTGAACAAAGGCCTCCTGTAGCGATTGATGCGTTTTTGTAAGAAAAATATCATATTCAAAATGTAATAATCACTTTAATGTAGCTTGTGCCAACAGTTGTACACGGAAGCAGTTCTAGGCGGATGACGTATGAGGTCAGCGTTGCACATGCGCCGGTGAGTCTTGTGAAAACCAACGTTTGTTAACAGTAGCAAAGGCAGCAAAGTTTCCTTACTTTAGCAAAGGAAAACCAGTCTCCTCTTGGCTTATATCGAAATCCTCGTCTTGTACTTCTAATTAGTGACCGTTGTTTTGTTTTGATCTCTCCGCTGCGCTTCCGCGTTCGTCACTTCTGAGCGGCGCATGCGCAACGCTGAACTCATTCGTCATCCGCCCGGAACTGCTTCCGTGTACAACTGTTGGTGCAAACTAGATTAAAGTGATTATTACGTTTTGAATATGGATATTTTTCTTACAAAAACGCATCGATTCGCTACAGGAGGCCTTTGTTCACCCCCCCGGAGATGTTTGAGACACTTTTTTTTAATGGATGGTCGCTTTTTATTTTAACTTGTTTTGGACTGAAGCATGTAACACCCGCTGATTGGCATTAAACAGCTTGAAAGTTCAAAGACTATTTTTAATATAACTCCGACTGGATTTGTCTGAGAGAAGAAAGTCATATACACCTAGGATGACTTGAGGGTGAGTAATGTATGGGCTAATTTTGGGTGAACTAACCCTTTAACTTATGTATTTTGGTATGAGTTTGATAATGTTGCTGTTAAAAGTATCACATCTGTAGTATGACTTATAGTTGTTCAACAAAGACAAAACATATTGCCACAACTCGGTAAATTGATGAATTATATTTGAAAACATTACAACAAATGTGTTATTCAACAAAGTATTTTAATTGTTTTTTAAAAATATGTATACACTGTTGAAAATTTTTGGGGTTGGTAAGATTTTTTTTTAGTTCTATTGAAAGAAGTCTTGCTGCTGATCAAAATACACAAAGACTGTAATATCAAATATTATTACAATGTAAAATAACTGTTTTCTATTTTAATGTATTTAAAATTTAATTTATTCCTGTAATGACAAAGTTGAATTTTCTGCAGCCTTTACTGCTCTCTTCAGTGTCACATGATGATGCTAAAAATGGTTGTGCAGCTTAATATTTTTGTGGACACCGTATTTAGTTGAAATAGAAATATTTTGTAACCTTAGAAATGCCTTTGTCACATCTGATCAATTAAATGCATCCTTACTTGAAAAAGTTAAATTTTTAAAAATAATAAAAACAACCTATCCCAAACTTTTAATAGTAGTACATGCATATTTTATTCATCTGTTATACAGTGTATTATACAAATGTCTGTATAATGCTTTATAGGTCCATGCTGTTCGTTGAGCTAAATTGGGGTAGACGATGTTACCAGATGCATGTCTATGATTAGACTAATTGATAAAGAACAGTTTCTCTGTGTGAACTAGCTTAGGGACTCAATGTATCATCGAAATGATGACCAAGAGCTGCAAAGGAAACCTTTCATACAAGGTCAGGGATTTAATCGAACAGAACTCAAGCTTGTCCTTGAGTACCCTCTGAAAGATAAAACGGGACATTATAGAAACAATATTCCAGAGACTGCATAAGGAATACTAAGCTTTTTGCCTCACTAGAATATGTGGGTTGGTGTTAAGACTCACTTTTTATGCACTGACTGCACATTGCTTCTGTTTGTGTATTGGTGTTTGCAAAGACGGACACCATTGTTCATACATGAGTATTAGATATTGTCATTACATTCTCGGTTGACCAGTGAGACCTCTTGTGTGGCCCAGGTATACCCTTAAGAGTCTAGACTGATGAAAGCTGTTCTATTTTAATTTGGATCATATTACATAAAGTGCTTCAGCATTTACTGGGCCTTGTCTGGACCGTGTCAGCATGCCTGTAAATTCACATAGCTGGCTCGTTAAGTACTTTGTCTCCGTTATACTGCCTACAAGTGGCATGCATGAAATATAGTCGTGCTTGTGAAGTTACTGACGACAGTCTGTTTTGACACATGGCATAAAGCCACAACTCCTGCCAAGCCTCATGATATAGAGAGACATGCTTGAGGTCCAAAAAAGTGTAAAAACATGATGCACTAAACTGTTTATAAGGTGTCTTCCCTGGAAGACTCCTTGGTGTTTTTCAGTCATTTGGTAATGTGTGGGTATTTGGCGAACTTCCTCAAAGGAATAAAGGAAATATAAATGGGAGTGAAATCCTGATTTAAATGTTTCTTTTCTTTTTTTTTTAATAGGTACTGGCCTGGTTTGAAGAGGGAGAGGAGACCATTACAGCATTTGTGGAGCCTTTTGTTATATTACTAATTCTTATAGCCAACGCCATTGTAGGTGTCTGGCAGGTAAGTTTCGACCACATTTTCTTGAGTTTTGCCTTATTTTATACTTTTTCTGAGCAAAATGATTACTAAGTGCTAATACAGTAATAGCTGTAAGGTTACTGGTTTGCACAGGTCAAAGGAGTGTTTTGATTTTGACATATATTTTAATTTTGTGCAGATAGTCTCACTTAAACTGCTTCCAGACTGCTAAAGACAAATTGGACAAGTAATGTCCCATATAATCGCTAAATCCTGGTTTTTGCATATTGACGTGCTCTGCCATATGTTTATGAACAATATTTGATTACTTTGTTGTATGAGAGATGAAGTTTGGGGTCAGTAAGTTTAAATGATCAAAAGTGTTAAATGATAAAAAGTGACAGTAAAGGCATTTATAATGTCACAAAATATTATATTCTAAGATTCAATTTCAAATAAATACAGTTTTTTAAAACTATATTCATCAGAGTACTGAAAAAAAAGTTTCCAACTTTTGTCACTGACTATAAGAATGTTTCTTGAGCACCATATATTCAGCTTTGCCATCATAAAAAATAATTTCATTATAAATATTAAAATGGAAAACTGAATATTACTGTATTTTTGATTAAATAAATGCAACTTTGGTACAAGGATAATTGGATAGCATTTGTTGTTATAGTCCATATAATGGAATTTAAAGCTTTACTGTCCTCCAGACCACAGATTTTCCACGGATAGAGCTCACGTGTCTGGGCTTTCAAGTTTGTTTTAGACACTATTATATTGTGAATGTAGATTTTCTTGTACAGTGTAGTTAGCCTTGTTATGAAAATGAAAACATGTGGCAATTTTTTCCCTGCCCTTTTCTAAAGATAGCCCTGCTGTCCCAGTGGAATTCAGCATAGAGCCAAGACCCTATTTTCTCCAGCACCTCTCAGCGGCACTGAAACTCATGTCCCAGATTTCTCGCTATAATTTTATTTTAGTCACCATTCATTACCCAGACTGCCCTGAGTATCCTCAGCCTTGTCCCCTCCTAGTAGTTTTCTACTTTTTCCAAATGGTTTTCTCAAAGGGCACAGCAGCAACACAGTGTTAAATGCCTTGGGCTGGAGTTTTACAGATAATATTAGTGTATATAAATGTAAGGAACTCTTTAAAGAGTCCAAAAAAGAGGCTTTAGAGACTTACAGTATAGTCCATGTCTGGTAGCTTTGAGGTCGTCTATGTACGATAGTGTATTCTTATCTTTTAACAGATACATGTAGTTTAATCATTAATTTAGTGCACTAAGTTCTTTTTTTATGAAAATGTACCAATTTTTTTTTCTCAATACACTACTGCTGAAAAGTTTGGGGTTAGTAATATTTTTTTTTTAGAAAGTTTTTTTTTTTTTTTTTTTTAAGAAAGTAATACTTTTATTCAGTAAGGGTGCATTAAATTAATTTGTGTTTCAAATATTTTTTCAAATAAGTTTTGTTTTTAACTTTCTGAGTTTCCACAAAAATATTAAGCAGCAAAACCGTTTTCAACATTAATAATAATAAATGTTTCAACACTGATTTATGTTTCTTGGGACACCATTCTGAAGGGTCATGTGACAATGAAGACTGTTGTAATGGCTGCTAAAAAAATTAGCTTTGCTATCACAGGAATAAATTACGTTTTTAAATAACTGCAAAACAGTTATTTTAAATTCATATAATATTTTGCAGTATTATCGTTTTCTGTTCAATGGTAGGTTTTAAACAAAAGGGACAATTTGTCCAATGTTTCCTGCTCTAGCTTTTAGTAGGAAATGTTCACAAGCAAATTAAAACTAGACTCATCATTTTAGCTGTTTCCTAAGTTGTTATTCGTCCAGTTTTGCCTCACAGGTGGCCTACAAGTGTTCCCCTTACAGTTCTTTGGTGCATTGCTTCCCTAATGGCAGGTGTGATGTGAGATGCAAGAGGATTTATTATATATATATTTTTTTTTTAAAGAAATTAATGCTTTTACTCAACAAGGATGCATTAAATGGTTCAGTAGTGACAGGAAAATGTTAAAAGGTTTATATTTTAAAGGGATAGTTTCACCCAAAAATGAAAATTGTCATTTATTACTCACCATCATGTCATTCCAAACCCATAAAACCTTTGTTCATCTTCGGAACTAATTAAGATATTTTTGATTAAATATGAGTGCTCTCTGACCCTCCCATAGACAGCATGGTTACTACCACGATCAAGGTCCAGAAGCGTAGTATGGACATCATTAAAATAGTCCATATGACATCAGGGGTTCAACCATAATTGTACGCCGTTGTGGAGAGTATCATGACGCATGCGCTTACTTCCGCTTCATGTAAACAACACATGCGCATGGTGCTGCTGCTTACATTAACACGTACATGCGTCGTTTACATGAACCGGAAGCGAGCGCATGCGTCATGATACTCTCTCTACAATGGTGGCACATCGCTACAGGCGGGATGAGGAGAATAATTGTTGAATAAAGTCGTTATTTTTGTTTTCTTTGCACACAAAATATTCTCGTAATTTCATAAAATTACAGTTGAACCACTTTTAACGATGTCCTTGCTACGTTTCTGGACCTTGATCGTGGTAGTTCCCTTGCTATCTATGCAGGATCAGAAAGCTCTCAGATTTAATCAAAGTCATCTTCTATTGTGTTCCGAAGATGAACAAAGATCTTATGGGTTTGGAACGACATAAGGGTAATTAGTAATAAATGATAGAATTTTTATTTTTGGGTGAACTAACCCTTTAAATAAATGCTGTTGTTTTCTAAGAATTGTGGGGAGAAAATCCTACTAACCCCTCACTTTTTGAACGATACAGTACATTGTGTCTGTTTATTTTTGTCAATTATTTTTAGCACTGTAAACAAAATATTCTTCTTTAGTAATTTATTTCCTTGCCACATGGACTTAGAGTACTTATTATATGAATGAAATGCATTTCATGAATTATTTCACTGATTTTAATGTCTTTTGGCAATCGCTTTAATCTAAATCTAAATTTTGGCAGAGCATATTCTGTTGGAAAGACTCCATGCTTGAAAGGAGTGTGTTTTTGAGGCAGTGCGCTCTGCTTCTTCATTGATGTCTGAATCAAAAGTGTTCTTACAGCGTTAGATTGGCCTTCCTTTCAGTTCTGTTCATTTTAACTGTGAAATGAGAATCGCGAGGCCTCATGGGCCAAATCGTGTGACTCTATCTGCCTTTCAACCCTCTCTGCTTTATTTCTCATCATTAACATGATGCACAGGAGTAATTTCTGTATACTTTTTAGCTATCTGAATATTATCACTGATGCTCATCACTGTGGTTAGAATGATTTTAGTGTGATATACCTTACTACAGGGTGCCTGACTAGAAACTCAGTAATGTCAGTAATTTTTGTAAAAAAGTTGCTTATTAGTCTTCTATTGAAAAGTGATACTGATTGGCCTTTTGTGGCGTGTGTATTTATAGCTTATTGCCTTAAATGTCTTGGTGACCACAACCCTTCCCCCCCTTATTTGTTTGGGGCTGGACCTTGAAACAGTTTTTTCGCTCTTAGGCACGCTAGTTTTGTTTGTTTGACATAAGACTTTGTGTTCCCATCATGCAAGAGAAACCACAGGAAGTCCACTGCCAAATTCTCTGCCAAGCAGGCTACCACTATTAGTAATTGTGTCGCTAGGGATTAATCGTGCTGAAAGCATAAGGTTGCCTTAAATGCTAGGGGTGTGAACCTACACTGGTCTCACGGTTCGATTACGATCAGGGCCGTCCTTGGCTGCGTTGTTGACGCGTTAAAATTCACGTGTTTTTGACCCTTTTGGCCTTCCATAGGTGAGACACGAGTGTGAGTAATTAAAAATTCTACTTGATGTCATCCAGTGATAATTCTGCGCAGCGGAGCTTCAAGCCGAGCGCACCTAATGTATGCTACCGCGACAAATGACGTCAGAAAAGCATCAGTACGTTATCATCTGTTATGGTCTATTACTGAACCTATACCGAATCGTTAAAAACTATTAATTTCGACACCCATATTAAATGCAACGTTTTAAGAATAAGCACTAGAGGTCAGCGCCTCAGTCATCCAAGACTCAATTTCTTATAGTGAGGTGAGCCGATATAGCGCTGGATTGTTTTACCATTTCTAGGATGCCACTGAATTGAGCTTTGCAGATTTGTATTTTGAACATATTCTACTATATGAAACAGTTTGGCTAATTTTGTTTAGGCTATTATTAATAAAATTAGAGTCTTCGTTCTCATCTCCATTTATCACACATTTGGCATATTTGATTCCTTTCAAGATTTGTCTTAATGAGCATAGAAATTGTGGAAGAAAGTGTGCAGATTTTGTATAGCCTATTTATGTCTAGAATAATATTTTTTTTTAATTTCTTTTTAAGAATTGTTATTGACCATGGTTTTTTAAACTCTATAATGTGAAAGTGTGAGGACCCTATCTGTGTGAGAAAATTAATTAATAATACAATATATTTTAATTAAAAATATTTTCTTTTTCTTTTGTTCATTTAATCTGTGACATGATCCTTCAGAAATCATTCAAATATTCTGATTTGATGTCTCAAGACGTTTCCTTATACTCTATTTTGTAAATATTTGAGCTCTTAATTTTTTTTTGTGAAAACCGTGATACATTTTTTCAGGATTCTTTGATTCAAAGAGCCTCATGTATTTTAAATGGACAAAGTTACAAAAGATTTCCGTCACTTTTGCTCATTTTAATGTGTCTTTGCTGAAGAAAAATAATATATTACATTTTTATTATTTATATATATTTTTTTCTCTGAATGTTTCTGTGGACCCCCTTGCAGCCCCTTTACCCTAGTTTGAAAACCCCTGTTATAAACAAGTTTTTATGCTTTCTTATGCCTACTAGTATGTCCCAGAAATATGAAAAGGTCTAATTTCCATTCATGTTATGCTTGCAGGAGAGAAATGCAGAAAATGCCATTGAGGCCCTCAAGGAGTATGAGCCCGAGATGGGCAAGGTCTATCGCCAGGACAGGAAGACTGTACAGAGGATCAAAGCCAGGGACATCGTACCCGGGGACATTGTGGAAGTTGCCGGTAAGAATTTCAACTAAGTGACTATTTTCAATGTTAAATTCAGCTTGGGTGAAGTCTTTGCAGCAGCGGGAACTAATCAGCAACAGGTGTAAAGCAGCCAGTGCTATCATACATATGGTACGGCTGCTGTGTGAACAGGTTGGTTTCCCAGTGGTTTAGGCTTACAGTGACACTCTCTCTGAACCTTTGTGTGTGATCACACGGTTGCCTCTGGAGAGGTCGTGTTTCATGAGTTTTGCAGTAAAGACTTCCTAGAGAGTACCAATTAGAGCTCTGCTTATACTTAAAGAAAACACACTGAATTAACAAATTGCTTTGTCAAGATCATTTTCAACTAATTGCCACAAATTAATCTATCTGAAATTAATGGATGGCGTCACTTTGTATTGCTTGAGAAATGAGAGCTAATGTTGCGTTTTTGTGTGTTTCCTTTTCTTTTTTTCCTATGTGACTTATGTGGTATTTGAGTTTCACGATTTTCTGTGTTACCAACATATTTCCTATTAAAACAGGAAGTTGAGGAGGTACATATTAGACTTAGAAATAAGTCTCTTATTCTCTCTGTATTAATTAAGTCTGTATTAATTTGATGCAAAATACAGTAAAACTAATATTTTTAAATGTAATAACTTAAAATCTGTTTTATATTTTAAAATGCATTTTATTCATGTGATGGTAAAGCTGAAATTTCAGCGGTCTTCAGTGTCACATAAAATCATTTTAATATGCTGATTTGCTGCTTAAGAAGCCGTTCTTATTAATAATGTTAAACCATGATACATTTCAGGATTCGTTGAATAGAAGGTTTAAAAGAACAGCATTAATTTGATTTATTTGAAATAATTTGTAACTTGGTAAATGTCGACACTTTTGATAAATTTAAAGCATCCTTGATGAATAAAATTATTAATTTCTTTAAAAAATCTGACTTAAAAAAGCTAATTTTACAGTATATTTTTTGAAATACTTAAAAAAAAAAAAATAATAAAAAAAAAATTAGACAATTATTTGTTTGGAAAAGGAAATCTAATATAAGGCTATTTGCCACTATTTCTAGTCAAATGTAGGAGGGGTTTATGATTTAGGGGGAGGGGACAATCTCAGTTTTAGAGTTTTTTATTTTTATTATTATTAGGCAATAGTTTGTATAATGCAAGATGAGTCATCAATATTTTTTTATCTATTTTCCTGGAAGAGGATGACTGTAAAAGTCATGTACTTTGTAATTTGGTTAACTTTTAGAGAACTTCCACGTGAATTCATCTGAATAGGGATTATCAGGAGTGCCCCTTGCTCTCTATATTGTCACATACGGCCACGTCTCTTTGCTCACTGGAAAAGATCACTAGGTCCTTCCTTATTGCTTCACTCAGTGTTTCACACATTGGACGGCTGTTAAGACTCTTTCAGCTAGTGTGCAAGTAGCAGTTCACCGTGACTAAGCTAACCAAAACACTTCATCATAAGTGCCCTTAAAGGAACACTCCATCTGATTAAACCGTTAGCATCTCGATCAAAAATGGCCAGAGAGTTTCTATATTTTTCCTATTTTAAAACTTGACTCTGAAAACTTGTGCCTCTAACGGTCTAATCAGATTCAATGATCTATGCTAAGCTACAGCTAAAATTGCTACTGCCAGACCCGGAGATCGGCTGAATGGATTCGAAAACAGTAAAACTCAACTGTTTAACTCTAGGGGGAGTTGTAAAATTAGCCTATTTTCAAAAAATAGTGGAGTGTTCCTTTAAGAGATTTTCATTTTTGTTTCAGGGCCGGCACACTCTGTTTACACTGTGCGCATGTGTAAGCTTCATATTACCGCGTGTGTCTGTACTGGGCTTGATGAGGTGTGTGCTCAAAAGCTTCAGGTGGAGTTAAATAGCTGCTTAGTCATGATGAGGTGAAACGGGTAGTGCTACATGGTACAGCAGAGCCCCCATCAGCAGGATGGGGATTGGAGGAGCGAATGTTCTCGCGGCTCTGACTAATACCCTGCTGTAATGCAACCAGGTGAGTGCACCCATTACATAACCTGTGAGGGGTGCCTAAACGGATGGGTCATGCAAAATTAAACACTCTACAGTACTTCTGTGTGGGTGGCGGAGTTGCTAAGGATACATCTAAGGGATGATATTATGGGATATGAATAAGATACTTTTGCAGAAGCTGGGCTCCAGATGACAAAAAATAAATAAATAAATTAGGCTGCTCAAAAAAACAACTCTAGGAGGCAAATTACTTGGGTTTTGTCACCCAAAGAAAGTTTCCCTTACTGTTGATTCAACCTTACAACGTTAACCTCTATTATTAAATATATCTAGATATATATATATATATATTTATATTGGTCAAATAACCATATAACAAAAAACAATCATGAATGTTTATCTTTATTTTTCCTTTAAGTTAACAGTTTAATCTATTTAAGTATGTATTATAGTAACAGTTCCTGGTTGATTTTGTATTGGACAACTAAGAAATAACAGTTGCAATTTGGAGTAAAAGCTCAGAGTGATTCATTGAGCAATTCTAATTCAAACTGCTAATTCACAAGCAAATTTAAAGGGGTTATATGACTTTGCTAAAAAGAACATTGTTGTGTATTTGGTATAATGCAATGTGTTTATGCAGTTTAAGGTAAAAAAAAAACACATTATTTTCCACATAATGTCCATTATGGTTGCTCCTCTATGCCCCGCCTTTCTGGAAAATTGCATAATTTTTACAAAGCTCGTCGTTCTGAAAAGCGAGGTGTACGCTGATTGGCCAGTCCAGTGTGTTGTGATTGGCCGAATACCTCAAGCGTGTGACAGAAATGTTACGCCCCTTAACACACTGTGATGCCTTGTCCGGCCGGAGTGACGAGACAAAAACATTAAAACCCATTACAAATGAGGCATTTGTTGCATCCAGTGGGGACATATTTACTGATTCTAATGACTTATACTGTGTTTTTACACATTGCATTGCATCGCGCCGCGTAAACAAAACCATGTCTGCATTTGTGATCAGAGAAACGACAAACAACTACATTGCTCAAAACTCGCGTTTGAATCCTCAGTGGCAAATTCTTTAAATATAAAAATTTACTTGCAGGCTGAGAGTCAGAAGCCCATACTGTCCTTGCAAAGTTGGAACTACCCCACTTTATAGAACAGCCTTTGAGCACAGACCCATTGTATGCTACTCTGCAGGTTCAGGAAACAGTCTTCCATAAAATGCGTCACACAGCGTCACACAATGAGGGCTTGAGTGAGGAACGGCCGGCGGACTTGAGATGGCCTGCCCGGAGGATTTGACGAGGCTTGCGCAACCACGGGTGACGACCCTGGGCTGACTCCGCTTTGTCCACGTGAAAGCCGATCACGATCACAGTGCGAAGTTGATGTATTCCTCATGAGTGTAACGATTCACTCACTCACGATTTTGATTTCATGATTCGATTCGATTCACGATTTTTTTTTTTTTTACAAAATGAGATTTAAAGGGGTCATATGATGCTTTTTTTATAGATCATTATTTTGTGTATTTGGTGTAACAGCATATGTTGACATGCTTTAATGTTCATAAAATACATTATTTTTCAAATACTGTACCTTATTGTAGGTCCTCTCTATCCCGCCTCTCTCAAACGCTTCGTTTTCAACAAAGCCCCCTCCTTTGACAAGCGTGGTCTGCTCTGATTGGCCAGCTGACCTAGTGCTTTGTGATTGGCCGAACACCGCAAGCACATGTCCGAAATGTAACACCCCTTACCATAATCGCGAGCTTCAGCTTTCAACATAAATGTAAAGACAGAACCCGAGGGGAAACAGAGTCGCGTGACAGACAAGTGATGAAGCTGGTCTGTGTTTGCAGTACACAAGCCACGGTTAGACAGCTGACTCCACTGTGATGTCTCACTCTCTCGCTCTCTCTGTACACGCTCACGCACGCACGGACGCACACACACCACGTGCGAAACTCCGCCTCTCCGCCCCACTCGCGTCCTCTCTCTCTCGTTGCCTCTCTCGCACTCCTCTCTCGCTCGCTCGCTTACCACACACACACACCTGATGCGCAAAACTCCGCATTTGAACATTCAATAGCAAATACTTAAACTAATAACCAAACAGTAGCTGATTCAGAAGCACCAGATTGTCATAGCAAAGTCAAAATTACCTCCTCTCCTAGGTTCACGAAACGGTCGTCCATAAATGCATTGCTGTTCTGTTGTAAGTAATCTTAAGATTCCTAAATCAATCTACTTTCGCAAGGCCAAATAAAGTGCTTTTGCTTCCGCCTAAAACACAGCGTCTCCCTGACATGGCTTCTTCAACACTAACTGCTGTTACTGAACCCACGCCTTCTTTCTTTGCGTGCACATTTGGGTGGCATTATGCTGATATTTCCACATAGTGACGTAGGTATGTTGGGGGCGTGTTAGAATGAGCCTTTTTTAGGGCGTGGGAGAGTCTTAACTTTGATTAAAGAATATCTCTTTGGTTTTGAGACTTTGAGTCTTTGCAACTTCGGGATCTTATCTATTCACGAACAGCTTGTTAACACTCCAAAGAGAAAGGAAAACTGAAATCGCATCATATGACCCCTTTTAAGACAATTATAAATGAAATGTGTGTCCTTTTATTATTGCTTGGACAAACTACTGTACTTTTCTTTGTGAAATTGAAATATAACACTATAAAATATACTAATATTGCTCTTGTAAATCATTGCATTTTGTTGATTTTGAGTGCTTCTATTGTCCTCATTTGTAAGTAACATTTGGATAAAAGTGTCTGCTAAATTAATAAATGTAAATGTAAATGTAAATAACAAAACTACATTGAAATTTTAAAACAAGCCCCAAATCAAATAAGTAACACAAATAAAATAAATATTTTCATATAAACAAACTAAGGCTTTGTCTCTGCTCTTTCCTTTTAAAATTAGAGGCAACTGTATTTTAATCAGAATCCAAACAGATGCTGCATTCATGTAGCATGAGCAGTTTTTAATCTAAATTGCATTGTATAATTTCGAAATTTGAAGCAAAAACAGAATGGTTTGACTTCAGTTTTGTGAAACTATGCATAAAAAATATCTGCATGAAACAAACAGCAGATGAGCTGAATGAGATGCAGATTCACTCTCTGCCAGCAGGTGGCGCTTAAAGCGTTTCCTTGGTTTCCGCTGTAAACAAAGCAGTGCTGCACTTATGAACTTTTAATATGCATTATACAGAGGCAAGAGGAAAATAAAAAATACCATCGGAAGACAGTAAGTTCCCCTCAGACATACATTCATATAAACTCCTACCCCTAATTGAATCGCGATTTGTTTAGCATCTCAACCGATTTGAATCGTCACATATTTAAATCGATTTTCAACCGGCTCGCAGTTAATCGTTACATCCCTATTCCTCAGCGACCAGCTCTAGGCATGATGAAGCGGATATCGTCCTCTTTTGGAAGGCCAAACAAAGTAGTTTTTCTTTCACAACTAAACACACAGCATCTCCACAACATGGCGGCAACAACAATACTACAGCGAGAATAAAAGTTACGCCGCCTTTCTTTGCGTAAACATTTGGGCGGTGTTATGGAAATCTTCCCACATCGTGACGTAGACATGTGGGGGCGTGTTTAAACGAGCCGTTTTAGGAGGGCGTGGACAAGTCTTAACTTTTATAAAGAATATCTCTTTGGATTTGAGACTTTAGTCTTTGCAATTTTACAGATCTTCTTTATGCACCAAGAGCTTGTAACACTCCAAAGAGAAAGGAAAACTTGAAATCGCATCATATAACCCCTTTAAGGATTAAGTTTAGACATTTTTGACTGGTTTAAAAAAAAAAAAAAAAAGATTCAGTTCATGAGACATTTTTTATGAATCGGACACCATAGCTCGTTCTGTATTTATAGTTGCATGCAGGAAGCATATTCTAACATGATTGTATTTGATTAAACTTTGTGTGCTTCTACATGTAGGCTTCCTGACTGTTGTCAGTGGCGACTAGATTTTAAGTTAATAACAAAAAAGCAATTATTTTGCAATCCGTTGAGTTACAGTCCGGAGCCCCATATGCAACCAATTTTTTTTTTTTTCAAACAAATTTTTCCTTACAGAGCTTAAATCTAAGGCACTTTAGGAAGGAAGGGGGGAAAAGTATTTTTTACTGTGTTACTTGGGGTTTAGGTAGTGTTGTCCTGCGTCACCCTAAAGCACCATTTCGTTTGCTACTACAGTCAGACATGGGGAGAGAGAGAGAACTGCATTCCTTTTTCTCCTGGTGAAGGGGAGAGAGAGGTCATTAAGGGGTCTGGTTCTCTAAAACTCCTATATGGCAGGGATAAAGCTGGGTAAATGGATTTGGGTTAACCCTTTGTGCATGGAGGCAAACAGTGTAGCGGATCGACGGTGGTGAAGGGAGCGAAGGAAACAAACGGAGGTGACTGCAGGGGGGAAAGAGAGTCGTGAGTGGAATGTTAAGTGTCCGTCTAGAGGCAGCAGCTGTGCAGCTTCGCTGTTGAGCGCCACCAGAGCTCACAGCTGATTTTGAGTGACTTTTCAGCATCCACGTGCATCCTCCAGCCTCTGCTCAGAGGTCACCGAACTGTCCTTCAGCAGATGGTGCAGTGATGTTTGAAAAGCGATGATCCCCTGTTCCCTCGTGAGGTCTGCGTGACGTATCTTTAATCAAACCCGCAGGGCTTGGAATGTGACGCAACTGCATGACGCAGGGATATAAAAATGTTTACATGCACTTCAATTTCAGTCACGCTAAGGCAATAATTTGTCTTTTTAAAATGTCATGTTAGTGCTTTAGGCTGACTTGTTTTATGTTTATTTTTGTTTTTTGGAAGAAATTTTTAATCAGCAAGGATTCATTAAATAATTTAACAATGTAATAAATTGTTTTAAAATATATTGTCTCATCGTTGCTGTTTTTTTTTTTTTGGATCGAATAAATGTCATAACGACCAAAGTTTTATAGTAGTGTAACTGTATATAAACTTACTGAGTTGCTACATGCTGAGTTGTGTCTTATACTGTCAGTCTGATTTTGTATTTGAACATACTTTTAACTTTTAAGTATTAAACATCAACATTGTGCTAAAGGCATAAGTTATATCTTAAATCCTCCTGCAATCTGAGAACAATAACAGCTGATCTAAATCCTAGCATAGCAGACCAGCGGCGATAATTGACCATTAAATTGTGTGTATCTCCTCTTTCAAAATGCAGTGAAAGCTCTTTGTTTCAGAGCTTTGCTGCTGATGCTGAACAGAAAAGTCGTCATCCGTTATGCCTTTTTTTAGCAGTTCTCTTTTGAGAACATGTTGTCTTCATAGGGAGTTCCAGAAATTGGTAATTTCAGGAAATTGAATCAAATTATGAATAAGAATGCTAATGGATTCCTGTTAGCTTTCTTCAGGCATTACACTGCAAAACACTTTAATTAGATATTTTTGACTTGACTTCCAATGAAAATATTTCTAGAAATTGTTAAAATAAGATTACGTAATTATTTTTGATGTTTGGGTTACATTTTGGACTACTTTAATTGGCCATAGGGCTAGTTTTGGGCTACTTTTGATTGGGCAATGGGCTGGTTTGGTTACCCAGCTCTGGCTGCCCTGTCTTGAATGTACGAATATTTTGATTTACAGCACTGGCAGATTTTCTTCTTGTTTTTAACTTGATACTTAAACAAGTGGACAAAATCCAGCAAAATACGTGTGAAAGCTACAATCTGTGAAACAGGCTTTATCTTTTGCTTTTCAAGAAAATTGTTCTTATTTTGAGAATTTAAGCAGTTTAACCTGGGAAAATTAGGATTTCTTTTGCAGTGTAAACACCTCCTTGGGTAACTGTTGACAGATTAGAGCCATGGTGCTTAAACAGGTCACACAGGTTTGTATGTGGATCTTATTCCCTCAGTCATGCTGATGACTTTTCAGCATGAAATAAAAAAAGTACCCTATCTATCATCTTTTTGATTTTATTGCGAGTAATTCATCCATGCATGTTTAATTATTATACAACTTTTTGCGCTTGTAACTTAATATGGAAGAAAATATCTGTCACGTGACTACTTCAGTTATATTGCAAATTTGGTCTTCTGTCTTAAAACAGACAATTAAACAAACTTGAAACATTAAGGAAAAAGAGCTTTGTATTATCGCCAAAATGTATCAAAGCTAATATTTTACTATGACTGCACATTAACATTTGATTTTCACAACCACTGAATCAGTCACATTTATGTGTTGCGTCTTGACTTTTTCTCTTTCTCAGTCACTCTTCTCTTAATCGAGGCATCACCTTGAGGGACATCAGTCTAGTGAGACATTAGCCAAGGAGACTAATCGCAGGAGGATGCTGGGGGATGGGGACAAGTGTAGACCAAGTCCCTGTTTGACCCAAAGGAATACAGTACAGCATAGTGCTGGGCGGTATGACCAAAAATTTATATCACGGTATTTTTCAAAATTATACCTGTTGGTACGTGACGGTATTTTTTATTTTTTTTTAACGCATGACCGGGTGTTGACCATATTTTCTACTGATTGAGAGAGGAAATACTGCAGTATATTGACTTAGAATGACCTATTTTACTGTCATGATGAGTGAATATTGTCAAAAAATACCACACTTAAATAGTGACTAAACACGACCCCTTTTAATACATTAACCAGGAGTCACTCTCATTTATAATCGCGGCATCGTCTTATAAAATCAACATGCATCTACACTAAAAAAAGCGGTTGTTTTGGTTATATAACTTTTTTGTCTCATGCAGCGCACTGACTGCATCTGAGTAACAAACTAAAAAAAACAAACAAAAAAGGTGCATGTGATATTAACAGACAAACTACACATTTATAATTCCAAACAATCAGTAAGCGACAGGTGCTAGGAAACGCTGTTTTGTACTCATTTATTGACGAGTCGGCTGCAGTGCGGCCAACTGAATGCGAATAGAACAGAACAGACGCCGAGAGAGGTGACACTTCTCCGGGAAAGTCAGACCTCGCGTTCATGGGACAGCACTGGCGAAATCTTCCAACTGAACCATAGCTAAGGCTTATCCAAAAAAGTCGCTAGGTTTGTCAGTGTGAATATTCTATAGAAAAAAAGTTCTAAAAGGGTCTGAAAGTTGCTAAAGCTAGTGCTAAAGTCGTGCTCGTGTGTGTGACGCGGTAGCTGATGGCAGGGGGCGGTGGATATTTGTGGCGGTCAATGTGGATATTGTTGATGAGTTCTTCTGTGTCATCACGTTCTATTAGTTCTACAGCTTCAGTTTCAAAATTTTCACGCTTAGTAACACATACAGCTGTTCCCTCACCACAGTGAAAAGGAACCCCTTTCAAACAGTGTCGCGTTCCGAACTTTGTTTAAGCGACATACACTGGTATTGCGGTATTTTAAAAATTCATATAACAAAAATAAACACCGGTATTCGGTATGAACCGGTATACCGCCCAGCACTAGTACAGCACAATGCTGATGCAAGCCACTTGAGGAATTTACCTTAAAAAGGGGTAATGGAAAGCGTTAGAAACATTATCCAACTGCTTTTGCCACATGCTAACCACTGCAGTGCGAATGCCGATCACGTCGGGGAGAAAGTGACAAGCAGCCAATGTAGACTAGCTTTTGTGATTTTTATATTCATTGGATTACTTCCTGTCCACAAATTAATGTTGTCTTCCTCTCAACGACCCGTTTTTTTTGCAATCCTCCAGCTTCTAAATTTACTGTGCCGCTCTGCTAATGAACAAAGATTGTTTCCTTTGCTATGGTTACGGCTCTGACTCGTGGGAATCATCCTTAGAAATACTAAATCGAGGTTGCTCTGCAATCGCTCAGGTGGGGCGTTTCATTGTGCGTACAACTCTGCGACATGACCTTACTGCAGCCTGGAGCCTAAACGACCACCCCGTCCCGGTGGAGAGAGAGCAAGAGCATGAATGAAGGACAGAGACAGGATGTGCAGATTTGACCAGATTTGATGAGATAAATAATCAGTGAGCCAGATGGCTGCTCTCTTTTTCTTTTTCTCTCTCTCTCTCCTCATGTTTAAAGGGGAGGTGTTCTGCTCTTTGTCCTCTCTTGCTGTCCACCCGTTCGGTCCCATCGGCAACATTGGGAACAGACTTTTGGAGGACAAGTTGTCTGTATGACAGGGAGCATATCCGGCCCTGTGTGTTTACATGATCGGGTCGTCACTCTCACTGTCGGTTCCCTTGAGAAGAGCCCCCAAGGGAGCTCCAGCAAATTAAGACTGCTGGGAGGGAGCGTTCTTTACGCAAACCAGCCAAAGGCAATCAGCGACAATGCGAGGAACTGTTAATGCTCATTTTGAAGAAGGGATTAGGCCTCCCTAAAGTTTGCTTACTAACATGTTATTGGTCAAGGTGTCCCTTTTGTTTTCCCAAGAAAATATGAGCTACTGTCAACCAGTGATGCATGCTTGCTTAATGGAGTAGTTCACTTCCAGAATCAAAATTTCCTGATTATTTACTCACCCCCTTGTCATCAAAGATGTTCATGTCTTTCTTGCTTCAGTTGAAAAGAAATTAAGGTTTTTGAGGAAAACTTTCCAGGAGTTTTTTAATTATTAGGAAATTTAAATTCTGGAAGTGAACTACTCCCTTAAATTTAATAAAATTTTTAGTTGCATTTGCTAAGAGCACTATTGCTTGTTTTGTTTTGATTGGTGTGTGTTGGGGTTTTTATTTTTTTATTATTAATAAACCTGGGATAGAAGATTTTGTTGGCTCCTTTGACTTTACCACCTAGCAACCACCCATAACACCCTAGCAACATAGAAACACATAGAAATTGCTAAAAACATAGTTAGCTGCCATCTAGGCTACTTTTAAGTCATCTACTGTAGTTTATTTGACTATTTCACATTACAGTCTCTTTCTGTTTGAATGGCTTGCTCATCCAAAGGTGAATATCTTGTGGAGTTAAGACCACATGGTTTACCAGTGAATAACTTTCATTTGGAATTGCTGCAACTGGTATCACAACCAAATGAGGTCCTATGCTCCTTCTCAGGAAGAGGAAGTAGCTGAAGCATTCCTTTAAGTCATTGAGGAGTAGGTTGTTTCCAACCACCCATTAGCAGCAAATACGACACAACCACTTGCTCTCAGTTAGCTTTTTAACTTCCTTGTTTTGATTGAGTGAAAGTGACCTTGATTTTCGTGTTTTGGGTTGGTACTTGTCTCTCTGAACACCATTAGATAAAATCATCAAGGGATCGATTATAAAACTCTAAGCTTTATGGCATAGCAGGCCTTTGAAGATGTTTTTGAGCATTCTTTCTTTTAATTAAAAGGCCCGAGGCTTGTGCGGTTTTTAACTTTGTAACTCTTTGCCATTAACTGGTGTTACTAAAATATTAAACGGTCAAAAAATTATTTTTCTACGATCTATTCTTACAAGACTTTCTCTCCTTGTCTACCTAAAAGTAGGTTACCCTGTTACATGACCTTTTTCTAACTTGGGCTATATATCGGAATTATGTTCCACATTCTTTAGTTTAGTTTAGGGGCATTTTGAATGTGTAGTTTTAAAAATTGGATCATAGTTTTTATTTTTAATATCTAGAGCCCTCTTAGAGCAGCACTGAGTGCACTTCATCTAAGTGTGTGGTGTATAAATCTAATTAAACATGTTCAGTGGCAATACATGTAATATATTGCACAAAATGTGCGATGTCAACTATATATAGTTTGTAAGTATCTCTACATTCTATGCACTAATAGTCTTATCTCAAACAAAATTCGTTTACATTGAGTGTTAGCTTGACCATGCACCATAGTTCATATCAGAATAGCTTTTCCATTTTTGGACCTGTGTCAGTTGTTGTTCTGATACCACCAGTCGTGTCTTCCACTTCATTAAAAGGGGCATAGAGGCCTATCAGTGCACTTGCTTGTTGGTGAAAACTTAGTCCAGAAAAGGCAAAGCATCCGAGACCTTATCCGCAGGTTATTTGAAGTTCTTTCCACCTAGAACATCCTGTGAAAATATTCTGTCATTTCCTTGGCCTTTCATAAACTCTATTTACACGTCAAGCAGCAGATTCAAACGGACGCCATCTCAAATGACTAACAAACGTCAAGCATTTTAGCGAGCTCAAGAATCCGCCGTCTTACTCATTAAGAGATTTGTTTGGAAAAGATTAAGGTATTTACATTTGCTCTTTTCCTAGTAGCAATTACTAAACCCCCCTCTGTTTGTGGAAAGAGTGAAGCGGAGTCTATTTTTGTCCACGTCCAAGTCGAACAAGAACGTTTCAAAGCTTTTGATGCTGGTCATTAACCTCTTCAGTGTAGGTCCTGTCCAGAAAAAGGTTGTTGGAGGCTTTTCTCGAGTATAGGTGCCAAGTGCTGGTGATCTGCAGATTCACAACAGTATCTGTAGATGCTGAGATGATTCTACTGTGTGACTTAAAAAGGCCTGGATGAGATGAAGCATTGCCATAATTCTTGTGATATTTTGTTTTGTAAAGCTTGCTTAAGAACTTAAGTGCGCCTTAAAAGGTTTCTGAAAAAACTGTTAAAATTTCAACCCAACTACCCCATGATAACATGGTTTGTACTGTTTTCTTTTTAGAGGAGTGGTGTATTTTTGGCCTTAATTTCATCCTTTGAAAGCACAATCCATTATCGTCAATTGCCAAGCCATTAGGTGTAAAGCCGATACTTGAGATTCAAGAGCTTCTTTCTTGGTGGTTCATGGTTTCAACTTGACATTTGAAAGTGTAGTGGCACCTTTACTGTCATCGGTGGTACAGCTGTTTTGCTTTGCTTGTACCTTTCTTCTGAAGTGTTCTGGCTCTTTTATTTCTGTTTGATATGTTCTTATAAATTTGGAACGCCATGACAGTGTTATTTTGGCTGACCTTTTTCACTTCAAGCACTGGATTTATCTCAATCTAACAGCAAGTTTTTGCTTCCTTTTAGTGGGTGACAAAGTTCCTGCTGACATTCGCTTAACTTCAATCAAGTCAACGACCCTGAGGGTGGACCAGTCCATTCTAACAGGTGAGAACAATGGTTTTATTAATCCAAGTTGACTTTTTGAAGGTGACGCAGGTGAAATACTAATAGTTTTATCAGCAACCGGATATATCACACTCTAGGGATTCTGTTTTTAATAAATAACGAATCATGTAGCATGAAATAAATTCAAAACGTTTAAATACTACAAATTCTGAATTCAAAATGTTTGAATCTACTTCACTTTTCTCTAGCAGTCTATATGTGACTTTGAAATTTGTATTCTTAATTTGTACTCCGCTGAGAGGTTAATATATGATGTTGCGCTCAAATATCTGCCTAGAGTTCACTAAACTTGGTAAAAGGCAGACCTACTACTCATGTGCTTGCATTTCTCCTGGATTTGCATGAACATGAATGGAAGTAAGTGAAGTGCATATAGCATTTGTTGTTTTGTGTGTCCAATGTGATAATGTGACTTTGACTATTTTTCTACCCAGGATTTTTGCAGCCTTTTTGAAGATTTTTGAAGACAACACAATCAAAGATGTTTAGTCTATTTTTTTATTTGTATAATTCCACAGTATCTTTTTATCTAATCACAAAACTTTGGTTAAATAAAGTTTCTATTGTTGCAGTAAATTCGGCAGCGCAGACATTCCATTGAACAGCAGTGCAGGAAACATTGCCACAGTAAGCCACCTTATAAAGTCAGTTCAGTAGTTGATATGAGGTGGAAAAATAAGTTTTGTCTTTTTTTCTGAGAAGGTTCAGTGCTTCTTATTTTAAAGGGAGGTCAGCTGTGCTCAGTTTCTGCAGTCCAGTAAGGGGGAAAGACAGAAAGGAAGTGCTCTTGTAGGAGTCAGGTCTTGCTTCACTGCCTTAATTGGTAATAGTCCGTTCGACTTCTCCACATCTTTTAGCTGCCCCATCCATGGCTGTTTTTTGTTGGGATTCTTTGCCAGGCAGGCATCATGACCAGTACTGAACCGTTTAAGCAATTACACAAATGCCCATCAAGGACTTAAATTTGGCCTCCTGCCTGATGAACTACTAACCTGATCCTCTTGTACTATTCTAAGCTTAGAGGGCAGTCAGGTGGTAGTAGTAGAATTTTGATTTCACCAACTTGTCATCTGTATCTTCACAGGAGAATCTGTGTCAGTAATCAAGCATACAGACCCTGTCCCTGACCCTCGTGCTGTGAACCAGGACAAGAAGAACATGCTCTTCTCTGTAAGTCAGACCTCTGATGACTGCTGTCAGCTTATTATTTGTCGTACCTGATAATGCAGACCTTATTAGTTGTGCTCATATTTAGAGTTAGATTTTCCCCCCACCCCCAAAAATGTAAGTACGAAAAAGTGTAAAGGTTTGGGTTGGTAAGATTTCTTAAATGTCCTTAAAATAAGTCTCTAATGCTCACCAAGTCAGTATTTATTTGATTAAACATTAGTTTTATTGTGATACATTATGACATTTAAAAATAACTTTTTTTTGTATTAATCCTGTGATGGGAAAAGCTGAATTTTCAGTAGCTATTACTCCAGTCTTCAGTGTCAAATGAACCTTCAGAAATCATTCTAACATGCTGAATTGCTGCTCAAGAACCAGTTCTACTGTCAAGTAAGCAAAAAGGGTTGTTTGGTCCAGATTAAGAATTTGTAATTTCGAGATTGTTAAAATATGGTTGAAAAAATGATGAGCGATGTTTTATTCATGTACGCTCATAATGGCTGATATTAAAATGTATACCGTGTTGTCTAAAATAAAAATAAAAATTATAAAAAAACTAATGATACAGGCATCACAACATTATAATACAAATGTAAAAGTTACATTTAAACATTGTTATTAAATTATTAATGTTTTTAAGAAAAACTATAAATGATGGCAAAGGTAATCTAGATATAAATATAAAGCAAATAAGCATACACGGTGAAATATCCAATGCTGGTAGATTCAAATTTAATTGAAAAAAATCTTGAATATTGTGTGATTTGTGCATCTTTATCTGCATGGTTTAGGACTCATTTTCTCACAGAAAACTTTTAAGTTCCTAGTAAACTTAAAGGAGATATTAGGTTGTTTATGTTTAGGCTGATCATAATTTATAGCTTTAAAACACCCCTTTGACTTCATGTTTACAGGGTACCAACATTGCTGCAGGCAAAGCATTGGGTGTAGTGGTTGCCACAGGGGTGAACACCGAAATCGGCAAAATCCGTGATGAGATGGCATCCACAGAGCAGGAGCGCACACCGCTGCAGCAGAAACTGGACGAGTTCGGCCAGCAGCTCTCCAAGGTCATCTCGCTCATCTGCATCGCTGTGTGGATCATCAACATCGGACACTTCAACGATCCCGTTCACGGCGGCTCATGGATCCGCGGGGCCGTGTACTACTTCAAGATCGCTGTCGCACTGGCTGTGGCCGCCATCCCCGAAGGCCTGCCTGCCGTCATCACCACCTGTCTGGCTCTGGGTACCCGTCGCATGGCCAAGAAGAACGCCATCGTACGCTCTCTGCCCTCGGTGGAGACCCTCGGCTGCACCTCCGTCATCTGCTCCGACAAGACCGGCACGCTGACCACCAACCAGATGTCCGTTTGCAGGGTAAGAATGCTGGGGATGTTACACCCGATTGAAGTGAGCAGCTTCAGGGCTCATCAAAGAGGAAATAATAACTTACAAGCTATTACAAATTCTGTTTAGCCCATAATTTCAACCCTTGGCAACAGTGAGTCTGTTATTGTTTAGAAATTTGCAGGCTGGGGTTCAGCCAAGAACCGAGAGCAATATTACTGCAGACAATTGGCTGAAAATACTCATGAATAAAAAAAGACATGTTCGTGATGGTATTAATTTAGCATTAGTATGTGTCTCAAATGAAAGCCGTGGGAAAACTATTCAACTGCAGCTTTGATATTGGCATGATTAATAATTTTGTTTTATGTTTGTGTTCCTCATGACCTTGTGTTGGACCACCCCAGTTTGCCTCTGGATTTCCTTTTATGTTGTTTTCCTGTTTGACAGGATTCATTTCAAAGGTTTATTTTATTATCTCCCCCTCATCCTGTACTTTTCTCCTCTCAACTTTTGTCTTCCCCCTCATCTGTTCTTCTCTCTCTGTTCTTTTCCACCTTTACTGTGAGAGCTGATTAGTATGCGGTAGTCAGTTACTTGCAGTAGTGTTGCATAACTGACCTTGTGTGTGAGATCTGTCTGTGATCCACAGCAGCTCCTTCGCTGTGTGCTGAACTGTACACTCAAGTAAGCTGAATGTGTGGCGCTGCTGATTTCAATCTGTTTTCTGCGTTATAAAGATTGAAGTTAGTACCAGACTTGTTTTTATTCTTAATAGATGATTTCTGTGAATGCTCAGGATGTAGCGAAACCAAAATAATCTTTACCCTAAATGTCCCGTTTGCCTCGACTGTCTAAAATAATACTATATTGGAAGTGTGCATCTAAAATTAGCCACGTTTCAACAGAAGGAATGTAATCTTGTTAACCCTAACCCTAAGTATTAAACTTGTACTTGTATTAAACGTGTAAGTCATCCTGCACTGTTTCCGCTACAGACACACATGATACCACTAATCTTGCATCTTATGGCGCCATTACGTTCGCCCGATATGGATTTTTGACATTAATGCTGAGAAGCAGGTTGGGTGATATATGATATACAATTAATTTTACACACAAGCTACAATTAAAATTATAAGTTTTACATATATTAAAAAAATAAAAGGATATAAAAAGTGCATTTGAAAATTTGCCATTTAGTTTACTTTAGATAGCAACTTCTTGATTCTGTAATCCTATTATTGTATTTTCACAGATAAATTAATTTAAAACATGAAATACAAAGGAAGTAAGCACCTTAAGCAACTGTGCAGAATGCATTCTGGTCAATGCTTTTGGCGCTTTCAGAATAAAAGTCCTAGTGCTGTCAAAATAATAGTCCAAGTTCAGCCAAACAGAAACATTTTGGCCAAAAAACAAAACAAAAGTAATGCAAACCATTGTGTCCCCTTGGAATTATAAGGTTCTATATGACATTTTTGTCAAAATTTAGTTATTCACATATTCATATTCTGTGACAACTTATTTACATTATGTGATAGATTTTTAAATGTTGTGTACATTTTGGGACTTTTATTTGAAAAACAAAAAGGTTCTATCTACACAGTCTAACGGAATGCAAAAACTTTGAAGCTCAATATCACAAAACTGCTCAGAATGCAGATAGAACCAGAGTGGGCTTTCGAGTCTGCTCATTTAGGGATCATTCAAACCGGTTCTGGTTTCAAAATGATCTGAATGATCCATTATTGACTCCGTTCTCATCTGGTGAAATTATCTTTCCGCAAATTATTGTGAAGGTCATGTAAATGTCAAGGAAACTTTGTTTTTAAGAAGTGCACAGAAGCATGAAATAAATCGCATGGAAGCACCATGATATTAGAGTGTTTTGCCACCCATCTAGCTTTTTCTTGAGAAAGTGTTAACTAGTTTGGATTTAGTTTATCACATTTTCCCTGTTTCTCACTGTCTAATAGCTTAGATACGTTTCATATTTGAGTTTTTCTGCTAATCGTGCCTTTATTCTCAGCAGTGCCCAGCACCTTAGAGATTAATGCCGGTCTCGTTCTCTCTCCCTCCACACACGTCTGTCTCCATCTTTCGACTGTTGTCCGCTGGGTTTTAGCACTACAGCAGGAACACTTCCACTTTACCATCCCACTCACTCTCATCTCTTTTATTCTCTTCTCTTCTCTTTCTTGACAAATCCGGGGGATCTGATTGTCCTCAGTGCTTAAAAATATCCTTAATGCTCATTTGCTTATGTTTCAGGATTTTTTGAGGGGTTTTAAAGCCCCTCTGAACTCCGGTTCACTCGTAAGTGAGTGTCATATAAAGTGTTTACATCTGTAGTGCTGGTATATCCAGGTCAGGTGGAGTACAGATGTTTTCAAACATCAGACATGTTCTGTAGCGGATTGTTCTGCCACCTGCTGGTAGAGATCATGCTTGATGTTTTTTGTTGCAGATGTTCATTGTTGATCAGGCAAATGGAAACAGCTGCTCTCTCAAAGAGTTCACCATTACTGGCTCCACATACGCCCCTAATGGACAAGTGTGAGTTTTACTGCCCCACATGCACACTGGTAACTCAAAGTGCATTAGCCGCCTCTGTTGATCATCCTCTTCTTTTTTTTTTCTTTTTTTTCACGCTCCAGGTTTCATGAGGGTAAACCAGTCCGATGCTCCCAGTATGACGCTCTGGTTGAAATGGCCACCATCTGTGCTCTGTGCAATGACTCCTCTCTGGATTACAATGAGGTTCGTAATTAACATGTTCTGGTAAATGCAGCACCCCTGTTGTGCTGAAATGCACAATGTAGTAACAGCTAGGATGTAAAACACCTGTTCTCACACAGAAGGTAGGAACTAATGTCTAGAACTGTTTGTTCTAGCAGATGAATGTGATTTAATGAATGAAGTTGCTTTAAAATAAACTTTTAATACAATTGTCTTTTGTTTAACATTTTCCAGTATTTAAGTATTTTCTAGTATTTAGTAGTTTTATAGAAACCCCTATAAGTCACTTGTTTAAAAAATACAGTATGTCATTTATTTTTAATATATGTATAATTAATATAAATAACCATAATTAATTTATCATATATGATCTGTATAGGCTGATATAGTATATTAATGACCTTTTCTGCCAACTAATGGTCACTTTTAATTAGGGCTGGACAATAATTCGATATCAATATGTATCGCGATATAATTTTTTTCAATAACGGTGATATGATTTTTAAACACATTTCCGATATTTCGATATACATTACCGTTTATCACTCTAAAAGCGCCTCTTGCTGGCAGAGAATGAGTTTTCATTTTAATAAGCCCCTGTAAATGGACGCATCATGCACAGTGAGGTTATTGGAGAGACGCAAAGCAGTTTAAAGCAGAGTCCTGCACGGGTGCTGTTAGGTAAACCTGCATACAACAGAACACCCGACCCGTTATCCGACAGCAGCCAGCACCCATTTAATTCTGTACCCGACCCGCGACCTGAACCGCACCCGCATTAAATAGGCTACTGCATCAGTAAGGCAAAATGATTTATTTCCTCATGTAACACAAGCAATCAAACCAAAATAGGCATTTTAAGTTGGTGCTTTGAAGAGAAATAGACAAGCAGCGCAACAGAAGAATGATAAGAACGCGCATCCTTCCTGTATACAATACAAACTTTTGCCTACATCTTGTGAACAATCTGCCAGGCTGTTTTGAACAAATGTGCATAAACATACTTAAATCTTCATAAATGAAAAGAACATATTTAGATATGACTTTACTGTTAAGTGCCATTGTCTCCCTTAAACTCTGCAGTGTATAGGCTATGCGGCCGTTAGTCCTTTACAGAAGCATTAAAAATAAATCTTAAAAATAAAATGATATAGGCTACAGAAAGCGAGCAACGAGAGCTCCCAAGCTGTCATTCACTTCAGCTGCAGAGCGAATGGCTAGAATGCGTAACGCTGCAAATCCAATGTTGAGGCTCCGCCATTATTATTGAATTTCATCAGTCCCACTTATTTATGCACGTTTGTTCGCGGGAAAGTGAGCAAGACACGACAGTGATTATAGTTAAATAAGATGAAAGACATAGGCTATAATATAAAGAAATTAGCTACATTTATTTTCAAATTAAATATCACAACACACATTTATCATTCAGTCTAGTGCGTTTTACATATAATGTAAGCGCAACTTGTGTAGATTTAAAAAGGCATGACTGCTTCATTTTGGTGTGTATTTGTATACTTTTACCATCCAATCAATCTCAGCATGCTTTAATTTGGTGTCACTAGACGTTTGCATCACTAAGGTTAAATTAGCCTAAGTCTTTCTTTGGCCTGCGCTCTGGAAGTGATCTGTTAAATCTAATCAACTTTAATTACTAAAACTAAAACTAAACTATATAAAAACTAAATAGAAATGTGTTCACAAAATAAAAACTAAACTAAAACTAACAAAATTATTAATGAAACTAATAAAAACGAAACTAAATTGTATTGCAAATTTGAAAACGATATTAAAATAAAACGAATTTAAAAATGCAAAACTATAATAACCTTGGTCTTCAGCAACATTTCCAGGTTTTGTTGTTGTTATATATAATTTTTAAAGCAATTCTTTCTGCTCACAAAGGACTGCAAAGATTGATTCCAAAGTACAGCAAAAACAGTAAACTGTTGAAATATTTTTACCATTTAAAATTGCTTTCTATTTTAATAGATTTTAAAATGTAATTTATTCCTGTGATCATACATAGCGAAATTTCAGCATCATTACTCCAGTCTTCAGTGTCACATGATCCTTCAGAAATCATTCTAATATGCTGATATGCTGATTATCAATATTTAAAACCATTGAGTAATTTTTTTTTTCAGGATTCTTTGATGAATAGAAAGATCCAAAGATCAGCATTCATATGAAATAAAAAAGCTTTTGTAACATTATACAATATTCCATTCAGTATAATTTTTATAAATTTTTTGGGAAAGAAATTAATACTTTTATTTAGCAAGGATGCTTAAAATTGATCAAAAGTGATGATAAAGGCATTTATAATGTTACAAAAGATTTCTATTTCAGATAAATAGTGTTCATATCGATATCGGAAATATATAGTATCGACCGAAATTAAGAAATATATTGTGATATCAATTTTGGCCATATCGTCCAGCCCTAATGTGTATATTAATAATGCTGTTTAAGAATCTTGCAAAATCCAAAGGTATGTTTTGCATGCAGACATTATAATGTTGTGATCCACGTGGGACGCACTTAGAATTATATGTGCAATAATTTTTTTTAATAGAAATCTTGGTCAGACTTTATTGTAAGGTCCAATTCTCGCTATTAAAAAAACCATTAATTACGACTTTTGCCTCAAACTCCAGATTTGTGCTTATTAATAGTTAGTAAGGTAGATGTTAAGTTTCGGTATTGGGTAGGATTATTAGGGATGTAGAATATAGTCATGCATAATATGTGCTTTATAAGCACTAATAAACACCAGTATGTTAAAAATAGGCATGCTAATAAGCAACTAGTTAATAGTGATAATTGTTCCCTATACTAAAGTGTTACCGAATCTTTTTGTATAATTAATTCAAAGATTAATATATGATTTTAATAGAATTAATATTAATAGCAGTGTATCCCTAGTGCTTACATTTAATTATCAAACAGCATTTTTGAAACGTTTCTAAAGAATTGCTTTCCATGTCAGGCCAAAGGTGTGTACGAGAAGGTGGGTGAAGCCACAGAGACTGCCCTCACCTGCCTGGTGGAGAAAATGAACGTGTTTGACACACAACTGAAGGGCCTTTCCAAGGTTGAGAGGGCAAACTCTTGCAACTCGGTAAGTTAGACATTTCCAACTGCAGATTTTGAGTTGGTTGCAACCCTAGTGGGTCGTGCGGTTGTGGAAGCCCACATTTATTTCCAAAATGGTTTTTGGTGTTTGATGCCATGGCAGCACTAATATCTATTAGTATTTTGTTGATCTTGATCTCAGGTCATCAAGCAACTGATGAAGAAGGAATTCACTCTGGAGTTCTCCCGAGACAGGAAGTCCATGTCGGTCTATTGCACTCCCAACAAAGCTCGCTCCTCCATTGGCAAGATGTTTGTTAAGGTAACATCACACTTTTCAGGAAGAATTTAACACTCCAGTGTTTCATTTAGCTGTTCCACACAGGTCTGCTTTATGTTTGAAATGTATTGTGGTGCAACAAAGTGCCTGCAACTTCGTTAAACTCATTATGTCTGGGTGCAGGGAGCTCCAGAGGGAGTTATTGACAGATGCACGCACATTCGTGTAGGTGGGAATAAGGTTGCACTGACAGCAGGCATTAAAGAGAAGATCATGTCGGTGATCCGTGAGTACGGCACAGGACGTGACACACTGCGCTGTCTGGCTCTGGCCACCCGAGACAACCCATTGAGTAAAGAGAGTATGGTACTGGAGGACTCAAGCAGATTCATTGAGTATGAGGTGAGAAGGGCATTTCTGCTATAGCATATACATAATTATAAATGTTTATTTATTAATAGCCTGTTATCGTAATTGCTGCTTTTCCTTTAGACGGACATGACCTTTGTGGGATGTGTGGGCATGCTGGATCCGCCCAGAGCTGAGGTGGCAGCTTCCATCAAACTTTGTCGTCAAGCGGGCATCCGAGTCATCATGATCACAGGCGACAACAAGGGCACGGCCGTCGCCATCTGCAGACGCGTTGGAATCTTTGGAGAGGACGACGATGTGTCACGAATGGCCTACACTGGCCGAGAGTTTGATGATCTGTCTGCTGCCACCCAGCGTGAGGCAGTGCTCACTGCCCGTTGCTTTGCCCGTGTCGAGCCATCTCACAAATCCAAGATTGTGGAGTTTCTGCAGTCCCACGATGAGATCACTGCCATGGTAAACTAGAATCCTGTGAAATCATAACACATACTCATTGAATGGTTTTATACTGTATATATACTACTTTGCAAAAACTTGGGTTTGGTAAGATTTTTTTTTAATGTTTTTAAAAATCTCTTACACTCACCAAAGCAGCATTTATTTGATAAAAAAGATAAAAAATAATTGTTTTCTATTTAAATATATTTTAAAATGTGCTTTATTTGTGTGATAGCAAAGTTGATTTTTTTGCAGACATTACTCCAGTCTTTAGTGTCACATGATCCTTCAGAAATCATTCTAATATGCTGATTTGATGCTCAAAAAACATTTATTATTATCAATTTTGAAAACAGTTTAGGTGGCTAACAGTCATATATTTTTTGCAGACTTCATTAATGAATAGAAATTAAAAAAACATTTATTTGAAATATTAGAAATCTTCTAAACATTAGAATTTATAATTATTATTTAACATTAACATTATAAATGTCTTTAAATGTCCTGACTCCAAACCTTTCAACAGTAGTGCATATTTATATAAAAATATGATTCTACATTAAATGACTATAAACATGGAAGGATTTCTTCTGGATGGTTTATATTGTTGGAATCATTCTCTCTCAGCTGACCTGCCATCCTGTGTTCATTCCCACAGACTGGAGATGGTGTGAATGATGCACCTGCTCTGAAAAAGGCTGAAATTGGCATTGCTATGGGCTCAGGCACAGCCGTGGCTAAGACTGCCTCTGAGATGGTCCTTGCTGATGATAACTTTGCCACCATTGTGGCTGCTGTGGAAGAGGGTCGAGCCATTTACAACAACATGAAACAATTTATCCGCTACCTCATCTCCTCAAATGTCGGCGAGGTGGTCTGGTAAGGATCTTAACCTTTTGCTAACATTTCAGGAATGCATTCTGTATTTTCATTGGCACGTCCAAACTAAACTTATGACTCTCATTTAAAATTGCTCTGTCAATCCATTTTACTTGTACACGTAATCTGATGCATTTACAGACTTTAAGATTTTAATAGATGTTTTTGAAAGGTGCTTCTTATGCACATCAATATTTTATTTTAAATACAGTCCAACTGTAATGTTGTGAAATATTAAAATATTTCATGACTGTCTCTATATTAATATATTTTAAAATGAATGTAAAATGTATGTGAATTTTCAGGCAGCCATATCAGCTTCAGTCTTTCAGAAATCATTCTGATATGCTCATTTGTGACCCTGGACAAAAAAAACAGCATAACGGCACGGGTATTTGTTGCAATAACCAAAAATACATTGTATGGGCCAAAATTATAAAAAAAAATGTAATGTCAAAAATCATTAGGATATTAAGTAAGATCATGTTCCATGAAGATATTTGTAAATTTCCTACCATAAATATAACAAAACTTAATTTTTTGATTAGTAATATTCATTGCTAAGAACTTCATCTGGACAACTTTAAAGGAGATTTTCTCAATATTTAGATTGTTTTGCACACACAGATTCCAGATTTAATAGTTGTATCTCGGCCAAATATTATATCATATCCTAACAAACCCTACATCAATGGAAAGCTTATTTATTCAGCTTTAAGATAATAGAAATTCAATTGAAAAATTGACACTTATGACTGGTTTTGTGGGTCACCCCCCCGAGTCAACTTTTATGCTCAGAAATACAGACAAAAATAAACATTTGAATAGAAAGTAAAAAGGGGACAGCTGACCATATATATATATAATATTATATATTTTATGTTATAAGGTCTTTATGTCACTGGTGATCACTGAATCCTGAATGGTAGGGTTTAAACAGGGTTTTCAATGAGAAGGCCCTGGGAGTTACATACCAGAGTGGTTATTATACAAAATGTTTGTTATATTATGTTCTTCACTAAATTGTTTAATCAAGGTTTATGAATCTTCCTATATATGCCAGAATGGCACAATTTAGTCTCCATCCTAAAAGTGATACTATATAAATGGCAGCACAGTGAAATTTATTCCTTGAGCAAACCCAGATCGCTGCCAAGGTCTTTTTGACATTGTTCCAGTTGTTATCTAATCGCATAACTCACAATGTGTATTCTCTCTGGCAGTATTTTCTTAACGGCGGCTCTGGGCTTCCCCGAGGCTCTGATTCCAGTTCAGCTTCTGTGGGTGAATCTGGTGACCGACGGTCTGCCTGCGACTGCACTGGGCTTCAACCCACCCGACCTGGACATCATGAGCAAACCCCCTCGCAATGCCAGAGAACCCCTCATCTCTGGATGGCTCTTCTTCAGATACCTAACCATTGGCTGTGAGTGCCATCACATTTATTTATTATTATGTTTGACATTTTTAACTTTTAGTTTTTACTTTTTTTTTTTTTTTGGCTAAAGAAAGCTGATTTGACACATTGTTCTCCATGTCACCCTATAGGTTATGTGGGTGCTGCTACTGTAGGTGCTGCTGCATGGTGGTTCATTGCTGCTGAAGATGGCCCCAGAGTCACCATCTATCAACTGGTTAGAACTCCCCTTACATTTCAATACAAATTTTTTTTTTCTCAAACAAATGCATTCTAATGTTTAAATTTGCCCCTGTCATTTTTTTGTATCCCCACAGAGTCACTTCCTTCAGTGTGCACCAGACAACCCTGAGTTTGAGGGTCTGAAGTGTGATGTGTTCGAGTCTCCCTATCCCATGACCATGGCGCTGTCTGTACTAGTCACCATTGAGATGTGCAACGCCCTTAACAGGTCAGTATCGGAAGTGCACTGCAATAAAGGAACAGCTTATCCCTGAAAATGCCCCAATTGACCCTTCGCACAACCCTGCCCTCTTTAGTTACTGTTTCTATGTCCAACAAGCCATGCCTCTCTCACATTACACACCATGTTCTCATGCAGTATAAAAATACATCGCGGGGCAAAGAGGAAACTGACAACGTGCTGACAGACAAGACAGAGCAGGATACTTCTTGTATGAAACAAGCGCTTCTTTTTTATTTTATTTTTTTGTTTTTAAGAAATTCAAACAAAAATACCGTTTTGTGGCTCTTTAATGTGTCGTGACAGATCGCCGTAGAGCCTCATTCAAGCGGCACATGAACCGATCATCTCTTCATCTTTACTAGCAAAAAATAAACATATAACGTAATTTTATTTCAAACCGTGGAAGGAGTCAGTACACCATTTTTCAAGTTCAAGTCCACCGACTTTAATCTACTCTCCTGTCTGGTTTGTTTTGTCGGACAAAAATGGCAGATTCCATGTTATGATTGGTCAGATCGTCTGTCAATCAAGCTTTTGGCGAACAGTCAATTAAGTTCCTGTTTACATCCTATTTTCATCCGATCACAAAGAACGAGACAATGCTGTATACATCTGGGAGTAACTTTTTTGTAACTGTGTAAACTGTAAATGTGGTCAGATTTTAAAGGGAGTTTTTTGATTTTGTGACTGCATAAATTACTTGTATCTTTTTTCCATGAACAATTTTGATAAAGCATTTTATTAAATTCAGTTAAATTTAGTTGTATGGCGCTTTTCACAGTACATTGTCTTAAAACAGCTTTACAGAAAATGCTTTTTTCAATGGCACAATTGGGAAGTATTCTGTTATCAGAAACATGAGTGTATCAAATAATTTAATAAAGGATAAATTAAGGTAAGTTAGGACGTTTGTGTTAAAAAAAAAAAACAATTCTAATTAAGACTTTGGAGTGAAAATAACCCCAATTGTGAACAAACATTGTTTATGTCCCCAAAGCAAACTGAAGGCGGAGCAGAAGAGGCACGTCATAATTTCACTGGTAGACTAAATGCAAACATGACTTCATGCGAAAAGCAAACACTTCAGTGCTTACGCTGATGCCACATCCTAGCTATACATTGTGACCCGACGAGGAGAGAGGAGCGAGGAGAGAGGAGGAGAGAGAGACGCGAGAGAGGCCATCCCATGTACACATATCACTCTAATGACCTTGAACTCAATGAACAGAAGAATACAAAGATCCTCTGTTAACAAATATTTTCTCGCAATTAGCAATCAGCTTAAATGCCTAAAATTTTCCTAGACTGAAAAATCCAGACAGGCAATTTCCCATACTAAATTAATCGTAAACAAATATTTCCCCATAAATTACAACTAGTCAGGATGTAGTGATTTTCCAATTTATTATTCGGAACAGTTTGGATAAATTTAGCATAATCCACTGTTCACCATAAATCCTCTGCAGTTGAATGGGTGCCGTAAAGAATGAGAGTCTAAAAGGCTGATAAAAACATCACAATAATCCACAATGGTTTGCACACAACTCCAGTCAATCATTTAATGTCTTGTGAAGTGAAAAGCTGTGGGTTTGTAATAAACAAATCCATCATTAAAGCATTTTAACTTTAAACCATCACTTCTGGCCAAAGTACGAATCTATACACTTCCTCCAGTGGAAAAGTCCATCCCCTGTTGTCCTCTCACATCAAAATCCATCAGCATATTTGTTTAGAATAGTTTTTCAATTGTAAATGGTGCTTGATCAGTGCATATTTCTCTCCCGATTCAGACAAGACAACGTTTTCACTGGAGGGGGGGAAACAATATCATGGATTAGAGGACTCATATTTTAATATTTTAGCTGGCTAAAATCGACATTATTATTAGTATGCAATCATGAAATTTCCTAGCAATTTCAGAGTTTTCTATACTCGTTTATATCCACTGGTGGAAAATATGCAGCTTGTAAAGACTACACTAAAGGTTTGGACTCATTGTGATGTTTTAACCATTCATATTTAAAAAGACTTCCACCCTGTTAGTGTGTAACCAGTCAGAGAACTTCTGCATTCATCTAGAGCCTCTGTTGTTTGCTCAAGGAATTGTCACTCATGGGACACATAGTATATATACTTTTTTTTTTTTTTACAAGTTGATGTAG
>JADLZN010005979.1:0-116290 GCA_018155175.1 Sinocyclocheilus anophthalmus | reverse complement strand
TTTTTGTGTGTGTGTGTGTTTTATTTTTTTGCCTGTGAAATTTCATTATGTGATCGTACCATTCTAGCGTGTTTGTTCGAATTATCAGAAACGAGAATTTTTATTTCTTGTTCTCTGAGACACATGAAAGTCATAGCATGCATTGCTCAGCAAGTCTGCTGGTGTTTTCCTGAACGTAATGGTGAGGCTGAGGTGAGAGTTTCTCAGCTGATTCATGTTGTTTGCCTGCAGCACAGGACTTTCAGCATTGCGTAAGTGCTAGAATATTGTTTTCTTTGCTATTTTTTTTTCTGCTGCTGATGTGAAGGCAGGCTCGGCGGAGGGATTAGTCCTCTTCCACCCTGCCTCTCTCACTCTTTCTGTCTCTCCCTTGCTTTCTGCTGCTACGCAGAACAGATCTGACCTGCAGAAACTCGCCAGACAGAGAGATGAACTATCAAAGGCACCCTCTTTCACTCTTTCCTTTGCTCTTTCTGTCTGTCTGGCAAACAGATGCTGATAGGGCAGACAGAGTAATAGGGTTGCTCCATGCAAACGTGCAATGAACAAAGACAGCATGGGAAGTACAAAGAGCTCATGAGACTGAAAACAGACAAACACAAACATCTGAGCACACCTGGGATGACTCATTATCAACTTGGCCGGCATTCAGGGGGTGAGCTCATGGTCCGCCCTCCCCCCTCTCTTTTTCCTCTTTTGCCTTTGTTGTTTTTCCCAGAACTCTCCACAGCCACCGCAGCAGCAGGAGGGAGGGGCGGGGTTTAGATAAGACCTGCCCACAGCTCACCTGCATGAACATATAAACAACATGACTTCGGGTGCTTCTCAAACGGAAGGCTGCATCCTACCGAGGCTGCGTCCCCCCCCCCTTCCGTCCTCCTCAGCGTCTTGTAGGTTAAGTCACATCCTCGGGCATTAAAGAGGGTCTATTATGTTTTTCAATTTCAACTTGTAATTAGTCTGTAATGTTGCGTTTGCATAAAAAAGATCTGCGAGTTACCAAAGCCTCAAAGCCAATCAAAAGGGGAGATATTTTATTTAACAGAAATCACTTTCAAAAACTACAACGAATGACTCGTTTGGACTACAACCAGGGTGCGAACTACGGGGGAGCAAGGCTCCCCTTAATAAGACATGGGCTCCCCTTAAAACGTGATTTGTGAAATTTTGGGGGGGTCTCAAAAAATATCGATAATGTGTTATTTTGACGTGCAATTTCAATTTTGTGTTTTTTCAGTTTCAGTGTAAGGCGATCCTCGTCGGCTTATTCTGTGTAATTGCCACCCCTATATTCATTCGCCTGACGGCGATTTAAACTCTTCACTTCCATCAAGATCAACTATAACATGATATTCTTGTCATGAGCCTAACGGTGTGGGGGCCCTGCGGTGCAAATTCCACTCATGGTTAGTACATGTTAACTCAAAGATTCGCAGAAAAAATATAAACGCAGGACTCTGTGGTCGATTCTGTGTTAAAGTAAGGCATGTAATTCGCAATTATGTGTTGTGGCTGTGTTGTTATAGATCTGCGTGACTCTCGATGTCTTAGGCCTAACTGAACGGAGGAATTATGGCATTCTTCTGTAGCCTGACGACGAGTACCTTTAACCGTTTTTTGTGTAAACTCAAAGACAGCCTGATGCCAAATTAAAATAACTTTTTTATTTATATAGATTTCAAGTGCAATTGATTTCTCTGATTGCAACGCCTCATTGCGCATCATTACTCAATCTTTAGTGTACATGATCATGACCTCAGAAATCATTCTGATATCCGTATTTGAGGCTCAACAAACATTTCTTCGTATGATGTTAAAAAACAGTGTGATGATACATTTTTTGGAAAACTGAGTGCATTTTTAGGATACTCGATGAATATAGTGTCAAAAGAATATAATATTTTGAAATAGAAATCTTTTGCTACATTAAAAATGTATTTTCTGTAACTTGATCAATTCAATTCATCCTCGCTGAAAAAAAAATCTTTACTGACCTCAAACCTTTGAATGATAGTGTACATAAAAAAAAATAAAAAAAAAACATATGTAGTATTACAAAGCATTGACTTTATATTGACATCCTGATGTGTAGTGTTTGGTGCTAATGTCAAAAAACAACAACACAAGAATTCAATAAATACATAAATAAATAAGTAAAAAAGTCTAGAAATGGCCTTGCTTGTCTGAAACGAGAATCAATCAGAAATGTCCACTTTGCCAGACTTCCGCTGCATCTGTCTTCACTTTTAAATGGCAGTATGCTTAAAGAAAATGGTTAGATTATTCACTGATGCATGTTAAAGCTGAGTTTCATATAATCTAGGTTTGCTGACAGATGTCATGCATCACCTCTAGCTCTTTAGAATTTCTAGGTGTTGAAGCATGCTGCTGACAAACTGTGAAAATCACACGTACTGTAACCATGCGAGTCACGAGTCAGGTACACGAATGACACTAAAAATACTCAACTTGTATTAGCAACATTAGCAGAAAATGTCTGCATATTTTAAAATACCCTAATTGATGGTTTATAACTCGATAACTCATTAAAACTTAACAGAGGTCAACATAACAGAATGTATTTGTAAAAAATACTTTTATAAGTATTCAGTTTCACTCAACTCAAAAGACTTGATGGGAATAATATGTACAAAATACAACTTGAAAATAAGTGAAGTAGAGCAGACTTAAAAAAACAAAGACATAATTTAAGTGAATTGTGTGGGTTAGTCAGGGATAAGTATAATAATAGAGACTTGCTCTTCTGCGTCTCGCCATGTCTGTCCTTCAAAATCACCTCAATAATGAAAATGATCGATTTCAGATCGTCTCGACTGCGGCTACCCTTGTGTAAAGTTGAGCAGCAGACACATTTATTGCTTCTTCAGAGTACGGCTTTATTATTTATATTCTTATTTTTGTCTGAAGCATGTAGGGCACAGCTGGGACGAACGGAGAGTCTACTAGTTGGAGGAATTAGCACATCACCTACAGTCAGGGCCGTTTCTAGGCATAGGCAAGCTAGGCAATCGCCTACAGTCGTTGGGCGACCACTGAAGGGGAGCCAAATGGAGCGCCGTACTGGCACTTTTAGCAGGTGTGATAACCAGAGTGGATGGCAGTGGCATGTCCATAAGGTGGCACTGGGGCAACCGCCACCCTTAAATGAGCTTGCCACCCAGTTGCCAACCCAAAGCAAGGTATGGAGTCGAAGTGCATGAGAGTGGAAGCAGCGTGATTTTAACGAAGCGGGGATCTTGTGAAAGTTGGAGACTCTGTTTTCGCTCGCTTCGGAGTGGCTCCACTACGGTCCAATCACTAGCACAATTAACTGCCGTAAAAACTATAGCAGTTCTAAACTAGTTATGCGTACAAGGATTGTACTGCACGCACACAGTACAGACACATACGGACACTCACCCAGTTCTGAAAATATAAACAAAAATATAAAAATATATAGGAAAGATAAACAAAAATAGTGTCACCGTACCTGGATTTGTCCATAAAGATGTTAGAAACAGAAAAGTTATACCAAACTTTCGTTGTGTTTGAAGGAATCAAAAGCCCCAGCTTCCCCTATAGTAGAGAGACGTTGCCCGAGAGGCAGGACTAATTACACTTAATAGCGCTTAACAAATGCATTCAAATAAATGTGATTTTACTGTGCCTCTATGTATCTGATTTAATAACCGACTGACGAAAATGTAGCCTACTATCATTTCATCCTTCCAAACAAAATTCACACTTCAAAAAGCTGCAATGACAGATTTAACTTTTAATTCTGATAACCTTTGAATCGTTTAATGCACACTTACCTACTTAAAGGAAAGAAAATAACACATTCATTTTTTTTGGTTATTATCATCATCATCATTATCATTATTATTATTATTATTAGCCTATATTCATTCATTCATGGTCGGCATACATTTTTTTTCTCAGTAACTGTAACAGATTGCATTTACATTTATTTTGTAAGTAAATCACGTAGTTCCGTTAGCCTACATGTAATTAGTTACTCTGTTACTAGTTACTAGTTACTTAGTTAACACTGGTGTTAAATATACAGAATATATGGGGAGTACAAACACTGATCTATAGTTGCCACCCCTCATTCTGCTCTTGCCCCCTCTTTGCCACCCCAAGTATAAAATCCTGGACACGCCTCTGTGGCATGGTCACCCTGAAATATGATTGCCGCCCCCACTGGATCCCCCAACATTTTTGGGCTAGAGTACTGTCAATCTGACTATGCCTGTATGCCACTAGACCAGAGTGCTGTCAATTGCTGCCTGATTGTTGCATGCAAAGTTTGCATTTGGAGCGCTCAACAACGCCATTAGATCAGTGGGCTCTGTCAGTGCTTTGGCAAGGTAACATTTTTGTTTGCCATGCAATAAAGCTAAGTTCAAAGGCCAATTTAAAATATTGGTACAGTAAATAAAGTGCACAAAATCAGTATTTTGTTTAGGCCCAAATGTTAGTCACATTTGTCCAAATATTTGTGGCAAATTTGTCCAAAAGGTGTGCGTTTTTTTGTGCCAATGCATTGTTAAATGATCAGCATGTCATGTAATATTCCCATATAAACTTTAACATCCAATTAAAAAATATTTGTATAGTAAAATTCGCTAATTCACGAGATCAATACATCCTTTATTAGACCGCTTTGTCGAGTTAAATGCATCCTTACGGAGGTGTCGAAATGCTGAATCAATTAATTCACTTCCAACAGCGCTTAATGGGAGCAGCGTCATAGAGGGCAGAGCATCTCGTTATTTAAAGGGGACGTTAACGCGTTAACGAGTAGCAAATGATTAAGTAGCTGCATTGGTTACTTTTATGCCACTGATAAAGCTTTTATATGTAGTTTGGGGTAACAAAGGGGTTTTATAGGTTTGACTGAAATAATGCTGCAATAACTGACACTTTAAATCAATGTTTCAAGAAACAACAACAAAAAAATTTAACAAAAACAGACAAAAAAGTAGCCATTGATAATATCTAAACAATATGTAGTAGTATAGTATATAGTATCCAAATCAAAATGTAATAAAATTAATTTATGTGTGATTTGTGTAAATTATGTGCAATGTCTTAGCCACTAGGGATTGTTACATAGGGCTATACCGGCATCTAGTGGCAACACAATGATATTACAGATACTAAATTGTGCAAAATGTCAATTTACAAATAATGCATTCAGAATTTGTGAATCAAGGACGATCTCCATCAAGTAGTTAGTGACCACCTTAAGTCACCTTGGGAAATATACAACCAAGTTGAATGTGACAGCAACTGTCTGAAAACTAATATATTATATATCCACGTATATATATATATATAATTTGGGGGGGGCAATAGGGATTTCGCCTAGGGCGTCAAATTGGCTAGAAACGGCCCTGCCTACAGTTGTCCATTGGCAAAGAGCTCACGTTCGGCAGCGAGACAGGTGGTAGTTGAGCTTAATTGCCATGTCCTGAAACCCCGGGCTGTGAGCCGACAGGGTGACATTTACATGCTTTGAGAGGCAACTTTGACTGTGGTTTTATGAATTACATGATTAGAGGAGATTTTGCCAGCTATTCTAAAACACGCTCGAAGCAGACTGTACTGATTAGCTAGATAGTGCCTCACAAAAGTCAGGCCTCATGCTAGCTGCGACATTTAGGAGAAGTGATTTACCAGCTTCGCAGTGAATTGTTATGATGAGGTTACAACCTTATGGATTCCTGGAGTGTATTTGTGATTGAGCAGTGGAGCTCTTCAGCAGAGACTATAAATAAATCATCATGGAGGGAGAAAATTGATTTTTTCCCCTCTCTCTGTCTTTCCCTGACATATTGTGAAATCAAAAAATCATTGGGAACTTTGAGGAAGAAAGAATCCTAAGTAATCACCATCTCTGACATGAGACAAACTTGATTAACCCTACTTCATAATGCATTTAACTACACGAAATGGGCTATCATAGACTATGTGGGCTGTGATACAAATCAATTCACTTTCAGCATCGAAAAAAAAGGAGAAAGAAAAATGCTCTTGGTCTAATGCAGGGCATGTGATGAAGTTACAAGGCCTTACCGTCCTCCTGGGAAGCAGTTAAAGACACGAACCACAGCATGTAGCAAGTATCACTTACAAAGAAGTACTGTGGTGTACAATAGAACATAGATGCGAAAACCATTATACTGAATCCATATTCCTAAACCTTGGCATTTAGATGGTACTTTCAACATTTAATAAACCATTGTATTATCATGGAACATACAGTTTAAACCTACTATATTATTAAGATTTGCTTGCGTTGTTATTTAATGTTGTCTACTCTCTATACAGTAGTTACTTATTCTTTATATATTATTTATAATATAAATGTTTTCATTGTGTAGAAATAAATGAAAAAATATCTCTACGATATATATTAATATTATACTTTTAATTCATTTTCCCATCCTTAGCAAGTGGAAATAATGAAAAAAAAACTCTTTATATTATTTATGACTATATTGTGATAATTATCTCGCTTTTTTCTTTTCATTTTCCACCATATATATATAGACATGTGTGTGTGCTGTGGGTGTGTGTATCCTATTACTTAATATAAAACTTGTATATATAATATTTTATGAAATTTTTTAATTATAATTTTTTTCCCAGATTTTATTATGTCGTCATAAAAATGTGTATGGCATAGGCCTACTAATTTTGAACTACTCAGATGTGCAACAACAAACTAGACAAGGTCACTTGTTTAATTTCAACTACAGTATATACACAAGACTTTCTGACATGTTTTATTCAACAGCCCTTTAGAAGGAAAAAGCAAATACTGTTTCCATTTCCAGAGATGGAAGGAGGAGTTACTGTAAAACGCATCATGTCTGTGTGTGTGTGAGACAATCCTTAAGGCTTCTCACCCAAATGGTCATTAGAGAGAGTGAAAGCATTAATGGATGGTGAGCCTGGTGGGGTGTGATAGCCTGAAACAGTCACACAGCACTGCAATGCCATGTGCTCTTAGCTTTGATCCTAATGCCCCTGACACAGACGTTGACACAAAGAATCAGTGACCTGAAAAAGGCAGAGCGTTCACACGCAATGAGATCCTGTGCAAAATCCTCCATGCCTTCCCAGCACTTGTTGTGGTAGAAACCCCACAATAGAGGCAAACTGATTAGATGTAGCAGCTATATCCCATCAGCCAACACAAGCGGGCAAAATGCCATTTGCAGGGGCGCCACAGAGGCTTCGCTTACAAACAGTGTTCGAATTACAGTAACAGTACTAATATCAGTAACTAGTAACTAAATACAAATAAGATTCCAGAAGTAATATTACAGTTACTATTCATTAAAATGTAGCTCATTGCAATGTTATTTTTGTTGCCTCGATCATTCCTATAATAATTTTCGTAATAGTCACATCTCAAGTGTGCATGTCACCATTGGAGCAAGCTAGCTTGGAATAGCTTGGAAAAGCTCACATTAAGTAGCTGGAAATATTGCCATTATTTTGATTTTGTTAGAAGAAAAGATGACAAGAACATTGTCAAATGTATAAGTTGTGGCATTACTTTATTCTGGCACTGTCATGCCTTTGAACCCGATATACACTATAATCAACTATTATAAAAAGTGTATTTCTACAAAATAAAACCAAACATTTTCTTACAATCTTATGTAAATTCTTTTGACAACATACATAATGAAATATAATCGCACCTACGTAACAGGTGCATTATAGGTACAATTAGCATTAAGCTGCACATGACAGTTTAATAGTTTAATAAAAAACTCAGTGTAAACCACCATTGAGACTCAATTATTGAGTGTTTGTAATAACTTCTGAATGCGATCAAATGTAGATTTTGGTCAAATGATGAGGCAGAAATATATTGTTAGTAACATTTTCGAATAGCTAATTACTACACCTGTTTAATTTCTTTAAAAATAATTTATTCTTATAAAAATAACCCAAATCACATACAAATCATATGCTATCATAATCATAAGTTTATTAGCTTCATGCTTCATGGGTATAAATGTTTCAATGGATTTGTTATGTACGGAAGCCGAATGCGAAAGTTTAGTGAACCTTAGTCATCAGAAGAGGTTATGAACACATAATATGAGTGACATATGAGCTAGAGAGAAGAGAAAACAAAGGGAAACAACACTGGAAGGAGCTAATGCTCATAAGGTCACATAATTCAGTGGAAAATTGATAGAAATTATGATTCTGTCTAAAGAAATACTAAGTAAAAATGGGTAAATATACCCTAATATTCACAAAGAGGCACACATACAAAGTCAGAATTTTGAGGAGAAAGGATATAATTACCAATTTTGTGGAGTGTAACGGAAAAGTATTTCAAAGAGTAGTGTAATGAATTACTGTTGGCAGGGAGTAATAAGTATGAAAGTTGTAACAAGTAATGAGTAATATTATTATTATTTTTTTAAATAGCAAGTCCAACACTGATTACAGTACAAATCAAGGGACTTCTCTGCAGCTTTTGTTGTGATTGATGCTTAGACATATTTTAGCACCGGCAAATAATGATTTTCCTCAAAGAGATGTATAGCAAAAACAAACCGAACATGGTAAAACCCCTCTACAGCTAAAATGTCATGCTCCTCCAGTACTGATCTAGTCTAGCACTATGAATCATTTTAACAACAATTGTTCGTTCGCCAGCCAGGAATTGTCTTCCAGATGAAATATTTCATGGGCCCATTTGAAAGGCATGCCATATGCATCCTTAATGAATCTATACGTCAGCTTATGATTCTCTCTCAGGAGTTAAAGGAGGTTGGTCTAACATTAACAATAAATCCTCAGCTAGTGGCAATTAGGGAACAGCATCTGACATCCTCCTGCTTAATGCCCACAATCCCAACACACGCGCGCTACACCTGTTCTTAATTACTGCTGGTCTGCTTTTAACTTTTATTCATATTGCATCGGAAGCTTGGCACACACTTTCTAAAACTATTTAACATAACTACTGACCCCACAGAAAGGAACAAAAGGAGATTTTAACAGCCAAGGTCATAGGGTCAAAGTTTGGCTGATTAGCTTCCATGGTTAGGACCTGCTGGCATTTCTATATGTGTATATGTGTATGGCTCAGGTGATTGGCTCTGGAACACAATAACTGAAGCAAAGGGGTTAATAGCAAATAAGGGGCTCACTGATAAATACATTCAAATCCAGTTTAAAACTAATTCTTAGAAATGTTCTTTTTCTATATTCACTTTTTTTTTTACCCATACACAACTTTAATAAAAGTTTAAATTTAATGATTCTAAAAATGTCATGTGGTGCAACCATCATACAGAAGTATAACAGCAACTGAGTACACCTGCATACAGTGTAGCTTATATTCTTTTTTCGTTACTTAAGTTTTTAACATATATTTTTTGAGGAAAAAAACTATTTTATCCTATCAAGAATTATAAATTCCTAAACATTCATTTTGTGGAGGTTGAACCACATGACCATTACAACGGAACTACACGAAAAATCAAAAGTATCTGAAATTCACAGTAATGAGGACATCCTCAACTGTTTCTGCATGTGGTTGGCATACAGATAAAGCATTTGGCGACGAAAGCAAGAAATAAACATAAATAAATGACTAAATCTGGATAATATTTATTTTCTTTCATTTAGTGTGTATGATTTCTTTATTTTGCTAAGACAAATAATAAAACCAATAAACAAAACAACAAACACCACAAGGATATTGCTCAAACTCCTTTCAGAAGGTTTGGTTTTCCAAAATGTCATATTTTATTATGATATAAGAATATATATTATTATCTTATGTTATGACTTTCTGTAAAAATAGAAACAAGACTTTTAATTTAGAGAGTAAAAATTTAAGTCATATATATGAATTTCTTTATAATTTAATTTGCATAAATCCAGAACAAAAAGAGTGTCCACATCAAGCTGTTCACACACTGTACCGTTATAGCCGGCATTCAGTGTTGGGTGAAACACTGAGGATGGATTACCATGACGGACTCCTACTTAAAATTGTATTATTACAAATTCGATTCTGCATGAAAAAGTATTCAGATACGAATATTATTTTCAGTTTACTTTGAACAAATATCAAACCTAAAAAAACACAAAAACACTGTCACATGTGAAAATTGTCGTTCTTTCCAGTATTAAGATTGACCGCAAAATATTAAAAGTTAAAAATCAGCCACTTGACAAAGATTTAATCCATTTCTAAAACTTTCTTAGTATAAACCTGCCTAACAATGAAAAATGTACATTTGAATGTGCCTATACAGTGTTTTATATACAACCTTCAGAAAGATGTTTGTGGAGACTGAGACGGCTGAAAGCGCACCCTGTTTGTTTTCTTTATTTTACAAAAACACAATCTTTTGTTGATATTGTGAGTGTACACAAAAACAAATAAGACCCTTCACAGATTCAAATGATGTATTACACTTCTATGTATGATCAAAAATGGTGGAGTATTTTAAGTTCTTTTCGTTGTTATCAGGAAAAAAACGTTACTGTGTAAAGTGTTATACCCAACTCTGATAGCCGGGCAACCATTATCAAGATTAATGGGAATGCTAACAGTTCTCACCAGGTATTTTAGACCTCCCTGGCCAAAATCAGTCACAAGATGAAACCATGGAGCCATGAAACATCACCGGCCAATGACATATTCCAGCCACGCCCCACAATTAGCACACAATCAACCCCTCCACACAAGAGACATGATCGTTCCTAGCCTCATTTGAGCAGAAGAAGAGCAATTATCTGCTACTTATAGTAAAGTGCTAAATTACACCCACTTTAACTGGCGATTCGGTGGAGGGCATTTCATGGACCACTGTTGTATTGGGAGTGTCATGAAAATATGTCGACTGCTGTTAAACGGAAGAGCCAGTCACAGATGATATCTCATCAGGGGCTCTTCTGCGCTGTCTAGGTGGCATGACTGACACCGTGATGCAGGAGGGGCTGTCCACGCACCATAAAACCCTAAATCATAAATGATAACTGCCCACATTATAGATAAGCATGGGCATTTCGAACAGGGATAATACATCAGCAAGTGTGATTGATGGGCTGGAATTTGACCACTGATGAGACGGGGTTGAGAATTACTGACCAGAGCCTAAGGGCAGTCATGGCACTTGATGAATGTCTTGCTGTGATTATATGAAACATCACAGTGGAGCACCAGCCTGGCAGCACAACTTAAGTGGAAGATAGAGTTTGAGGTGAATTTTACCCAAACGGCAGGCCCACAGATCAGTCACAGTCCACTCTCTGATCGGATGAAACACAATGCACACAAAGCTGTACATCAGCAGTAGCAATCTGATTGGCTGAATAGCAAATAAAGATGTTTTCAAATGGTATAGACCTTAGTCAGGGTAGTGATATATTTCATTTTTTGACAGGAATTAAAACAAGGCCGTGAGGATATAAGTACAGTGTGTTCAATGGACTAGACTGTTGTTTAACAACATACTGATTGTTGAGCTGATGAAACATCAAAAAAATATCAGTAGACAAAAATTCTGTAAAAGAGTATTTTAAAGCTGTGAGGCGTAAAAATTACACAATCTCGGACCGTTATACAGTGTGCGCCATTGTAGAGACCGTAATAATTAATAATAATTGATCACAAATTTACAAAGACTACTGAAGGATCGTGTAACACTGAAGACTGGAGTAATGATGCTGAAAATTCAGCTTTCATCACAGGAACAAATTATATTCTAATTTTTTTTTCTGTAGTTTTGATACATACAGCCTTGGTGAGCATAAGATACTTTCAAAAACATAAAATAAATAAATAAAACCGTTACTAACCCCAAACTTATGACCGGTAGTGTATAATTCTAAACACAAAATCTTTGAATTACTCTTTTCCATGCAAATATCCACTATTTAAACGCTATTCTTTAAAAATCCATGTAAAATTAAAACAACTCTGTCAGACAGTTTTTAGCTATTTCTGGCTATGTGAGACTAAAACTATTTGAAGTGTAACAGGTTTGCTCCAACTGTTTACTTCATTGCTGGGTCAAATGTGCTCATTATAAAGGGAAAACTGATAGTTCTTCCTTTCAGCTCAAAAGAGTGCTGGGATCGCTTTCTGCTGTCCCGTGAGGTTGGTGTAAACAGGCCACCATCTCTCTGAATAAAGCACAGAACACCTCTTTATTCCTTAAGGACGTCACATCCCTGATGGAGAACTCTCATGACATTTCACTGAAAAATGTCAAGGTAAAAACATCTCAGTATTAAAAATGATATTCTTTAATAATAAAAAAGTTTTTTTTCTGTTTTAATAATCCCTCTTTACCTGCCCTCCAAGTCACTTCAATGCACATGTGTATTGAAGTTCTACATTTGAATGAAACCTCCTGAAGTGTGAGGCATCATTCACGAATCAGAGTCAGAATATTAGAGGAAACGTTGTCCTCTAAGGAACATGTGATGTCTCTCACACAGACATATACACACACTAACACTGTCATAGAAACAGCTAATTAGAAACCATTATCATTTCATAATTATTGTTCATTACGTCTACAGTGTCACATCTTTCCACATTTTTCAGTTTATTAATTTCTGTCCTTCATGGGTCCTTCACAAATTAATGAGCACTCATTCTGTGGGTTTTCAGAAAAATCTAAATAAACATTAGATGTGTGTGTGTGTGTGTGTGTAATAAATGGCTGATATTACTATTTTCCTTCTTAGAAAAAAAATCTTACGGAACCTGGGAATCTACAGTGTTTAATAAGTTTGGGGTGAGGAAGTTTTTACCCTTCTTTTAATATTGAGTTAACCGGGTGACAGACCCTGGTCAAAAGTGAAGTAAAGAATTACAAACGATCTAAGTTAATAGTATGTTCTTTTGAACTTTTACTCAATAAAGAATCCAGAGAAAAATACAAAAAAGACTTAAGTAATGGTTGCGAAAATCAGTGTTGCCACACAGAATAATACACTTTTATAGAGACATTTTTTCTTTTAAATTGTAAAAATATTCCATATTGTTACTTTTTTTACTGTATTTTTGATCAGTTAAATGAAGCCTCGGTAAGCATAAGAAGAAAATCTTACTGACCCAATGTTTGAATAGTAGACACGTATGCACAGCAGCATAAGTGTGATTACGCAGGGGATTGTGTCCCCCCCCCACCCCACTTTTTAACTAAACGTAAATGCGTTTCCCTACACTTTTCGGGAGGTGTGTACCATAGATGTTTTCACATAAGATTGGGAATACCCGTAATTATAGAAAAGGGATCCGGCGATCGCTGTCCACGCCTAAGCTGGAATAACAAGCAAAGGTTTTGACTGATGAAACGTGAGACACATCACCACACGATTGCGACAATATATGGTTTATGTTTGTTTTTCAAGTCTTCTCCAGGTAATAAATAAAAAAAAATCTGCAATAGGCAGTGCTAACTGCACATAGCTTTATCCATTAGGCTCACAACTATAAAATATATTTTCTGCTTTATTCTGTGATTAAAAATGGCAAAAGTGGTTTATAGCAATAGAAAAACAAAAATCATAAAAGTGTCTTAGGAATATATAGGAAAACATATTATAGAATAAGTTTGGTAATTGTCGAGCATTGTATTGATGTATCAGCCAATAAAAGTAAGGATAAGAAAATAATTAATAATAATATAACTAAAAAAAAAATCATAATAATAATGGATAATGTAAACAAACCCAAAAGGTATATTATATTGACATTTATGTCCCCCTCACTTTTGAAATGTGGCTACGCCCCTGATGTGCATTTCATATCACAGCCCATACGTACAATACAAAGTTATTTTTTAATGTATTTTTATGGCAGTCCAAATGTGACACTCAATTATAATTTCAGAAATTTATGAATCAATTAAGAAGTAAATAAATCAAATAAGCAATCTATATCTAAATTGAAAATTGTTGAATAAAATGTGGATGTGGATAAAAATATCTGAAAATAAAACAATAATTAATATAAATATACTGGCTTATTAACGATTTCCAGATTTCCGTAATCATACAAAACAATAAAACAGTTTTAGAAGTGAGAACAAAAACAAAATCAAAATGATTAAGGTATCATATAATATCAAAGGTAATTTTATCTGTGTAACACAATCAAGCTACATAAAAGGCAAAAAAAATAAAAATCAGTGATGATTATGACTATTAAACTCAAGGTAATGACCAGCAGGATTCCTTTGAGGAGCATCAGCAGTGACATGATGGGCTGAATGATGATCTGGGCCAAAAGAATACCCAATGAGAGCACCCATGTAAATGCAGGGATCACATAGACATGACTGAATAAGCAAAATCAGGCAAACAGTCACCTTATCCCCCATTGTTTTAAATTACAGCTTCAGTAACTTCAAATAATACCAAACACCACCTCTCAAAATTACAGACTACAGTGAGAGGAAATGACAACAGCACAATAAGACAAGTATTTTTTTTACAATTTCGCTGCAAAACATAGACTTAGTCTCTCTAAATCACATCCTGAATGAGGAGAGCCGCATTTCTCTTCTCCTAAGAAAACAACAGGGGGCAGATAATTGTTTTGAAGTGTCTGTCTCTATCTGATAGCAGTGCTGTCTTATCCAGTGCTCCATAATACAGTGAACTTCACAAACGCTTCCATTATTTTACTACAAAAATATGCTCAGAAGAATAACACTGTCAAGAACAAACATATACATGATACATAACACAGGTACTCAAGGGCATGGGACAGTATTTCTTAAAGAGATAGTTTAAGTATACAGTATACAGAAAAAGGGACGGTATGGTTGGTACACAGTTTTATGTAATCAGTCCATTTTTATGTGTTGCCTAAAAAAATATTTTCATTTCCTTATTGCAAAGCATTTCCAGCATGCTTTCATATGATGCAATCTCAGTAATTCCATCAATAGGTTTTGGAGCATTTCCAATTGCATAATATCATTCTAGCTTCCATAATAGAATACATTTTTATAAGGGTAAACACATGCTTTGCTACATGAAGACATAACTATGGTGCCAAGGGCCATTCTGGACCTCAGCCACTTTATTAAGTATTTTGAGAGTTTTGCGTCAGTATTTCTGTAACATTATTATCTATGTTTGTGGACAGAGGTCAAATTCTACTGTCCCAAAGCAAAGCAAACTTATGAACTCAATTCAGCAAGACCACCATATCCCACAGATAAATATGGGTTTTATAACGGATTAAGAGAACTGCGAATACGCTACCAGGGCTGAAATAACCTATTGATTTGTGCTTGCGGGATCACTTTACATTCACTGTCTTTCTCTCTCTCTCTTTCCACGCTTGGTCACAGGCATCTGCCTATGATGTGTTCTTAATGAAGCATTTAGCCATCGATGTGGTGCAAGCCGTCTTGAGTGGAGAATTTTCAGGTTAAGTATTTACTGGGGTGTTGCAAAATAAATTACTTTTGTGGCAATAAGTGCAATTACAAAGAAAGTCTGCAGGGAACAGTACAGATGTGAAAACCTTGGCGTTTTCTGCTGATCACCATTAATTCTCATACTTTTATATGTTATATTAGATTTTACTCACATTTATAGAAAAACAATGTAAACCGGGAAATAGTGATAGGATAGATTGACTACAACAAAAAAAACATCCATCCTGCAAATACATACTATGTGATAGACTTAATATAATCTAATTCTATATCATATATATACTATACATACTAATATAATAATATAATATATAGAATATGGGCCTGCCTAATACAATTCTGATTGGCCGGGAGGTATGCATTAAAACCGTTTAATGAACAGGTAGTTCCAAGTCAATTTAATCACGTTCTATATTAATGCACTGCTTTCATTGATGCACAAACACACACACACAAACACACACACACCACACACACACGAAACCCACGCACCGACATGCAACACACACACACACACTCAACAAAAACACACACGCCGACAGCACGCACACACTCACACACACACACACACACACAGAGAGAGAGAGAGAGACAGAGGGAGAGATATATATTGTATATCTAATGTCTAATCTATGACCTGAAGTAAACAAAAACGCTCATAATCTGAGATACGAATCATGTAGAACTTTTACTTTTGACGAGTCGTTGCCATGAGTTTGGGACACAAAAGGAATTCATAACAGGAAAAAAATATAATCTGAACACCACAAAAAGAGGATCAAATGGCCAATCGATAAACTTCATCTCTGCTCTTTTTCTGACGTTTTTAGAACTTCATTAGCACGTTTACTTGGGTGGATTTGGCACTGACGTGCCCCTAAAGGATTGTGGGAATGATTTCTTATTATGCTATAACTCTTAAAGCTGCTGAGGGAAGAAAAAGACAGACAAACAGGAATGATGCAGAAAGAAAGCAAGAATGAAAGACTCGGAATGACACTATCCTGATTCCTGCCCCAGATGAGAGTACTGACAGCACACATTTGTCTGTGACATCCCACTCCCTGCAGGCTGGAGACGCCCACCCCACAATCCCCACATCATGAGCCAAAGCTAAACAGAATGAGACGACGATTCTCTGCACATGAGACTGTGTTTGATGCTCTAAAATAAAGCTGCTCCATATCCCTAAAGAAAAACTTGAGAGCTGTCTGGCATATTAATATTTTATTATAATACCATTTTATTTAGTTTGATGCAACCATATATGGTCTATGAAGCAGCTCATTATTTACTGTTCATCATTTACTGTCATATTGTTCAAAACCTATATGACAATAAAGGAGAAATTCTGAAGAATGTTCAAGCTGCTCTTTTCCATACAATGACAGTGACTGGTGACTAATGGCTTTCCATCTTTAACAAAGGAGCATCAAGAAATTTGTCCAAAAATTTTTTTGTCAATTCTTATGAAGACATGGGAAAAATACATGAAATGTAAAATCTGTATTACTAAGAAAATCTAGAATTATCCTGTGTGGGATCAACTATGGCTCATCAAAGAGGACACGAGTCTTGTCTTTTTTAACAGAATTTGAACAGTTCATATTTGAAGTTTGCATCATACATTCTGTTATTTTGCTGTTTATTACTGTAAAACAGATTTGAAACAATCTGCATTGTATAAAGAGTGTGACTTGACAGTGTCACTGTTTATAAGTCCCTTGAGAAACACAATGCACCCAAATGTGCATATTGCCCCATATCAAAATAGCACAAATGAGAATCCGGAGACGCAGCAGAGGGTGTTGTGATCGACTTATGGGCGTTTTGGCATTTGTGGAGCGTTGACAAGCCCCTGGTCACCTTTTCCCTTGACGTGAACACAAACTGCCTTTTCTCATTTTGTGTTTTACTTAAAGCTGCAGTCCGTAACTTTTTTTGGTTAAAATGATCGAAATCACTATATGTGCGCCAAGTAACATACACAGCCAGGGTCTCCAAAAACTACGCCTACTTTAGGCCTGTTTCACAACGGGTAGTTATAATGATGTATAATAATTTTTTCTAATTTGAGTGGTACGGGTAGGTTTCGCGGGAAATTCGAGCATGCCACTGCGTCATTACGTCACTTCAATAAACATAAAGAAGTTGTCCTGGCTACCAGGCTATCACATGTGAGGATCCTGCAGGTGGAGGATCGTTTATAGTCTTTTCTCACAGCAGCCAGAATAATTAAATGTATCATTTTGATGGCGGGTTGTAATCCATAAAGGATTATGTGTTCATGAAACACATGTGAATGAAATTAAAATATATTCCAGTTATAAAAGTGCTTCTGATTACAGATAGCCTGGGAATAAACAAGATCTGTATTTTAAAGAAAACCAGTCGAGAGGGTACTAATTTGGGTCAAAATACATTTAATATGAAATGCGAGGGGATTGAACAATTAGATTCGACTGGTGCAAATAAATTACTCGCTAATACCCACTCACTATGTCCACCAATGCTAGAGGTTATTAATTAATATTGAGATAACAGCACAAATATAGTATAATTTGAACGGTTGGATGGGATGGTACCCGGAATTCTTTTGGTTTATTTTTTTTGTGTTTTTTTTTTTATTAGACTTTTTTTTTATATTTTTTTTTTCTCTTTTTTTTTAGATTCATCACCATTGTAGCATTATTTGTTGTAATGCTTTTTTCCTCAGTTGGTAAGAACAAATGTGGCAGACTTGTTACTGACTTGTTCAGATGACAATATCCGGTGAAAAATCTTATTTGTGTCATATTCCAAGACGTAGGCTAATCTGTGATTGCGAAGTACAGTAAACATCCACACCAGTGCGGTGACTGACTGCCAAACATACTCCTCAAAACATTAGATTCAACAGCGCTGGAGCCGTGCTGGCGCACAACCCACACAAGGAATATAATACGTGCTTATTGCTGCAATTCCAGGTTTTCAAACAGAGATGGCGACAAAGAGGCAAAACTTACGGACTGCATCTTTAAGAAAACATGAACTTTCATGAACCATCTAATGGACTAACTGAACTGAGCTTTATTTTCACTTTGCTGGTCCCATGAGTCCTTTCAAAAGTTGACCTAAAGCATAATGACCATAAAAGCTACATTTTTATCCTGATAATAATCTTTCTGAAAGCACCAAAAGGCGATTTATTATTTATGTGTGTGGGAATTGAATGCACTAGTTTTAGAACTATATGAGATAAATCGATTTCTTTCCTCTCACAATCCACTGATTGATAAACCTATTTCCTACTGAATTTGTCTCAAGTGGGTGTTTTTTTTTAAGTGTTTTGAGTTTTAATTAAAATGAAAAACTGTCTGGTTAAGACGTTCAATTAGCTCAATACAACAACAGCAGCTTGGATCCAAGGATCATTTTTGCATGGAAAAGTTATGAGATGGTCTTTATCCCATACATATTGTTTACAGCACAGTTTTCAGTGATTGATATTAATGATATTCTCATTATTTTCTTAAAGGTATCTTATACTTTTTATTCATTATTTTATTATGTTTCCTTGTGATCCACTTATGTCATTTAATTTTTATTGCACTAAATGCAATCATAATTTTTCAAGACTAAATACTTTTCAAGGATTTAAGAATTAACTATTTTTCCATCTTCTCAGTTTCAATAGATGGCCTTTTTGGACTGTGGAGGAAGTTTTGAACTTGGCTAAGCTAATTTCATTTATCTTTCCAAACCTTATTCATTTTTAAATTGAAAATGTAATTTTTATTTAACAAACTACATCAAAACAAAAATGTCAGTGGCATCAGAAATAAAACTTTCTGAAAAGAAAACCAGCAAAACTTGAGCAGGTTGTAATTATGACCAACCCTTAATTGAATTATGACACCGTATGCTGTGTTTGGAGAGGATTCCGTCTCTGCTTATTTAATTTTTCATGTTTACTTCCTGTTCTCAGACTGAATGCCAATGTGCGCATAAGGTTTCTCAGACCTTTTTCATCACTCAGTGATTAAGTCACCTGTATTAATGGAACAATAATACAATTTCACACGTTTATTTCATTAACTACAGGAATCTCTCTCTGGAGTGCAGCTATAGCGCATATCCCTCCTCTCACTCAGAATTTCTTGTTCCCTCCTCACTATTATCTACTAAAACAGTAAAAAGACTGAAGATTTCAACACATTCAACAGCAGCACGTAAGCGTTTACAGCAATTACTGGGTTACGGCATTGAGCATCTGATTTTCAAACTGCCTAAAATCTTTAAAATGATCTTAATTGTCATAAGATTTAAATGAGATCTGTTTAATTCATTTCAACATTGAATAGCAAATTAGGATGATTTCTGAAGGATCATGGACCGGAAGATGAAGTAATGGCTGCTGAAGAATCAGCTTTGCATCACAGGAATAAATTACATTTTAATATAAATCAAAATTGAAAACAGTTGTATTAAATTACAATAATAGTTTACAGTATTTTTGATCAAATAAATTCAGCTTTTGTGATCATAAGAGACTTTCGAAAACAATAAAAAATCCTACCGAGCCAAACAGTATTGTACCTCCAAACGCTAATTAATCAACACGGAATAAATCTCCACACACTGTAGTACACACTGCTATACAGTGCTATGTTGTTTACAAGAGCATTGTGAATACCATAACCTGGTCATTTGGGTGCCAAAATAGATATGAAACAGCTTTTCCAGATATCAAACGTTGTTTAGTTTAGTTCTCTCACAGTATATCACAAAGAAGAAAAATGTGCTTGTGTTTTTGCCAAGAGAAGCATTAGGAAATCAAACACCCCACAGGCACAATCTAATGAGAGAATTTCCAGCCCTAACGGCGTTTATAAATATTACTCACACTGAGGCCATGATCTGACTGACAAGCAGAGAGTAGAAAATCTGGGTTTAAAATTGAACATCTAGAGAATAAACAATATGATTGACTAGGCGTCTTTCTTAGTGATAACTGAAAGAGTTGGACGTATGAATAAGAAACAAAGACCCTACAGTTTGATCAAAGTATACATCAAAAGGAAGCATATGCATTTTTTTCATCTGGTTGAACAGAAACGGGTTCTTGTTTAAATGCAAACCTGCTCTTAACATACTATAACCTAATTGTTACGTTAAAGGTCTCACCCTAAGGCAGCTCACCTGGTATGAAAAAGTGCAGCGTAGGCCTCACTTCCCGCCAGGACCTAACTGATCCCGATAGACACACTGATAAAGACAGTTCGTTAACAGCACTCGTTACAATAATGACACAGTTTCTGTCACAGAAACAAATCAAACAGGACCTTTTATTGCACCATCTCAAAGATGGACAAAGCCAGGTATTTAATCTTTTGACCATTGAAAGATCATTTTGACCATTTTAAACTTCATCAATGTTAAAACATCTCACACGTTCTGGAATAAAGATCAACCTTAAAGTGGATTTTGGTGTGATGGTTTGGTATTGTGTGGATTTTTGATATTGTGTGTGACGCAATAAAGTTTTACACCTTTTTGAAGAAAAGTTGGATAAGCCTTGGATTTGCTAACAAGAAATTTAGATAGCAGGCAACTGATAAAACCTATACAAATTCTGTTGAATAATAACAACAACAATAAAAGTATTTATTTCTTTAAAATGTTCAAATAATGACTAGTTTGTTTATGACAGCTACAAACAAACATTAAATAAATAAATAAATAACATGATAAAGGTGAAAAAAAAAGAATTGTACGTATAAACACAAAAGCAAAATATTGATTATAGAGGGGAATTTTCAAAAGTCTCAAAATATATAAAAACTACATAGCTAAAATAGTAAACTAGATCAGCATTTCCCAACCTTTCTTTTTTTCCGCGGCACCCTTTGGAAATTTTAACTAATTTGTGGCACCCTACAAAATTAATTTGATCACAATATTTGAATTTCTAACTTCGATATGATAAATTTGAAAAGTATAGATATTCGGTAAAACAGGGAAGAACTGCAGAATATAATATCATACAGATATTTTTAATATTATTAAATTTTTTGTCCATCAATGGTGGCAATCAGTAGGCTAATTTCTAATGAAAAGACCAATTTATATGACAGATTTTAATGTAGGCTTTTATACATATGTAAACATTGTGAGATTATAATGGGGAAAAAACAGCAAAACAACTTTGCTGTTCCGATGAGCATGAACGGTACATGAGTGGAGCACTCACATGGGCCGTGAGTGACTGAGCGGAGCACACACACGCATAGAGCGGATAATACGCAGAGCATCACACCACGTGAAGTGAATTCCTGAGCGGTGAACTAATTGTCGGCAGCGTTTAATTTCTGTGCATTTCTAATTATTGGCGACATCAGAAATGGATATTATATAATAGCTGCTTTTTTGAACATTTAGCAATTAAAAATATTGTAACATTTTTTTTACACGGCACCCCGTGGGAAACACTGAAACTAGATAACAGTCAATTAACTGAAAAAAAAAAAAATAGATATATAAAAAAATTATTTTTCACCATCCCCAATAAAAGTAACAAATAGATTAAATAATGACTAGTGGTAAGGACATCTAACAAACAAATAATAAATCATAAATAAAATAAATTATAAATAAAATGGCATGACAGAGTCAACAAATGAATAAATAAATAAATAAATAAAGGGAAAGGGTAATTAAAGAGACCTGTTAAACTATCACAGCAAGCTCTATTTATTTATTTATTTAATTTATTTTTAGGTAAATTTAAAAATCACAAATTAAATTAAACTTTAGTTTTTTGGCACTAATGTATCATGTTGAATATTGAAGCTCTGAGTGAGTCAATCAGTCAATGTGTGGCAGTGTGAAATATTTACAGAAGGAAACACACAGGGGAAGAGGGGAAGAGAAACCTTGACTTGCACCATCATAAAGGACAATGCTGTGTGGATCTGTGGTCCTTGACTGGTTAGAGAATGCAATCTGTCATGGAAGCACATTGATCGAGTGCTAAGCCCCTTAAACACAATGAGGAGACAATCGATTGGACGTGTGTTAGCCAAACCTGTCTAAATGCTGATAACAAGCTCTTTTCCATTCAGTTGCATGACCGGGAATGCAGAGCAGCGCAACAAATGATTCACTGTTAAGTGTCAAAGGCATTTCACAGTAATGACCACTGATGCCCTTAGTGCCTTGCTACTCTTATTTTCCCAGGAAAAAATCCAAATAAAACTCATGCATTTTGGATTCTGATTTTAGTTTCACAATATCATCCATAGAGGACACAGGTATAACAGTCACAATGTCAACGGGGCCAGAACAAATCAATTCTGCTTGAAAATCTATCAAAGAAATTGATTTATGCTGGTTAAAATTTATTTTAAAACCCTTAAAGTACACAACAACTTTAAATGAGACTACAGTAAAGAACAAGAAGAAGAAAAAAAGTGGGGAAAAGGTAAATTTCTAAAATTGGGTAATTAATAACAGTCCATTTAAAGACGAACAGATGGGTGGCCATATTGGAGACTAGTACAAAAAGCAGCTGACCATTATTCCATTATTCTGCACCATTATTCCGAAGGTGAAATGTTAAAACTGTTGTTCAGGGCAGTACTGATATTTCACACATAATTTCAACACTGCAATTTATGGCGGTCCACAGAGCATAACATGGATTAAAAACCTACTTAATGCTTTGATCCAGTGAGGATGTTTGTGTCTGTACCTCTTCAGCGGAGAGCAGCTCATAACTCGTTCTCTGTCCAAGTGACTTCATTAACCTTTTTTGTTGATCAAAAACTAAACGAGATGCTCTGCTCCCCCCCCCCCCCCCCCCCCCCCCTCCCCCCCCCCCCCCCCCCCCCCCCCCCCCCCCCCCCCCCCCCCCCCCCCCCCCCCCCCCCCCCCCCCCCCCCCCCCCTCCCCCCCCCCGGTCTAATAAGGGTTTCAGTGAGATTTTACCGAAGTGCGTTTGTGACACTTTTATGGGAGTATTCTTCACAGAATCTTCTTTTTAATGGCGAACGCTGCAATAAACGCAAATAGTAAAACTGTAACATAATTGGGCTTTATTACATTTTATGTTGTTGTTTGCAAGCCTTTTATGGAAACTACTATTGCCTATGATAAACCAAAACAAAAACAAACAAAAAAAAAATAATAGACAGAAAAAAAGTGACGTGACATGTGGTCAAGTATGGTGACCCATACTTGGAATTAGTGCTCTGCATTTAACCCATCCAAAGTGCACACACACACACACAGCAGTGAACACACACACACACCGTGAACACACACCCAGAGGGTTCGGTGCGTTGCTCAAGGGGACCTCAGTTGTTGTATTGAGAGAGTGCTGTACATTCACTCCCCCCACCTACAATCCCTGCCGGTACGAGACTCGAACCCGCAACCTTTGGGTTACGAGTCCGACTCTCTAACTATTAGGCCATGACTTCCCCTAAAAAATGGGAAGGCAATGAGAAAAAAAAACGATTGATGACGTTTAAAGCATTGTAATAACATAATTGGAAAAGGCCAGTGAAAAGTACGAACAATTTTGATGATATTTTAGCAAGACTGAATGAATAAACAAGCGCTTTACATTTCATAAAGGACGATTTGTTTTTTTTCTTTCTGTAAATCAACACATTTTGCTGTATCTATACAATCAGAGGGAATAGTTAAATTGATTTATATGAATATATATATATATATAGATATAGATATATATATATACATTTTTTTTATATACATGTATTTTTTATCATTTATATGATTTTGTGCATATATTTAAATAATTATCAGAAAACCTTTTATAATATGCATGAATATGTACATTTAACACTTTTTGTTCCTTTTACTAATAAAGAGAGTAGAAAACAAAAAAAAAAAAGAAAAAAAAAAAAAAATAAATTGGGAAATACACGCTGCTCCTTTCCACCAAGAGCATCTCTTGAGTTAATGATCTTGTCTGTTTACCTCAGGGCACTCTTATCCAAAAAGAGCTTTTGACTCGGAGCCAGTTCACCATTAATGTGAGCTCACAAGGCCAACATCATGTTAGAACAAAATTTAGGAGCCCAAGTACAATATGTTTACAGTTCATGGTGAATTACAAGCTTTGGTATCAACGCTCTATATTACATTTATGAATGATGTCTTGCGTTTCAAGGCTGTAAGTTGTGCAAAGTCAATATACATCGCCTCTATACAACCCAATGGTATCCAAAAGTGCATGACTCATCTTTGCATCACTGGGAATAATGTTGAAAGGTAAATAATTAAATGAGATCGGCTAGAGTGGATACCCAAAATGCCAAAGAGCAGAAACGATGTACCACATAATGAAAAGGATATTTTAGTTTAGTATCTAGGGTGCATATTATGGGGCAAGGGGTGAAAGGTGGTTTTACTCCTTTTTATTAAAGTTTGCACCAGGCTGGTTGGTTCTGTTCTAGCTGGTGGATCAGCATACTCATGCTATTCACTTTCAAAACTTGGCTAAACTAAAAAAGATAAGTAATGGTTATCTAAATGTACTGGTTTTATAAAAAAAAAATATTGTGATGCTGTGTCCCGGCGCGACGAGATAAAATCAATAAAGCCAATTACAAACGAGGCATTTGTTGCATCCATTGGGGACATAATTACTGATTATAAAATTTACACCTACACATTTTTTGTGGGTTAAATCAGGTAAAAAGGAATAGTTCACACAAAAATGAAAAATCTGTCATAATTTACTCACCCTCAAGTTGCTCCAACATGTAGATGAGTTCGTTTGTTCATCAGAAAAAAATTGGAGAAATTGAGCATTACATCACTTGTTCACCAGTGAATTATCTGCAGTGAATGGGTGATATCAGAATGAGTCCAAACAGCTGATAAAAACTTCACAATAATCCACAAGTAATCCACACGACTCCAGTCCACCTATTAATGTCTTGTAAAGTGAAAGTTTGCATAAAGACATTTTTAACTTCAAACTTTTTGACTTCCAGCACTTAAATGCGGTCCTATACGCAAGAAATGTTACTTTTTTCCAAAGAAAAGTGAGTTATCGTAGTCTCAATCAGGAGGAGATGAAATAGGCCCAGATCAAGCACCGATTACAAGGTGGAAACAGTCCAAAGCAGTTCTAAACAAATAGAGGAAGCGTTATTATGGATTATGGACTCATATGTTGGCCAGAAGTGATGGTTTAACATTAAAACAACCTTAATTTTCTACGAAAACAGCTTTTTGCTTCACAAGATGTTAATTGATGGAGTTGTGTGGATTTACTTATTACAGAATTATTGCAATGTATTTGTCAGCTGTTTGGACTCTCATCTGACGGCACCCATTCACCTTTTTCTTTGTAAAACCAGAGGATCTATTGGTGAGTAAGTGATGTAATGCTACATTTCTCAAATGTACAAACAAACTCATCTACATCTTAGATGACCTGAAGGTATGGTGCGTAAAACTTCCAGCAAAATGTAATTTGGGGTGAACCAATGCCGATAGTTAACAATAAAGGTTACCACTTTTTACAGTGTAGTGAAGTTGCTGTTCAGTCATTGATTTTCTGCTGATACTTGATAAGCAGCCTTGATATTAGTATGCTATGCAGAGACTAGCATCCAAAACAACACCAGATGCTGGTGGTCAGCTATGCCAGTCTTTTCAGCAGGACATTTTAGCCTTCACACATTTTGAATGAAAAGGGCCTTTCGCACCGCGGGAACCTTTTCATAGTACCAGAACTAATTGTGAAACTACCCAATTTTGGCGTTTTCGCACCGCCTGAACTTGGTGCGATTTTAGTACCGGACTGCCTATTTCTAGAACCAAATTAGCTCCTACTCCAGAGAAGGGTCTAACCAGCACAACTGGTACTAATCGTGACGTAAGTAGACATTGATTGGCCAAACGCGTATGAAAACGCCCTCACCCGCCATGATTTAAACTCTGATTTTCAACTTATTTCGCAAGCATGGAGAGCAGCGATAGATGGACGGATGCTGAAGTGCAGGCACTTGTAGCAAATGTAGCACTGTCAGTTGTCGTTGGAGATTCTTAGTCCTCCTTTCCGTTCTTTCAATCGCTTTACGTATATGTCGACTGTCCATGTCCATTATTGTGAAAACCGCGAGACACAACAAAAACACAGCTCCGAACACAGCGTCCTCCATCCTCCCATTGTTAACGGTGTTGTTCTTTGTTTCTGTTGTTGAACGCCGCGCACAAATAATGTCGCTGTCGACCAGCGTACGTCACTTCTTAGTACACACTGTCGGTGCGAATGCAACCCTTTAAATAGTACTTGGAAATAGTTCGCACAAAATCGTCCCAGTACTTTAGTACTGTACATTCTGGATCTAAAGCGGTGCGAAAGGCCCTAATGAGACTCACAATTGAAAGAGCAGAACAAAGTTAATGCATGGCGGGTGAGTTTGCCCAGGAAGAGAACTCCCAGCACATGCAGATTTGGCTGAAGGTCCTCATCTTGCCTCCGTGCTGTGATGTCCCTTTGCAAAAGACCCGTATCTACAGAGAAAAACACACAGGGAGACATTTTATCACCATCCATCTCTGAGACATATGTATTTCAGTAGAAACAGCAGTAGAATTTCAGTTTGCAAGAAACATTTTATATTCCTGAAGTCAGCAGTTACATGAAAACCCAGAAATAGCTATATATATATATATGAGACAAAGGAATAGGACCAACATATATCTTCTTAAATGATCTGTAGACTACATCAAAGATTTGCGGGTGCAGTAAGGTTTAAAGTGTTTTTGAAAAAGTTTCTTATTTCTCACAAAATAAAATTAGAAACAGTGATATTGTGAAATATTATTAGAATTTAAAATAACTGTTTTATTATTGTTTTAAAATATTTTAAGTGCAATTTATTCCTGTAATGGCAAAACTCAATTTCCAGCATCCATTACTCCAGTCTTCAAAGTCACATTCTCCTTCATACATCATTCTAATATGCTGATTGCTGTCAAACATTCTACATTATACCAGTGTTGAAAATGTTGTGCTGCTTAATATCGAAATGCTTATATAGAAAGTTCAAAAGAACAGTTTATTTGAAATAAAAATCATTTGTAACATCACAAATTCCTTTTTGATCAATTCAGTGCATTCTTGCTGAATAAAAGCATTAATTTCTTTAAAAAATATATACTGAACAAACTTTTGATTAATTTAATTTGCGATTACAGGATTGGGCATTTTAGGTCATTTTCTAGCGATTATATGGGTAGATTTTCATTTGCATCTCAGGGAATTTTTGACTGAGTAGTTTTAAAGATATTCTATTTTTATGCATGAATATTTGATAAAAATTAACTCTTGATTTACAGTCAGTGGAAGATTTGACTTGGCCCTATAAGAGTCCCTTAAGGAAGACCCCTTTGTTTACCATAGGAAACAGTCATTAGTTAACAGCATTAGTTAACCCAGTGGCAAGAACGTTAGTGCCTGACAAGCCCCCATGTCTGCTACAGATGAGCAGAACAATCATTCAACCCCTCCGAGGTGCCACACATCACTCCTGATGCGAAGTTCTGCTGTAATGCTGAGCCACATACGGTGCTGCCGTACAACTTTTACACGCTAAATAATGAATCAGTGGAGAGATAAATGCAAGAAAAGGAGAGAAGACAGAGGTGAATGAATATGGCCAGAGATCAGAGAAGTGTGCAGCAGTGAGGAATCAAATCGGAACAGCAAGAATAATTCATACTACTGCACTCCCCTTCAGTCCACAACACAGCAGGCTGCAGGAGACAGACACACTCCCAGCCAAACCCTTCAGCAATACTCACACTCCCAGGTTAGCATTTATTACTCTCTTTCGAAGGGAGTTCTACTCTCTTCACTGGAAAACACGAGAGTCTCAATGCTGTCTAGAACAAGAGCAACTTATGTCAGTACAGAGAAGACTAGAGCAGCGAGGAGACGGCTAGTTGTCACAATTATGTTCATATGTGGAACTACAACAACAACAAAAATAAATTAATTAATAAATTAATCAATTAATCAATTAATGAATAATGTAAATTTGAATGCATATTTAATCATTCTTAGATACATAATTACAATTTATTATAAATTCAATTAAATTACAATACAACAAAATATTATAATTTATAATTAAATGATAATACTTTTCTTTACTAATTTACCCACTGCCATTTAAGTAAGAAATAAATAAATAAATAAATACATACATGTAGAGAGACAGAGAGGACAGACAGACATTTAGAGAGATAGGCTGCTAGATTAGATAGATAGAGAGTAGATAGATAGATAGATGTAGTAGATATAACATTGCCAGAAAATGGTAATTTATTTTTATTTTTGTTCTGTTAAAATTTATATAACATTGTATTATTATTATAATTAAAACAGCTACTCAGTAGAATCAGTCAGAGGAGACTGATGGAAATACGACAAGAAAAAGACACCATTGTTCTGAAAGTAATAAATGGTGCTGCGCTCAGTATTACTTCACATTCACCTGTCTGTGCTGATCTCCCGAGGGAAAAATAAACACAGACCCATAACAGATGTTACATATAATTCTGTTGACACAAGCACCATCAATATGATTATATTTAGTCAGAAATAGATGTGAATTACAAAATATATATATATATATATATATATATATATATATATATATATATTATATATATATATATGGTGCAGATAGAAACCATCTGGAAAGGTTTCTTACTTCTATCTGAAAAACAGAGTGCTCAAAAGTATTGCCGAGTTTCTACTTTTCATTAGGATGACGAATCACTTTCCAAATCGTTTATGTCAGTCTGCCACCAATCCCCCTAATGATGCTTTGGCACGCAATCTGATTGGATTTTTTTTACATTAAGTTAAGACTACTGTACCTGTACGACACAAATGACAAGGGAATGGGCTGTGGAGAGTAGCCGGCTAGAACATTAATTTCTGAGAGGGACCCATCTGCTTGCAGAAAGGGACGGCCAAGTAATTAGGATCGAGGGCTGCTAGAGCTCAACACCTGTCATAGATACGTTGCAGCTCTGTGTGTGTGTGTGTGTGTGTGTGTGTGTGTGTGAGATAGAGAGAGAGAGAGAGAGAGAGAGAGAGAGAGGAGAGGAGATCAGCACACAAACATCATTATGCCCGAGGTGAAATTTAGGAGGGTGAATGTACATCACAACGACAGTCTCCACTATTGCCAGCTTGATCAGACGTCCACCTACTGTTAGATAACAATTAGAGAAGCTCAGCACTCGGTCAGCCTGCACACAAACACCTTAATATGCCGTTTCTCAAAGCAATTGTGCACCAATAAATCAAAACTGTAGTTTTGTGACTTTCAGTCTATGTGTGTCAACTCTTGAGGCCATCTATTTGCTAGACTCCTAAAAGTTCAAAAGACAAACTTTTAAGAGATGCAGAAGTCCCAAAGTGTATTTGAACAGTTTGGCCATGCTTAAAAGGACCGTTCACTCAACAAAAAAAAATAAAAAAATCAACATTCTGTCATCATTTATTCACCCTCATGTCATCAAGAAAATGGACCAATTTTGAATAGAAAATCTAATCTCAAATTCTTCACTAGTGACTATTCTGAGATTTGAAAACCACCAGAGAAGGGAAATTATTAGACAATTTTACACTTTTTTTCTCCTTACAAAAATGCATTTTGTCAGAATACATGGCTACTTTTGAATAGCTGTCAGTGGAGAAAGGCACTTTTTGTGTCCAGATGGTGTAGATACAGTGTCTACCAGTATGAGCAATCTGGGTAATGACGTAAACTAGGCTTTTGGTTATTAAAAGACAAGAACAAAGCCTTCGATATGGTCCAATGTCCTGTTTCAATACATCAACACAGGAAAGAAAATTTGTCAAACCATTTCAAAGCTTGCTGAGGCATCCAGCATCCAAATGTTGCTCCCAACGTCTATTTTCTGTCCATCAATCAAATCTAAAATGTAATTATGTTTTCAGATAAAAAAAAAAAGTTCTTCACACAAATTAGCCCAAAATACTCAATCAATGTCCTGCTGTAAACTTGAAGCAAGATCTAACAATATTTCCCTTCTCAAAAAAACTACTTGTACAGATGGAAAGAGTAACATGCAAGTCACACCAAAAAGAAACATGAATATTTCAAAACAGTTGTCATCACATCTATCCCTGAAAATGTAGGATGACAGCAAGTCTTGAGGGAGAGACTGAGATAGGAAGAGCGAGAGAAAGAGTGGGAGAGAGAGAAAAAAGTTTGTCTGGTTAAAAAAAAGAGCTTTGCAACTTGATATACACCATATCAGAGTTGTTGATGCTTTCTGTGGAATATAACATTGTGTGACAAATCTTCCAGATCATCAGCAAAGCTCTCCTTGAATAGGTGGCTTTCTTTCAAGGTTTCCGTAAAAAGATTCTTAGAAGGTACTTTTCCAAGAAATCCAGTGGTCAGGATCATATGACCATAAATAGTATTGTGGACAAAACTGATGTTCCTGTATGATGCATTTAAAGCAGAAATTGCAAGTTAAAATGCACATGGAAAAATTGTCTGCTTTTGAACCAGTGTTACAATGTAAAAACATAAAATATATGTTTTAGTGTTTTATGTTTTATAATTTAAAATGTAAAAAAAAACATATCATTTTGATATTTTTATAAAAATAAAAACAAAATATAAACAGTTCAAATAAATACACGATCTGATCATGTATATAAACCAGTCATACAAACCAGCAAAACTATGTAAACAAATAACAGATCTTGCTTCTCTTCTCTCTTGTTTTAGAAACATATGACAAATATTTGCTCTTAAATTAAATATTTGCTCTTAGATTTAAAAAAATATATTTCAACATGTATAAATATTAATTATAATTATTATTATATGATATATAATTTTTAAATAAAAATATCAAACAAAACGTAAAATAAATAAATAACTATATATAATAAATATATTTAAAATAGAATAGAAATATTTTAAATAAACTAACGGAACTTTTTTTTTTTGCTAGTGATGTAGACGTCAGAAATGCTGTTAAAGAATTCAAAAAAGTCATGATGCTTTAATGCTCGTCACAAGACAACAATGGATTGCAAAAATGTGCTTAATGGCACTTTGAAATAAGTGTGATATTTCATATAAGAGTCCAGTGGGAGTGCTCAAACAAATTACCACTACATTTTGCTTTTGGACACAGCCTGTTTGTCAGCACGCAAGAGTAGCCAGACCCTCAAAAAAAGATTTCATCCCTGTGTCTAAGTCTTTGCTAAGCACAACTGTCCCTCTCAAACAGCTATATTTTTTTTTTTTTTTTTTTTTTTTTTTTTTTTTTTTTTTTTTTTTTTTTTTTTTTTTTTTTTTTTTTTTTTTTTTTTTTTTTTTTTTTTTTTTTTTTTTTTTTTTTTTTTTTTTTTTCTCTTTTTTTTTTTTTTTTTTTGTTTTTTTTTTTTTTTTTTTTTTTTTCGTGTTACTATTGCTTAGAATCCATCACAGTTGTTGAGCCATTTAGTGATACAGGGCAAGGTCAATGCAATCATAAAACCGATTCATGACAACAATGATAGCCAGTTTAATCAAAAAGCAACCAAGCAACACTGTGATAAAAAAGAAGCACTTGTACACTTTCATATGAAGAAAAAAGCTCAAAACTCTTTTGTAGACTTAAGTATGAGAAAAAGTAATGCTCATGAAGCAGCCAATGAGGATAAGACCTTAGTGGTGGTATGCCATTCGATAACAAACAAAGAAGTGGAAGAAAAAAGTGAGAAGTGTTAAAAAATTTGATTACCCAAATGATTCACAGGCATGTATATAAACCACTCATATAAACTGAACGAAAATGTACTCACTCTCAGGCCATCCAAGATGTAGATGAGTTGATTTCTTCAGTGGAACAGATTTGGAGAAATGTACAGTAGGAGTAGATCACTTGGATCCTCTGCAGTGAATGGGTGCCATCAGAATGAGAGGTCAAACAGCTGATAAAACAGCAAAGTAATCCACACGACTCCACTTCTTAACTGAAGGATGTATTATTATAGATTATGGACTTTCTGATGGTGCCCATTCACTGCAGATGATCCATTTTAATTTGCTCAATGCAAATATCTAAAATGATGATATTAAGAAATCTGTAATTACTTACAGGTACAGAATAAGAAAATTAAACATAGACTAGCATTCAGATGTTATGATGAAACTGTGTTGTGGAATTCTTACCTACTATTTTTCATGTTTTCCTTTCAAATCTGAGCCACATCACCTCATTTATGCTACTGAAGGATCAATCCAATTTGCAAAAGTGAACACCAGTCGCACAGCTGATCACAGCAAACTAACCCTGCATGGGCACGCAGAAAATTGTCTGAAATGTTACTGTTAAATTTCCTCCATGATGAATGCATATCGGCTCTCTATCGTGTTTTCTGGAACGCACAGTCTCATATTCAGCACTAAGCAGATAGCGGTGTGGAATCATTTACAGAGCATTTCTGTGCTCAGAGACATCTATCTTTTTAAATGGGCTACTTATCATACGCCAGCGAGCCAACCGTGCAGCCAAGGCATGAAAGCCTAATTGAATCATAGAATTCTAGGGCATTGCAAAACCAATCTGATGACACTGTCAACCTGGCATATAAATTAAGCAGGGCTCTAAGAGAAAATAGTGCTCTGCACACCCAGCCTACTGTAATAAAGCAAATCTTTAGCATTAATGCTTTATTTAAAAGTGCATTAACACAGATAGGTTATTAATTTCAAGCATTTTATGAGTATAATAGCATATATGACCATGAAAGGCACCTTGATCGTAAAAGAATATACCGCTAGGATCAGTGTGGGCCTATGGGGGATTTGCTGGGATATGAGAAACTCTTTCTCTCGAAAAACTCACTCTGACTTGCCAGTCCTCAGTCTCTAACAATCTAACACAAAATGTATGATGGATGCAAACTCCTTCTTCTTGTGTATTGAGTGTATAGCAAATATATATAGTCTTTCTACTTCAGAATTTATATGTATTTATAATAATATACATATCTTTTTGCTTCAAAATGTTTATTTCATTCACTTCAATAAAATATATTTTTTACATGCAAAATTACGGACATTTCAGTGGAATATTATTTATTTTGTAAATGCATAATTGGTGTGATTTACCAAACTAACACACAGGACAATCCTTGAGCCAAATACTGTTTTAGTATTAACCTTATTGGTAAATGACTTATGTATTTGTGTCAAAATACTGTATGGTTTGTTTGGACTTTTGACATCAAAAGCAAAATACATTAATAAATCTTATAAGGTCAGTTTTGTTTTATTATTTGCATTTAATATATTTTTCCTGCTTCAAACCTGTGAACCACCAGTCACAAAGCCCTGCTTCAGACCTAGTGTGAAATAAAGAAGCAGTGTTTCTGTTGATTCAGCTGTCAGCATTTTGCATAAATTCAGCCTTGCTGACTTGCGTAAAATGCTTATCTTTCCTAAAATATTTCCCTGATGGAACGCTGACTGCTTTATATTTGAAGTCATTCATTTAGTATAGAGAGAAATATTCCAAGCAAGCAATCCATTTGAAATGATATTCCTCCAGTTAATTTCTTGCACTGCTTCAAACTCTATTTAACTGCTGATTTGAAAGCGGTTCAGCACAAACAAATGAAGCGCTATAATAGAGGTCTGCTTCTCTTCAAAGAAAACCACAAGAAGTCTAAAGCTTTCATCACCTCTAAGCAAGCAGCTGTTTGGAGGATATCACAGACAAAGCATTTAATTATGAGTTCCATAAAGATGGAAAGAAATATGTGCAGCATGCACATGCAGTAAAACCTTTCCACAAAGAATGCATTGTTGTCTCTAATTTCACAGGGGTGCAAATGAACAAGGGGTGTGCAATAAAGCCATTATCTGTATATGCACTCTCATTTTGAATTCTCATTCTGATGGCACCCATTCACTGCAGAGAATCAATTGGTGAGCAAGTGATGTAATGCTAATTTTTCACAAATATGTTGTGAGGCAGAAACACTACTAGTTTTCATTTATATTTTCATTTGGATCAATCAGACACACAATTATTCATTATATTTAATCAATAATCCAGCAAACCCCCTCACCCAGAAAAACTTTGTGTTAGAGTTCTGTGGACACCCCCCAAAGAGCAACTAACACCCCAAAAAAGGCAGAACAGGCCTCTGGTTACCATGGCAAGCAATTACAAATCATCTGATAACACTGGTTTTATTGCTCAAAGAAATGCGGGCAGAGCAACTCTCACTCCATTTCCCCAAAGGAAAGACACTTAATGCCCTTAAAAAATTGACTCTTTCCTATTCATTCATATAAAACCTTCTATGAATGAACATGCCTATCTCCAGGACATTGTGTGTATGATTATTACTTTCTTGTATTTTGTCTTTTGTATTGCATACTGTTTTGTCCATGCTTATCATAGAACCACTAGCTAATGTAAACTCACCTACACCATGTTTTGCATCTATGGATTCATATTTTGATGATCTAAATGAGTGTATATTATATGTTGATATCTATGCAACATATTACTGTCCTTAATAGTGTTTGCATCAGCACCCAATCCAGCTACATATGCAAAATGCCATGTTTGAAGTAGGTCTGGACAATATGGCCACAATTTATATCACAATATATTTCTTAATCTTTCTTAGTCTTGAAAAGTTCCACACTCACTTGTGGTCTTCATGCTCACTTGAACACTTGGACCAAATACAGGAAATACGTCAAACAAGTGGTCAAGTGCAATGACCGCTAGTGAGGGTGTTTGGACAAGGGGGTTGTCTTTTGTCCATGGAAAGCAAAATCTGCCATAGCATTGCTGGTTAGCTGAGCCTTCTAAAGTGGCTCTCAAAGTTAAAATGATGACTTGTTTCATTACATCTCTCTTTGAACATATCAGCGTTTATGAATTTGAATAAACAGTTTAAAGACTCACTCAAAGACAGTCCATTTCCACCACCTTGTGGCGCAACACTGTAACTGCACTTACTGACAGCCCGTCTAGAATGAGAAATTTTATACATATAGTATAGTAATATAGTATGCACGATTATTAATCTAAATTAAATCGCAAAGGTGATAAATCGAGATCAGGCAGATGCTGCTATTGTCATGTGTATCTTTCAGTAGGTACGTTTACATGGACACTTTTTGTTTCCATCGGAATGAATTCATTCTGATTGACGAATTCGAAAGTAGTGTTTACATGAACACTAAATAAAGTGATCGGGTTGATATGCACGTTTATGTCACAAGCTTCTGATCCGATTTAATCTTTTGACATGCGCACACTGCATGAACATACAGAGTTTTCCCGCTGTTGTAACAAACTGTTTTAAAAAGCACACGTGATATTTATCTACTTCAGGTCCTAATTAGGCAACGACCAGCACATGAACTGTTGTGCAGTGTTGCTTACTTTACAAAGCAGTAAAAGTGCCCCTTCCTGCACCCAAAACCAGTCGTCTGTGGATGACAGTCTTAAAAAAAGGACTGGTGGGACGTTGTCATGCTTCACTTCACAGACACTGAGTGAAAGGGAAGTTTTATAATAGGCTAGGGTGACCATACGTGCCATTTTCCCAGGACGCGTCCTGACCAGGATTTCTATATTGCCTAAAATAATGTGTTTGACTTGAAGCAGCGCTGCGCAGACCGATCGGTGTATGACATCAAAATGTTGCGCGTCCTGGGAAAATGGCACATATGGTCACCCTAATAGGCTTGCTTGAGTGAGCAAAATCTGCGCAGAACCGATCACTGGTGATCACCGCGAGATGCATGCCGGTTAAGCCGGGCTCACTCTACAGGATTTTTGGCTGGATTTTGATGTCGCAGACAGATTTCCACAGTCTACGACAAAACCCCCGGATCGTGACCAAATCGATGCCCATTGCGGTCGCCGAAGCTCGTTAAGTATGAGCAGGTCAGCAACGTGATCCGAACCTGTCTCGAGCTATCACAGACGCTACGAAATTTTCAAACCTGTTTGATATTATCGCAACGTGATCTCATAATGTGAGCGACACAGTCAGTACTTTTACATGGACAACAATACTCTGATTTTAATACGATTAAGACAATACTCTGATTAAGACCTCTACCATGTAAACAGAGATTTTTGATTACCTTAATCCGGTTAAAGTCATAATCAAAGTAAACACTAATCGAATTAAGACATTCGTATTCCTATTTTAGTCGCATTATTGAAGTGCAGCATAGACATGTAAACACCTTAAGCCGGGCTCACACTACAGGATTGAATGGCTAGCCGAATCACTGTGTTGCTCACACTACGCAACAAGATTTGTTCTTATCTGTCGTCGTCTTGTCATAGCTGCGCGCATACTATACAACACAACACTAACGAGGTGCACACACTACAAAACATTCAGTGAAGAGGTGTTCCCCACCATCAGCGAAAATACGTTTTCTCATATAAATTCTCACGAGAAATTACAGCGATTATAGGCCATTTCTTCAAGCATGGACGATCAACTGGCCCTTCAATTGGTCTGTGCAGTTATTTTATCCGAAAGAAAGAAGAAACCACAACAAAAGACTATATGGCAGAAACAATGGCTTGGAAGACGTGGACAACAAGGACTGTCAGTACTGCAGAAAGAGTTGGAGGTAATTAAACAGTTCAATGAAACGTGGTGTTTCAATCCGACTTAGTAAATAATCTATGCATTTGTTAATTTTTTCTAGTTAGTTGATTTGATAAATTTGTGGTTTCGCTTCTGTTCATAAAGTTGCATGATAAGACTGTACCATCTGCACTGTGATTGGCTGGATTAGTTCCACCTTGTCATTGTGTCGCTCAAATTACGAGATCACGTGGCGATAATATCAAACAGGTTTGAAAATATCATAGCGTCTGTGATAGCTCGAGACAGGTTCGGATCATGTTGGTGACCTGCTCATACTTAACGAGCTTCGGCGTGATTTGGTCATGATCCAGGGGTTTTGTTGCAGACTGTGGAAATCTGTCTGCGACAGCAAAATGCAGCAAATCCTGTAGTGTGAGCCCGCCTTAACACAATATCTGCCTTTGATCTCGTTGGTATCTGTTCCACTTCGAGAGGTCAGAACTGTCCGTCTTGACTGCGCTTATTTCACTCCTCCTCTCACTGCAGCCGCCTACTCTCGCCTACATTTCAGGGGAGGCGAGGTGCATCTCAAACAAGCCTAGTGACTGGACACTCATTTATGACACTTTATTCACAAGGAAGAACAGCTCATTCCACGTGTCATACATCATTACGCTATTTCTATGTCACTGTGCATGCGCAGTACTTTCCAGTTTCGGTTTTCAATCCGATCAAATGTCCTCTCTCTCGGATTACAAAATGAATAAACCACCCCTTACAATCCGATTGAAATTGGATCTGGCCAATTCAATCCGATTGGCGTGGTTACATGTGACTTTTTTATTTGGTTTGTGCTTTTAGTCTTTTTACGATCGGATTAGTTGGGTCCATGTAAATGCAGCTAGTGAAGCATGGTTCTGTGATCAGCAGTAAATCCATCCGAAGGCCAGAGGGCGCTCTCGCGCTGAAACAGAAGCCATATCATTTCACAGAAGGATTTATTTCAAACACTCGACTGAAGTTTTGAAGTGAGTTTGGAGTAAAAACTTTATTAAATGTGGTTTTATCGCGCGATTAAATCATCTGCGATTATGAACGCGATTTTGTGTAGCTTGTCAATGAACTACGGCTCTGTGTAGTAAATGCTGCTCCAGATGAAAGCAGGTTCCAACTGACAAGCTAGGCAATAGCGCGTTTCCTAATCGCAGATGAATGCCATTCGATCTATGAACGTGAATTGCCTCACTGTCAGTGAACTACGGCTTGTTATTAAATGCCGCTCCATCTGAAAGCAGGTGATGGCGATTACTACCAATCACGGAAACTGGCTTTATGACCAGATGTGCTTTGAAAACGCAGAGTTAATTGCAAACCCATAAAATATAGGCTAACATTAGCCCAAAATGAAAGATCTTATTGTCAGCTTTATGTTCAGGGGCCCGTTTCAACAAAGAGGTTCACCCAACTCTGAGTTGAAATCGTTAAAACTCTGAGTTGACTTACACGGAGATGGGAGTTGTCGGGTCAGACAGCTGAATGAGGTAGCTCAGTCAACTCTGAGTAGGTTGAATTCCTGTTGTCGCAATGTTCAAACTATCCATCCTAAATAGTATGTGAGATTAGAATAAGTGTGTCCCAAAGCATAGTATGTTGAAAAGAGTTTGCCAAAAGTCCCCAGATGTTCTACTATTTCAGGTCGATCTGTGCACACTCTAATTGCTAATATTGCCCACAATCCATTGCACTTTGGTGAAGGATTCTGTCAAGAACTACAAACACGAATAAAATGTGTTAAAAACTACAAACATGGCGGATGTGTGCGACCGGCAGTTAGGTAGAGAGGCTTAGGAAAAGGGGTTTGAGTTACTAATATTCAACATTTAACCTAGTAAAACATATTTATTTAATGTTATCTGTGTTATATTTCATCAGCAACAGCAATGTAAACTTTTATAAACATCCTTTGGTCTTAACTTTTAAATGCATCATTATGCAAACAATATGAGCAGAGTTCTCGGCATGAAAGACCTGTGACTGGCAGATCAACGAGCTACTTCTTTTCTCTCCAATACGTTAGGAAGTTAAATGAAATGCAATGTGAAAACTGTGACGATGATTGACAAGCCAGTTTACAGTGACAGGATGCGTGTAACTATGCGACCGAGCGTCTGTTAAAGACGCAGTTGTGTGAAGTGATAGTATGTCCCAAAGCTTGCCTACTCTTCTACTACACACTCAAAAGTGTGTACTTTTTCTTCACCAAAAGAGTACATACTTTAAGGGCATAGTATAAGTAGGCACATTGAGATGCAGCATGTGAAACAAGGTAGACTTTAATTACAAGAGGCACAGGTGAAAACAACAAGCTGATTGAGGAACAGATTTGATTGGTCATCCAATATCACTTAGTGATTCAAAAGTGTGTACAAATAGCACAGCATGTCTCAAAAAGCTTGTCAAGCTGTAGATTTAAGGTTTTTTTTTCAATAACTGTGAATCTTTTGGCATTTGCTTGAAAACTTAACATGCCTTGGGCAAAAGGCATCTTACTTTTCACAATGGCTGTGGTGATACGGAGTTCTTCTTTAAGGGCTGATCCTGAGGCCTTTTCTGAAGCAGGTGCTGCTTATGGAGCAGTCTCTGAAAACACTGTCCGTTTTGGTAAACTTTTAATTGGTGGTCAAGGTACAGTATCTAATGAGAATGTCAGAACATCTGCATTGAGGTCAGATGGACACCGGTCAAATGAGGAAGGTAACTTGAAATTCTAAACTTAAAATGGGACTTTTTTTTTTTTGTGAGTTGGGTACTCTTACGTAACTTATTGTTTTCCTTTTAAGCATGGTTTCACCCTGCTAGCACTAAGCTGCACCGTCTGGGTTCTTTTCTGCGATGTAGCAATGATTCCATGATCTTGCGCGTTCCAGGACCGAGAATGCCACACTTTCTGGTTGACCGAGGTGAGTTGTGTGTTTTTTTTTTTATTTTTTTTTTTTTTTTTTTTTTTTTTTTCTCCCCTCTGCTCAAACATAATTCTTTTTTTTTCCAACCCAATCAGGAGAGGAGTCACCAGTGCCTTTGTCTGAGATGCCAGCTAGCTGTGGTTTCTCATTGAAGCGGGCACGCAGGGATGTCTCTCTTGTTGCTCCATACCGGGGATGTCATGTCAGAAAACTGGTTAGTGCTCTGTCTCTGTTCTGTCCATGTGATGCCTTTTTCGTGAGTTTGTTTGAAGGCTTTTAACTTTAACTGCTCCATCTCCTAACAGGGAGGAAGTTATATTCTACCGCTCATTATAATGGGAGCTCCAGTGCAAATGTCTTGCCCTGTGAGTCCTCTCCTCCCTACGGTGTCCTGCTTCTCCTCTAGCATGATTGTCAAATTTGGCGTCCGGGCAGATGATGTTAAAGTTAAAGGCAAGTCCCCCATTTCTTTGCATTCAATCTAATAGTTGAGGTTACCTTGAGCTTGACTCTGGTTTTCTGCTTTTTAGTTGATGGATCGTGGCAGCCTCTGCTTCAGAAGTACACTGAATGCTCATTTACACTGGAGACTATTGCTGGTTCATTGGTTGTCACCGCACCATTCACAGGAAGCTGTTGGGAAGTGATGGTAATAACTGTGCACTTGATGTGACCGTCGTTCACAGAACGTGTGGAATTTATCTTGTTTTTGTAATTATACATTTGTACGGTTGATTGGTCTTCCTCAGGATACTGAAAGGCGACTCCCTTTGATGTACGGTGACCAGGAAGTGACTCTTTCCTGTCCTCTGACACAGCCAACCATAGCCCCAACCACACCTGTCCATGACCCAACTGACATGCAACAGAAGTTTGAACCTTTCCCTTTTGGAAGACCCTGGTGGTATCCTCCATATCCTGGTGTTCCTGCTACCCTGCCTCCCACTGTGCCCCCTACAACTCCTCCTCCTCCTCCACCTCCTCCTTTTCAATATCATTTCCAGCAACCCATGTTCCCTCACATGTATCCCATGCCAATGTTTGATCCATTTTACTCTAAAGGTTACCCATTTGCACCACAACATCCCTGGTACCCAAAGCTCCCTCCTTATATGAATGGCTTCCAAAGCCCAGTTGAAGTGACCACTCCTGCAATGACCACAACTGCCCCATACCAGCCTGAGCAGTATCCAGGTTATCCAATGTACCCACCGTTCTATGGGCATCAACCCATGAAGTCTTCTGTGTCTCCAACTGTGAAATACCCTTTCATGCCCCAGTATCCAGTCTTTGGTCCCCGCAGCCCTAAATCACCGTCTTCTCCTGCACGGTTATCCTCCGTCTACAGGTCTCATAGATGAGTGGACTCTAAAGTGGCCTTACTTTTTATTGACCCATGGATGATAAATTACATCAATAGTTGTTGGGTATAAGCCTAATAAAGCTTTGTGACTTCATGAAAATCTGTTTGGCGTTTCTTTTGCTCTTTGTAAATATGAATGCAAAAAATTGACGTCTCCCATTCACTGCTAAAGCAGCAGAACTCCTTAAAGTTAGGTAAACTTCTGAGTAACCTGCAAATGTGGAAGGGTCTCTTCACTTTAACAAGATGATTCATACAATAAGACTAGAGAAATTGGCCATATCATGGTAAAAATGCCCCTGGAAATCAATTTTAAGGTGGCAAATATCACCCATCAATAAAATGCATTTCTGTCAATTTCACACATCCCTAGCCAGAGCAGACCGCTAAAGAGGTTACCAGGGCCTTGAAGAATGGATGGGAACTATTGGTAAATGACTGGAAAGCACACAAGCAGTCCCATGTAAATATCAACCAGTCAGTGATCTGAAACTAGCAACTCCAGTGAGCTCTGTGAACGCTGCTTGCAACAACTTACTGGTGGAGGTGTCCTGTAGCAGCATTACGACCACCATGCCTCATCTCCGTGGACTAGTGTGAGCACAATTGCCTGCTTTCACTTTGAGTTTGACTTTCACCCCCCTTCACCTGTCAACCTCCATCACAACACTGATGGTTGCTTCGTGGAGGTAATATTTTTTTTTAAACCCCTCCTGGACCCAAAATGAGGGGTCAGGTGAACCACTCTGCAATGTTATAGCACCCTTAATCTCAACTAACAAAGCCTATAGGTGGGCCTTAAATAATAGCTTGAGTCCTAACTCCCATCGGCTTTTTCGGACTGCAGTAAAACAGCCTCAAGTGTCTGTGATTGAGCCCCTGGCTTCCTTAATTCCAGAAACCATTAGAAAAGTGTGGGAGAGAGATGTGGCCATCCCAAGAGTAACTGGGTACTTTTCAATTCTTATTTGTGCATCCTCATTTCCTTTCCTCGCTTCTTTTTCTAGCATCTTGGCTCCACCCCTTCAGGATGCAAGGAAAAGACATGAGGATGGAGATATTGAATCAAGTGAAATATATCCTCGCTCCATTTAGCGTCACTTCGAAGCATCATCAGCTGCGCAATAGGGATCTGCCCTTTTGTTGTTAAAGTTTGTTATTTAAAGGGGTGGTTCAAGTTTTTTTTTCTAGGCTTGATTGTGTTTATGGGGTGCAATCTAACGTATTAATGCTTCGTTTAAAAAAGAAAATCATTATTTTTCACATAATTTACCTTTATTCCACACCGCTCTGTCCCTTCTCTGAGAAACCCGCTGATCATTTCCGCCTTTTATGAAGCCCCGCCCTCAGAAATAGGCTATGGGCTCTGATTGGTTAGCTAGCCCAGTGTTTTGTGATTGGCTAAACCGACTCTAGCGCACGTCTAATCGTCCCGCCCCTCACCTCAGCGACATGTGCTCCGATTGTATTGTAAACAACGGCGTCGTTAATATCACTTATCAGTTTGAACCCCCGCTTGAGAAGCAGAAGATATTATTGAAGAGGATCCTGCAGAATCTGTGGAAGCACGTCTTTTAATGGTAGGCCTAAGTTTTTTGTTTGTTGTCTTATACTTGAATTTTAAAAGATGATATCTCCGTTTGCATTGAACTTTCAGCTTTGTAAATTTGAAAAAATATGCCCTGTTTGAAATATATATCATGTATGGTTTATTTAAACTGCAGAGGTAAAATATAAATTCAAATTATTACAACAGATTTGAAGGGGGAGGAGAGTTTATACGTGCGTCAGGTTTTTCGATGAAAAACACTTCCGCAAAGTATACACCTGTGTATCCTCGCTCATGACTCCTCAGGGAGCCCCCTCACTCCTCGATCCTCGCGGTGCAGTTAGAGAATTGAGATGTCCTTCAAGATGGCTGAGCTCGATCGTTTCCGTGTCATAGAATGGAGGATGGCGGAGAGAGGAAACAAGGAGGGATATTGAGAAGCACCCACTGTGTATGATGACTGCACCAGCATAGCAAGTCTCTAGTCACTAGTCATCACTAGTCTTTGAATTAACAAGTTTGGCACTTTTCACCTGCGAAATAACATATTTAAATGCTTTAAAATAGACAATGGACACAATATGAAATTAATTAGTTATTTTATCAGTCATTAAATCAGATACAGATAGAAGCACAGTAATATTACATTTATTTGAATGTATTTGTTAGAGCGCGACTGCGTCTGTGCAACGTCTCTCTACTAATAGTGAAGCTGTGGGTTATAATTACATTTCACGAGTTCACGCTTACATATAATTAGCTGAAGTATGGTAATGCATATTTGGCGTGCTGTCCGGGGAAGGGCTCCGAGCTCGGGAATGGCCCGAACCTAGAGTACCCCCCCATATAAGTGTAGTATGAACTCGAAGTGAGGAGATGGAGTGGAGGAGGGATGCTGATAAACTGTCGATGGATAGAAGTCAGCTGTATTTATATCATGGTGTTGATTAACTTGAGAGGCTAAGTATCTGACGCACTCCTCCCCAACCTTGTTAATAAAACATCATAAAACACAAAGACATTTTCAAAGACACGTCGTTATACAGTGCTGTTGTGCATTATCTTATTTGAAATTAATAAATAAAAATGCAATGTTTTGTTGTAAATTGATTGTTTTCATTACATTTTAAAAGATTGATTAAATTGTTAAAGTTTTATAAAAAATTTTATTAGACATTTATCATAAATTTGTATTGAACCATAAAACACAGAATCTAGGAAAAAAATAAAAGGGAAAGCAGAATTTAGGGGAAAATAAAATATATTTCATGGGGCCTTAAATTAATTAAAGAAACACGTGGAAATCATTTCCTTGCCCATTATAGTAAATTAATATTGTGATGAATATCGATTTTATATGATAAGGAAAAAATATATTGTGATAATATTTTTGGCCATATCTCCCAGCCCTTCGCAATGTCTAGTACAGAGAAAATGACGAAACAGTTGAGACAGATGTTTGTGTTCCCAAAATTAACAGACGCCAATTGTGCCAAATGCAAATAAATGTTCTGTTTGGCCGGACCACTATGGCGAGTGAAAATGTAATTGTCAATTGTGCACTGTCAGTAACGTCACTTACAGTAGAGTTTGTATTCCAGCAGAGAAATGGGCACAAAAATTTAGACTAAAATATACATTTTTATGAGATGAGTAACTGGAATAGGACCAACCCTAATAAGGAGCTACCTTTCTGATTTACAACTGTAGACAAACAAGTTTTATGCAGTTTAAATTGTAACAGTTACATACTATACACTTTTTGTCACAATTATTTTTTCTCAAAGTAGCCAGTAAAAAAAAATCTGACTTACCTTAAATTACATTAGAAGTAATATAAGTAATATTAATTTCCAAAAGAGTGCATTACCACAATAATCGTATGGTAATTTATAGTATTTAGATGAAATTAAAAGTAAATGGTTGGATCCTGCTATATTTGATTGATTCAGTCATTGAAATCTCCAGCTGAGCAACCAAAGCTGGCAACCCTGGATTAGGCTAATTGTGAACCCCGGGTAAAAGTATGTGTAACGTGTATGCCCCGTTTTCAGTGTCATGTTTGCCCCATTGTATGACCTAGTTTCTAGTTTGATTGTTGTATTCAGTTCACCAGTGTTCCATCAATTGTCTTATTAGTTCCTTTGTTTGGTCATGTACTTAAGTCATGAGTTCTCCCTCAGTGTTTCTCAGGGCTCATTTATGTTGGTGTGTATTTCAAATCTGTCCTCAGTATTTTTGTTATTAAAGTCTATTTCCTAGTGTTAATCCTCATCGTCGTGAGCTTTATTAGCACCAACCGTAACAATAAGCAGTCAATTATTATTATTATTATTTTTAAACAAAGTTCAGGATATTTACAGTAAGTTACAGTTTTTTACTTCAGTACTATGTGGGTCAGTGACTTGGAGATGAGCCTTCAATTAATGTGTCTTTGTCAGATTGCTGTGATTCCCACTGACGTTCACTGGAATGCCTCTTTTCTCGCCCATCATCCCTGCTGACAAGGCGGCCCCCTCTCTTTTCCTCATTCATCTTCATTAGCTGTCTATTTCCTCCATCTCATGTCAAAAATAATGTCTCTGTTGCATGGGCCAAGATGAGCCCTGATTAGTTAGCGGTAATACTGACACATTTCAGCATAGCTTCTGCGCTCCTCCTCAATCCAGCTACATTGACAGTCCCTGTAGTCCTTTTAGCAAAGAAACAATACAGCTGCCATCTGTTTCCTGCTATACTTCCTACTGTTTTACGTGGCCCACCACCTCCTGCCTAACCAGTTAAACAGCGGGGAAAACAGCAAGAGTGAAGCAAATACAACACAAATACAAATATGTTTAGTTTAAATGAGTGCCAGCGCCAGTGGCATGCACGGGGGGGGGGGGCTTTAATAAGATCCCCGAGAAACAGACAAGAATAAACTCATGAATGGGCCGTCCACCATGATTTCTTTTCTTTCCAACAACAAAGCACTTGAACATGACAAACTGGTAATTACAACTTCAGAAGTGGGAAGTAGGAAGTTTCCGATAGGTGATATGTGAAGGTAGCATTATAGTTGCCTTGTTTAACCATTTACCAGTTTTATTTACAATGTTGCTGCTTTTGTCGTCACATTTAGCAACTTCTAATGTCAAGAAGAGTTTGGTCTTCTACTCAAAGGCTGATTGTTACCCTTGGAAGTTCAGTCAAGGCTTAGTTAAAACAATTACATAGATTGTAGCTGTTACCTTCATTTTTTCACCGCAAGTTCTACAGATACTTTTTTTAAATTGTGAATTATATAAAAATATTGGCTTTGAGGATTACATCTCGTGTGGTCTAAAGACTAAGACTTAGGAGTCAAAGCTGCATTGCAGGATATTAAATCCTAGACTATTCTTCTCATTTCAATTGTACTAAAAATGAAAAGACCAGCAAAGCCCTGTGAACTGGCAGAGTTTGCAAATTTTTATTAGAAACTTTTCATGCATTTGATTAACCGGTATATATAGGAAAAAAAATGTAAAAGAAAAAAAAACTAAACAATTATATTAAAATGACAAATAAAATGAAAATAAACAATAAATAAATAGAATAAATAAATAATCTCAGCATAAATGAACTAGCATCATGAAAAAAACCTTGACTTACCCACAGCCACTGGATGCAGTAGAGTGGTGTATGATGAAGAATTTGATCATTTCAGTGGAAGGAGTTGTCACAAGCAAGCGGGGGGGGGGGGGCCCCCAGTCACAGACTGTACTGCACTTAAAGGGTTAGTTCACCCAAAAATGAAAATTGTCTTTTATCTTTCAAGCTGTTTAATGCCACTCAGCGGGTGTTGCATTGCTTCAGTCCAAAATAACTTCAATAAAAAAAAAAAAATCGGGGGGGGGGCCATCCATAATAAAAAGTGCCTCACATGGCTCCGGGGGTTGAATAAAGGCCTCCTGTAGCGAATCCGTGTGTTTTTGTAAGAAAAATATTCATATTCAAAATGTATTAATCACTTTAATGTAGCTTGCGCTCAGTGTTGTAAACAGAAGCAGTTCCGGGGGGATTGACATATGAGGTCGGCTTTGCACATGCGCCCCTCAGAAGGGATGAATGCAGAAGCGCAGGGGAGAGATCAAAACAAAACAACGGTCAAGAGTTAGAAGTACAAAACGAGGATTTGTAAAGAATGTAAGAGGATTTCGATATAAGCCAAGAGGAGACTACACTGTTAGACTTTTTATTGTATTTTTGCCAGTAAGTTACTGTAACTACCCCTTTACAGTAGTTTATCGCAAGTTAATTTTACAGTATAATGCCCTTACCACAATCTCATTTTACAGTATGATGGCCTTACCACAATTTAATTTTACAGTATAATACCCTTACCACAACTTCATTTTACAATACTGCATCCTTATATCCTTACTGTAACTTAGTTTTACAGTATAATAATATTACAGTAATTTTACTGTAATTTATGTTACACTATTTATTTTATAACCCCTTTGAATATCTTACTTGAATCCCATTGAATTTAATAAATTCCAAATAAGTGACCTGAGTCAATGTACAACAGTATATTTTTTATTCACTGTCACTATTAAATACATCCATTACTTACTTATTTATTGTGCTTTATTCTGGAACATTACAACAAAAAAAATAATAGAGAACTGAATTCATAACAAATCAAAGCAGAGATCATGACAATATTGCAACAAAAAGAAATATGGCAACAAGCATCCTAGTTGGTCTTGGCTGCATGGCCTCCATAACCACTGACAGATGATCTGAAACAAAACAGAGGGGAAATGTGTGAGAAATGGTCATCTAAATTTGTTCATGGACAGACAAGGTAACAACTTGTGCAACAGCAGTTATTCCCAGTATAGTACTGTTTAAACAGTATTGCTTTTTTGCACATCCTTGTCAGGGAACTCCATTCATTGTCTAAATGTACAGTACAATCACATTAAAGAGTAACTTTATGGTCCTTCAAACTTAAACTTTTTTTTTGGCAGTGTTTTAAAGTATCTTTTTAGTTGTGACAGCTCTTGATCCAAGGAATATGAGTGTGTATCAGCTACTGTAACAATTGTATTGTTTGTAAATATTAGAGCAAAACAGGCTTTTGAGTCAATCTAGAAGTACTCTTGAAGAATACAGGATTATAACCAAGATGAATACTAAATCAAGGTACATAAATGGCTGTCATCAAATTCTCAGAAATATTTTAATCCAATTAAATCGTATGGAAACTGGAATCAGAATAAGAGAATAAGAATAATTGTGAATCAAACTGAATTGAATCAAGATCAGAACTGAATTAAGAGCTTAGGGGTGTAGTTGGATCCTGCTGACACAAGAAAAAGGGAGGAAAAGAGGAAACATCAGAGAGATATTGCATATCTATGGGTTGTGGAGCTGATATATATATATATATATATATATATAATTAAACACATATTTATTAATTACATTATATTAAGACATTTCTGTCATAGCTGCAGTTAATCTAATGTAGCTGATAGTTAAAACATACTTACAAAGCCAAAGATGCTCAATGATGTGGCTCCTAAAATAGCCTTTGGGGTGTAGTTAGCTCCTGTTGAAACAAATAAAAGAGAGAGAAAAAAGAATCATTATTTTTCGTCAGTGATTATTGCCTAATCACTATATGTAATGAACATGATAAATCATAGATCTAGAATGACTGCTAGATTGATCACTTACACAATCAATTTACAACCAACACTGAAAAAAGAGAAGAAATTATATACAATAACGTAAAAAAAAAAATTATATGAAACTTAGGAGAACACTGACTTTGATGAGACCTTGCTTCTATTAAAGGGGTCATATTATGTTATTTTAAAGATCATTATTTTGTGTATTTGGTGTAACGGAATATGTTGACATGCTTTAATGTTCAAAAAACACACTATTTACATTATTGTAGGTCCTCTATGCCCGCCTCTCTCAAAAGCTTCGTTTTCTACAAAGCCCCCTCCTTCCAACAAGCACAGTCTGCTCTGATTGGCCAACTGACCCAGTGCATTGTGATTGGCCGAACACCACAAGCACTCGTCGGAAATGTAACGCCCATTACCATAATCGCGAGCTTCAGCTTTGTAGCGAATTTAGCTCAACGACAGGAAATATGAATAATTAACCATAACTAGTTATAATTAACTATTCATATTTTAGATCCGCTGTAGATATTTAACTGACCACTCAGAGTCAACTGTCTTGTCAATTCTAAGAACGTTAATTTCCTGGTTAAGGGAAATAACTTTCTTACTGTACAATTCTACCAAGCTTGTAACGTAAATCTGCATGATTAGTTACTCCGGTTATGAGCAAACAATGAACACGTCAAGTGTGATACAGTAAGGTTTTATTAACTACATAAACACTTAAACTAGTCTAACATACTACATAAACACATAAACTGGTCTAACATACACATACACACACACACACACGCATACAGTTGGTATAGGAAAGGGTTAAAGTTTAGTACTAAAGAAAGAGACATAAGGAATGATATTTATGGAACCATTTGCATATTCAGAAGATCTACATCTGAGGGAAGCGTCAGATTCTTAGTTTAAACACACCTTTGTAAAAAGGTGTAATTGATACTTAATGCATCAATTAAATCGAATAAGTTTGATACTTGCGTATGTCTGAACAAGATTCCTGATGCAATCTTAAGGGGGGGGGGGGGGGGGGGCCCCAGATCTGCTGAAGTTGGTTGGAAGAAAAGAACCAGTTTGAGTCAGAGTAACTTGAAGAATGGAAAGGACAAGGCCGAAAGGCCTGGCACCAGCTTTGATATCCTGAAGTGTTTTTTTCACATCTTCATCTGCATCTGACCGAACCACCGACTGGGGAGGGTCCCTGGAGTGGGGCCTTTAAGGTCAGAGAAGATCCCCACCTCTCAAGATGGACTTGTCCAATGAGAAAATCCGGAATCCCAAGTGGGAATTTTGAGATACTGGGGAGTTTTATGACACTTTGTCTGTAAGCATGGTATTTTGCAAATGTAATTCGCTTGGGTGTTGATGCACAAATTAGTAAAGATTCTTAGAACATAATATGTTGCATAGTATCCGAATGTAATAGCACTCTCAGTTAGATCATCCGGAAGATGAATTCACTAGAGGCCAACATGATATAGCGAGGTTCTATTAAATAGGGGTCTATCATACATGGCATAAAACAGTATACAATATATAAGACAATATTCAAGAACAGTAATGGTATACACAATGGCCTGAAGGATATGCGTGTTCATTCAAAAAAAGGTTTTCCTATTAATTAATTAATCAGCAAAGAAAAGTCCATCCCTTGTGGATTTTCCTTATGGACAAAGCAGTAGGGTTATCCTACTCACATTCATGGGGGGGTCATAAAGCCAGTGATATCATGATTAGTTGTCATTGTGATCAAGGTGGGGGATGGTGTTCAGCAGAAATCTTGGCATCCAGTTTATTGAGTGAGGGGACTGTGCGATTTGTTAATCGGAATAATTGATTGTTAAATCAAATAAAAAGTAGTGGGTCAGATGGGTCGCGAGCTTCATCTTTCAAAATAAATGTTAAGACAGTAAATAATGTCATTAGTTTACCATCAGTTCAAGCCCGAAAGGGGGAACAGAGTCGTGTGACAGACACAGGGATGAAGCTGGTATGTGTTGCAGTACACAAGCCACGGTTAAGATGGCTGACTCCACTGTGATGTGACCTGTCTCTCTCTCTCGCGCACCTCACCCCCCCAAAAAACACACACACACACACGACGTGTTACTCTGCGTTGTGCAAAACTCCGCATTTGAACAGTCATAGCAAATACTTAAACTAATAACAAAAAAAAAGTAGCTGATTCAGAAGCGCCAGATTATCATAGAAAAGTCAGAATTACCTCCTCTCCTAGATTCACAAAACGGTCGTCCATAAAATGCATTGCTATTCTGTTGTAAGTAATCTTAAGATTCCTAAATGCATCTACTTCGGGAAGGCCAAATAAAGTGCTTTTGCTTTCGCATAGAAACACACAGCGTCTCCCTGACAATGGCTGCTTCAACACTAACTGCGGTACTGAAACCACGCCTTCTTTCTTTGAATGAACATTTGGGCGGCATTATGCAAAAATTTCCACATAGTGAGGTAGATATGTAGCAGCGTGTTAGAACAAGCCGTTTTAGGGGGGGGCGTGGCAGAGTCTTAACTTTAAAGAATATCTCTTTGAATTTGAGAATTTAGTCTTTGCAACTTAACAGATCTTCTTTATGCACCAAGAGCTTGTAACACTCAAGAGAAAGGAAAAATTTAAATCGCACCATATGACCCCTTTAAAGCAAAAAGCCATTATAAAGAATGCATTTTCTTTCTTGAATTAATTGATTATAATTTTACTTGAATATATTTTTTTTCCTCTGGTATAGGCACTGGCGTAAATGTTTCATTTACGAGAGAGAGAGAGCACGCGGCATATAGGCCTACCCATCTTGCACGAGAGAGAGAGAGAGAGCGTAGAGAGAGAAGGAGATAAGAGAGAGAGAGGAGAGGGAGAGATTGATGAGTGAGATGAGAGAGAGAGAGAGCGCGCTGTGCTATTCAATGAAGTCACACAATTAACGGTATTCATTTAAAGGAGAGTAAAATATACAATAACTAGCAGTAAAAAAGTAAAAAAAATAAGTGTTTGTGTAAATACTACACCTTTATACTGCGAAAGGCAATCAGTCGTTGCAGGACAATGAATGGAGTCTTACATGAAAGTGGCAAGTTTTTGAGGAAAACGCGAAATAAAATTTTAATTTTGTGGGGTGTAAGCAAAGTTTATATATTTATTTTTTAATCATTTTAAAAACACATTTATTTCACCACACTTGTGCTTACCCAGACATTATATTGAGAATGCAGATTCATGTTTTTAAATCTGCAGAACAATTTACAGTAGCACTACTGCTTTTGAACAAACAGTAAAGTACTGCAAATTCCCATATACAGTAAATTACTGTAAATTGCATAAAAATACCCATAATGCAGTGCATATTACAGTAGTTAACCATAAAACATATATATGGTAGTTTACTGGACTTTTTTGCGGTAAGTAACTGTAAAGTTACAGCAAAGTCTAACAGTGTGGTTGTCCTGCTAAGTAAGGAAACTTTGATCCTTTGATCTGTAAACAAACGTGTTGGCGTGTTGAACACGCGAGTCTCACGGCGCTTCACACAATACATTTGCACGCAACGCTGAAGTATATGGCAAATGCTCCCGGAAACGGGCTTGTACTAGGTGGACAACTGTTGGCGCAAGCTACATTAACCCTTTAATATTTATTCAGCACCAACAGTGGTGTTCTTTTTATAATGTGTCATTCCTGACTCTTCAACTTCCTCCCCATCTTCTTCCTCTTCTGCATTTTGTGTCGGAGGTTCTGCAAAACCGACTTCTTCCATTAAGATCCTCTCAGTTTCTGCAGTCTGGCACAGGACACCAGAATACATCATCTTCAGCAACACAATTAACTGATTTGACATGTCTTTTACTATAAATAACATTCTGCATGGATTTCATAGTGTGAATGCAATAACAGGACCTTAATCAAACAAAAAGTATTTACAAAGCTAATATACAGTACTGGGTGGTGAGTTTTTTTTTTTTTAAGAAGTCTCTTATGCTCACCAATGTTGCATTTATTTGATCAGAATAGAGTAAAACTGAAATATTTTGAATTATTATTACAATTTAAAATAATGTTTCTATGTTAATATATTTTAAAACGTAATTTATTACTGTGATGCAAAGCTGAATTTTCAGAAGCCATTACTATCGTCTCCGTGTAACAGGATCTTCGAATCATTCTGTTATACTGACTTGGTGTTCAACAAATATTTCTTACTATTATCAATTTGAAAACAGTTTTTTTCAGGATTCTTTGATGAATAAAAAGTTGAAAAGAACAGCATTTATTTGAAACAGAAATGTTCTGTAACATATAAAATGTCGTATTGTCACTTTTGACCAATTTAATGAATCATTGCTTAATAAAAGTATTAATTTCTTTAAAAGAAGAATAATATGTTACTGTATCCAAACCTTTGAATGCTTGTGTCATTTTTACCTTCAGTGCCTGAAGTTAAGCTAAACGGCATCGTTGAAGCAAATCTACAAACAGGTAAATGAGCAGAGCCTAAAAGAGAATGAATCAACAGTTAGTGTGCATAAGTCATTGCACAAACAATGTTAGATCATTTTAAGAGAAAATCCAGAAAATGTGTTAGTTTGAAAAATGCCAGTTTAAAAGCCATCAAGATTCTGATGTGCTCTAAAAAGCTGACTGATTAATTTAAAATGATATGCATTTGTGAAAGTCTTTATTAATTTTTGTTCATTTAAAATTTGTGGAGTTCTGTGGCCGATGGATTGGAGTCAAAGTAAATTGTCAATGCATATTTCTTTGCTAAAATAAAACTGCCACCAAATGATTTTTGCAGCAATAGAACAAAAAAAAAGAACTGTATTTTGAAAAGAATCAAAGATAGCAGCATAAGTAAGTTTTTCAAAGCTTGTCAAAACGCTTCAGACATATTTTACAATAAGTCTCTCTTAAATGTCAAAAAAGAAAAATGTGAGTCGCAATGTCATGTTATTATCAAAACGCAAGATTTGCTTTAGAACTCTAGATACTTTGAAGTCAAAATCAACTCCATGAAATGTCAGAAAATGGTTCAATTAAAGAGGAAGATTAAATAAGAGTAGAAAAAGAACCCACCTTATAATTACCAAAAGAAATGTCAGTTTTGCTAAGAATCCTAAGAATCCAAAAACTGCAAAACAATGTCAGAATAAACAAGTACAACAATGAGAGAAAACACACACACACACACACACACACACAGGTTTGTTTTTGTGAAAAGTGGGGACATCCCATAGGCGTAATGGTTTTTATACTGTACAGACCGTATATTCTATTGCCTTTTACCAACCCTACCCCTAAACCTACCCTTACAGGAAACTTTCTGCATTTTAAAATTTTCAAAAAAACGTAATTCTGTGTGATTTATAAGCTTTTGAAAAGTGGGGACATGGGGTAAAGTCCTGAAAAGTCACCTTCTCCTTGTTAATACCTAAGTCATACCTTTGTCATTATACAAATTTATGTCCTCATTTGTCACAAAAACGTGCACACACACACACACACACACACACACACACATTACCTGCACTAGAAAGCCTACAAGAAGGAGATCAGGAAAGGCACCAGACCTTCCCGAGCAATAGTTACAGGCAGTCCTGCAAAAAACACATTATCTGATGAATTTGTCACGGCAGAATCTGCTGAATTCTGTATATATCTGCATGGCCTTATATTAAAGCAAACATATTCAGCCACTCATATCAGATATTATCTCTAGGCTGAATAATTTGATGGCGGTAGTTTTATTATGGCTAGAACACTTTAAAATTATTTAACTCAGATAGGAGGAAATGAAAAGAGAAATGGGTTTTTTAACATCGATTAAATCTCACTGAAAACAGAACAGTTAAATTCAATGCACCATGTAATTGCAGTGTCTTATAAATATATATATCTGCTACTGTTCAGACCGTAAAGCCTGGGTATATTATCAACAAAACAGAATATAGTCTTGCTGAAAACACATTGAGAAATTTTGTTTAACTTAATTTTGCCTGCTAATGTTCTCATGCATGGATTTTATTCCTTCCTTTTCCATTCCAATTGTTAATTAAAGAAAAAAAAATCTTCTGCAGTCCTGTTTAACTGCTGTGGATCAGATGATGTCAGTGAACATCTGTCATGTGCTGTGTAAAAAATAAAGACTAAATGAGATAAATCAACATAATATTATTTGTTATATTTTTAATTGCATACTAAGCTTTTACGTACCCAGGATCCCAGGCCCCAGGATTGTAGCAATTCTTAAAAAATCTGTGGCGAGACAACGTGTTAAAATGTTTAATATAATGAAACAAAATTAATGTATGTATTCTATTTATTCATATCACACATCATCCGTGGGAAACATAGAAGCTGATTTGGGTGAATATAACAGAAACAATCCCTCTTGATCTAAGGTGAGCACATATGTAAAAATGAAAACGAGGGACATTTCTAGTTCACCGGTTAATAAATCATTGAATTTGCATATGATCAATCCTAACTATATTATATATTTGGTTTTGTGTATCATGTAGTGCTGTGATGAACTAGGAGTTCATTAAAACGACAGTATAAACAGTGATATTGTGAAATATCACATTTTAAAATAAATGTTTTCTGTTTTTATGTATTTTAAAAATGTAATTTATTCCTGTGATGGCAAAGCTGAAATGTGTCACTGCGTATCGATGTCACATGAATCTTTCAGAATAGGAATTCATTCTAATATGATGATTGCTGCCGCAGAAACATTTGCTTGATATGATCAATGTTAGACAAAAAGCTAGGTGTGGAGATAATGTTAGTGTAGAAACTGCAATACTGTATCCTTGTTGAAGGATGCTTGATGAAACCAATAGAAAAAAAATGAATAAATAATCATTTATTTGAAGTATAAATATTTTGTAACATTACAAATGACATTACTTTTGATCGATTTAACACAATTAATTTCTTTAAACAGTATAAGCAGTAGTGTTTTATTTGATTATTTCAGTTAGTAGCTATTATTTCAGTTCAGGGACAGTTTTGAATGCAAAAAGGAACATTTCCAAGGACAGATTAAGCCAGGGGCAGGGCATCTGGTCACCCTATTTTGACCGTTTCTGGCAAAATTTGTCTGCAACAATGCTAAAAAGGAATAGTTTTAAACATGGCAAAATAAGTTAAATGGAGCTGAGAATAGTCAACTCTTATTGGTATCTGAAAGCATCAAATTAGTCCAACAAACATACAAGAGGAGAGAGGGATTTTTATAACTTCTATTCTGCATGGGTCCAATAATCAGTATACAAACATTAATTTTAATATAAACTTTAATATAATAAAACAACATCCTCCCTATCAAACCATCACAATGTCACCTTGTTCCCTTTCAGTCGGTCACTCTCGACGTCACGTCGGAGGGCCGACGAAATTGGGATCTCGCTTAGAGGGACCAGACTACCTTCAGAGTGTAAACTAAAACGAGCCAATGCCATTGGCATGCGAGTATTGCATACAGCTGCTGGCTGCATCACAAGCGTGAGTATAAGTAGCAGCAGGTGCAGCGCAGTATTCAGCTTCGCTCGGAGCCGAGCGATCAACATCGTCCGCCTCCTGATACTTACGGGAGAAGACCACTGACGAGGTTCAGCACGCTCTGGAGAGCTCTTCGTAGTTGGCGGGGACGGAGCTTCAGCTTGGTGGTGGTTTCCCGTGTCGAGTGGGTGCACACATTAGGCTGCACTACTCCCATGTTTGTGTTGCAGATGATCATCTCCCATGTGCGCCTCAGCACGCTAAAAGAGCTTGTTCCCCTAAAAGAGCAATTTCGGGTGCGTCTTTCTAGAGACGACGTTGCTTGGCAAACTTGACTTTACGTCTTTGTAAAGACGATGTGGGTTTTGCTATAGACGACGTATCACCCGGGCGTTTTTGGATGCGGTTGTTACCTGGCGCTGGGTGATGGTCACTATCGCTGCCTCTCGTGCCTGGGCATGGAGCATGCTGAGGTGGCTTTCGTGGATGGCTCCTGCTCCCATGGTGGGGGTATGACCATCTCGGAGATGCGGACCAGACTCCGTTACCTGCAAAGGGGCAGAGTGCCCGTGCCACCGCCTAGATCGGGGGTTCCCTCTGGTGGCAGCCGGGGGCGTCCTTTTCTGGCGGTGGGCGGACTGGTCTTACGGTCACGGTGAGGAATTCCCCTCCGGGGATGCCCAAGCCCGCCGGCACTTCGAAACCAGCGGAGCTCTCAAAAAGAGCAGGCTGGACCCTCCCGGGGGGTACCACCTGTTTCTTCCGAGGCTCCCCCCGACGATCGGATGACGATTGCAGCATCGGAGGGTGAGCCAAAGCTTTCTGGAGAGGAAGATTCGGCTACGCTGCTCTCCTCCGGGACCGTAGCAATGCCGGGATCGGATCCAGAAATAATGGCTATGCTTCCCGGGCCACCGTAGGGGTAGGGCTCGAGTGGAAACTTCCACCATGTCCCGAGCCCTCAAGGTTGCACGATTGGTTCCCGGGGCGGTCCGCGCTGGTTCTCAGCGCCCCGCCTCGGTGCCTTTCTTCCCGGAGGTGCATGAGGAGCTCAACAGGTCGTGGACGGCACCTTTTACTGCCAGAAACTGATTTGCTGGATCCTCCTCCCTCACCACCCTCGATGTGGGGCAGCTAGGGGGTTACAAGGGACCCCCGGTGGAGCGGTCGGTTGCGATACAGTTGTGTCCTAATACCGCCTCCAACAGGCAGGGAGAACCGTGCCTCCTCTCCCGGGTCTGTAGGTAATCGGCTGGCCAGCGATGCCTATACGACCGGTGGAGAAGCTGCCTCCGCCTTACACGCTACGGCGTGATTGCAAGTGCACCAGGCCAAGGCACTGAGGGACTTGCACGAGGGTGGTCACGACCTGGAAGTTCAGAGAGAACTCCGCACCGCGGCGGACCTCGCGCCACGAGCGACGAAGGTTACGGCGCGGTCTCTGGGTCGTGCGATGTCCACTATGATGGTCCAGGAGCTCCATCTCTGGCTGTATCTGGCCAACATGCACGAGACGGACAAGACACGATCCTTGAACGCCCCCGTGTCTCAGGCCGGCCTGTCGGCGACACGGTGGAGGACTTGCCCAGCGGTTCTCCGCTGACCAGAGCGGACTGAGGCCATCAGGTACATCCTGCAGCGTGCAGCTGCTGCTGTCGTCAAGGGCGGCCCCCCTGCCACCGCCAAACAGGAGCAGAGCTCCTGCGGCCTCAAGCACAGCTGTGCCGTGGAGCCGGTCGCAGGAAAGCCGCCCTGCCCGTCCAGGCCCCCGCCAAACCTGATGGCAAGCGAAAGAGCAAGAGGCCCTGAGACGGGCGACCCAGAGGTGGAGGGACGTGCTCCTCAGGAGATGGTAAGCACACACTCCCACCCCCGGAGGAGGGCCGGGCGGAGAATCCTTTTCCACCAATGACCTCGGTCGGTGGAACCCAAATTCTCGACAAAGAGCAATTACTCTATTTCTGGGTCCCCAGAGGGGAAGGGGGGTTGTGGACGACCTAGTGTGTATCACACTCACCCTCCTCTCTCGCCGGTGAGCAGCAGTGGGCGGATCGGGAGGATGAACTAACGGACTACCCACGCACCCTCTTCTCGAACGCAGGTCAGTGTTACACACCAGACCCCGCCTCGGACCGGCAAAGAGTCCGGACCCGGGCCGGGTCCCTGCGTTCTTCCGCGCTGCCCGACTGCGGGTACGCCTGTAGTTCCATTGACACCACTTACGCGGTGTCTGGGAGCCTGACACGAGCTACCCAGCCCGTCTCGATGGCTACTTCGAACCGTCAGGCTCGGCTATGCAATTCAGTTCACCCGGCGCCCTCCCAAGTTCAGCGGCGTCCACTTTACGTCAGTGAAAGCACCAGATGCCCCTGTCTTGCGTGCAGAGATCGCAGCCCTACTGGCGAAGGACGCAATAGAGCCGGTCCCTCCAGCCGACATAAAGATGGGGTTTTACAGCCCCTACTTCAATGTACCCAAGAAAGGCGGTGGGTTGAGACCGATCTTGGATCTGCGCGTCTTGAACCGGGCTCTTCACAGGCTCCCGTTCAAGATGCTCACGCATAAATGCATCTTCAGGTGTATCCGTCCCCAAGATTGGTTCGCAGCGATCAACCTGAAGGACACGTACTTCATGTTTCGATCCTTCCGCGCCACAAGCCATTCCTGCGGTTTGCATTCGAGGAGCGGGCATACCAGTACAAGGTCCTGCACTTCGGGCTGTCCCTGTCGCCCCGTGACTTCACGTAAGTTGCGGAGGCAGCCCTAGTTCCCCTGAGAGAACAGGGCATTCACATTCTCAACTACCTCGACGATTGGCTCATACTCGCCCAGTCTCAGGATCAGTTGTGCGCGCACAGGGACTTGGTGCTTTCACACCCCAGCCTGTTGGGCCTTCAGGTCAACTGGGAAAAGAGCAAACTCTCCAAGACGCAGAGGATCTCTTTTCTAGGTATGGAGTTGAACTCGGTCGAACAGACAGCACACCTCACACAGGAACGTGCTCAGTCGGTGTTGAACGGCTTGAATACATTCAAGAGCAGGATGGCGGTCCCACTGAACTTGTTTCAGAGGCTCCTGGGGCATATGGCGGCAGTCACGCCACTGGTGCTACTCCATATGAGACCACTGCAGCACCGGCTCCATGGCCGAGTCACGAGGTGGGCGTGGCAACGCGGCACCCTCCGGGTCCAGGTGACACCGGCCTGCCGCCAACCTTCACCCCGTGGTCAGACCTTGCGTTCCTCGGGCAGGAGTGCCCCTGGAGCAGGTATCCAGGCATTCTGTGGTTTGCACGGACGCCTCAACCACCGGCTGGGGGCCACGTACAACGGGCACACAGTGTCAGGGGTTTGGACGGGTTTTTGCCCCCAACTGCACTGGCACATCAATTGCCTAGAGTTGCTGGCAGTGCGCCTGGCCTTGATACGTCTCAAAGGGCGCTTACGAGGCATGTACTAGTCCGCACGGACAATAAAGCGGCCGTTGCGTACAAAAACGAACAAGGTGGTCTGCGCTGCCGTCGCTTATTGCAACTCGCCCGCCACCTCCTCTTTTGGAGTCAGAAGCATCTGAGGTCGCTTCGTGCGGTTCACATTCCTGGGCTGCTCAACCGAGCAGCCGACGAGCTGTCCCGAGCTGTGAGCCCGGGAGAATGGCGACTCCATCCCCAGACGGTCAAGCTGGTTTGGGGACGTTTCAGAGCCAATCAGGTAGACCTGTTTGCCTCTCCAGAAAAATCTCACTGCCAGTTGTTCTACTCCCTAACCGAGGGAACACTCGGCACAGACGCACTGGCACACAGCTGGCCGCGGGGCCTTCGCAAGTATGCGTTTCCCCCAGTGAGCCTTCTTGCACAGACACTGTGCAAGGTCAGGGAGGACGAGGAGCAGGTCCTGTCAGTGGCGCCCTATTGGCCCACCAGGACCTGGTTCCCGGAACTAATGCTCCTCGCGACAGCCCCTCCCTGGCCGATTCCTCTGAGAAAGGATGTACTGACTCAGAGACGGGGCACCCCTTAGCACCCGCGTCCAGACCTCTGAAAACTTCATGTCTGGTCCCTGGACAGGACGCGGAGGTTCTAGGTGGCCTACCCCAAGGGGTAGTTGACACCATCACTTCAGCGAGAGCACCGTCTAAGAGACACGCCTATGCTTTGAAGTGGAACCTGTTCGTTGAGTGGTGTTCTTCTCGCCGAGAAGACCCCCGAAGATGACCGATCGGAGTTGTGCTGTCCTTCTTGCAGCAGGGGCTGGAGCGAAGGCTGTCTCCCTCCACCTTTAAAGTTTATGTCGCTGCAATCGCTTCTAACCACGACCCCGTAGAAGGGAGGTAGTTGGGGAAGCATGACTTGGTCGTCAGGTTCCTTAAGGGGGCGAGAAGGTGAATCCTTTATGGCCCCCCTCTATACCCTCTTGGGCCCTGAGTCTGGTGCTCACGGCACTACAGCAGGCCCCATTTGAGCTTTTACAGGCAGTGGAGCTGAAGTTCCTCTCAATGAAGACTTTGCTCCTGCTGGCATTGGCCTCTATCAAAAGGGTAGGGGACCTGCACACATTTTCAGTCAACGATTCGTGCCTAGAGTTCGGGCCGGCTGATTCCCAGGTAAACCCTGAGGCCCCGGCCCGGCTACGAGCCCAAGGTTCCCACTACACACTTCAAAGACCAAGTGGTGAACCTGCAAGAGCTGCCCCCGGAGGAGGCAAACCCAGCCATAGCTTTGCTTTGTCCCATCCAAGCCTTGAGATGGTACGTAGACAGGACGCAAAGCTTCAGGACCTCAGACAGCTCTTTGTCTGTCACGGAGGCCGGCAGAAGGGGAAAATGCCGTCAAAGAGAGGATGGCCCACTGGTAGTGGAGGCCATCACACTGGCTATCGGCACAGGGTTTGTGTGGCCTGCCCACTCAGGTTGCGAGCTTCACTCAAACTAGAGGGTGTTCTTCTTGTTTTTGTCCTTCTTTTTCTTGCATAATCCGGGGCGCCTGGCTCGTGGCGCCGCGCTGACAGATATTTGTAGGGCTGCGAGCTGGGCGACCCCACCACGTTCGCTAGATTCTATAGCCTCCGTGTGGAGCCGGTAACCTCCTGTGTTCTCACCTCAAACGGGTAGAAGCACTGAGAGGCCCCCGGCTTCGTGTCGGCTTGCAAAAACCACTCCAGAGAATCCATATAGTAGACCCTGTTGAGCTCCTCAGTCCCCTCGGCAGCCAGACGTGGAGGAACGTCCGGCGCCAGGCCTTCACTCGCTGAATCCTCGAGAAACGGTAGAAGGCTGGTTCCATATGTAAGACCTAAGTGGATCCCATATGTGTAAAGTCCACAGTATAGCCTCAGAGCCGTGTTTCCCGGCAGACTTCTGCCATTCCAAGAAGGGTTCAATCACCTCCATTCTTCCATCTGCACCTAAGGGATGTCCATATGTGTACTGCTTCCGAAACCTCCTTCGGGAAGGTTCGAGCTTCCATAAGGCCCCCTTGTTCCAAGTAGAATAGTTCCTAGTGTTATCCAGTCTTACTCATTGGTTAGTGCCATTGCAGCAGTAGCTGGTCTTCTTGTGAAGAAGCCCTGGCCTACGCAAAAAAATAGGGGCGCAGGTGGCTTCCACAGGAAACTGGAAGTAGCTGTGCCCTTTTGGTTGGATCCCAATTTCGTCGGTCCTCCGATGTGACGTCGAGAGTGACTGACTGAAAGGGAATGTCTCGGTTACATATGGTAACCCTCGTCCCTGAAGGAGGGAACGGAGACGTAACGTCCCGTCGCCACAGCTCCTGTACCAACGCTGAGCGGCCGGGGCACCGGCTAGGCTACTACCCCCCCCCCCCCTCCCCCCCCCCCCCCCCGAAAACCTGGAATATGCGCTGCACCTGCTGCCTACTTATACTCACGCCGTGATCAGCAGCAGCTGGATGCAATAATCGAATGCCAATGAGCATTGGCTCGTTTAGTTACACTTGAAGTAGATTGGTCTATCGAAGCGATATCCCAATTTGTCGGTCATCCGACGTGACGTCTCCGTTCCCTCCTTCAGGGAACGAGGGTTACATACGTAACCGAGACGTTTTATAACAGCTCAAATTTTTCAGCTATAATCGGAGGTGGCAGTCAATATTGACGTGTACAGTTAAGGACGGGAGAGCAGCAGTGTAATGAGAGAAGTAATGCTGGAAGAACTAGCATTTTCAAGTCTAAAACTGTGCTGCTTAGAAGTGAAGAAAAAAAGAAAAGAAAACCTAAGCATAAACACATCTCCTCTGGCCTAATTACAAAAATTATGCCGTGGCTTTTTGATGCATATTAATAAGATGCTTCTGATTAGCCTCTCACAAAGAAATAGCAGTGGCAGTCACGAATGACAAGCCAAACTGAAAAGTTCAAATTGACTTTGCTGACACTACAGATAGCATTTGATTTTCCAATTACAGTGTAAATGTTTGGGCAGGATTAGTTACAGACGCACAAATATCATCGGGGAATAAACACTTATTGTTAAAATGGAAAAATGATCCTTGAAGGCTTTTTATCTGCCTCAAAGTGCAACAAACCAGGTATTCTCGTCAGTGAGGAGTGATATTAGCATTTCAAGTCTAAAAATACCATAAAAAATAACTTTGGTTATCTGTGAAGCAGCATGGCCCATATCATCTGGCCCCTAAATGAACTCTCAGCTCAGAGATATGAGTTTGTGTAATAATATGACATGCCAGGAAATTAAATTTGAGAGATGAAAGAGGTTTGTCAATGCCGTAAGCAAATAACAGAAAGAACAAGTCTCGGTAAAGCTCGTAAATGGGCAGATTTGATTAATTGACAGAATGCCTGAATTACTGTATACAATCTTTGCAGGCAGAATTATGGGGCAGCTATTTGTGGATTTAAATTACGCCCACACTCAAGATGATGGATGACTATAAGTAAGTACAGAAGTAGCAAAGGGACTATGATGGCACTTTAATGACACCAATATCAGTTGCTCTGGCAAAAGGCCAAGTCAAGAAACATCCTCTCGCAGCCGTTTAATCGCAATATCACACAAGTTTTGCTGCAGAACGCGCTTTCGTGCAGGTCTCTCATATTAGGTCTGATTAATGGATGGTTGCTGAATTTTTATGTACTTGCACTATAAACCTCATTTCTGGAAATCACCATGCAGACAATAATTGTGTTATCAACTTGCTAAAATCCACTTAGGGATATAAAACAGAAAAATTGAAAACACAATGAAAATTATGCCTGATACTGTACAAACAACAGGCGCTGTCAGTATATACATGCTTCTGCTTGATGGCCAGAACGAGCTAGAAATCCAAGCAGTTTGCTCATAAAATAGGCCAAAAAGGTTTACACAGCTGTCACGTAATGCTGCTACTCTGCCAATAACAACATCTGCAGGCTTCCTACTAAAACAACACAACAGCACATGCAGCTGTAACCAGAAACATAAAGCAGGGGTGCTTTCTATTGCCATTTAACCAACTTCCAAAGCATCCCAAGGTAATCTACCGAATCAGGAGACTTGTGTATGAGGACCACATTTATGTTGCTTATTGATTGTAATTTTCAGAGCTTAACTGCACATGGAATCTGTTTATGTTCGTTGTTAGAAAAAGCAGAATTAATATTCTGCTAAAAATCTCCCTTTGGGTTCAACGCAAGACAGAAAATCAACCATTCCTTTAACTTCTTATACTAAATTATGTTAAGTAACTGTGTATTTTAATAAATTTAATGCATGCACATTTCCTCTATATTAACGTTTTACATTTATCTGTAATATTTTATTCATGAGAAATAATGCATTATTTAATCATGTATGTCCCAGCATAAGTATGTAAGATCATTACTTTCTCTTCTGAATTTATTATTAAACTTTCTCATTTTAACTGAATTTTGAACATAATACTCTTCTTTATTGTCCATACATGGATTAAACTTTCATGTTGACGCTCACTAAAAAAAAAATTATTTACTTTTAAATGATTTCCACTCAAGACATTGTCATTAAATTTCACAAATAATTACAAAGAAACGAGAAAAAAGGTTTAATTAAATGTGAAATTTTTGAAGCAGAAAGACTTAAATAGTATTTTCTTGTAAAACATACACCAATATTCTTCTATTTACAACTTAGAAAAACTTTACCCTGAAAGATTTATTCTTTTGGGTCATTTCTTTTTAACTAACTGAAACCGATCTGAATTATTAGTTCACACAGATTGGGTTCAACTCACTGACTGATCTGTTCACAGCGGTTTCTCCTTTACTGTTATGTGAGGAGGAAAACAAGTCACACGGGTTTGGATGGAACAACACAAGGGTGAGTAAATGATGAAGTGCCATTTTGGATTAGCTACTCTTTTAATGTTTTTATATGTCTCAACATAAATCCGGTCAGAGGCTGATTGACATTTATGCAAGCCTACTGTTATGAACACTACGAGCTTAATGTAACGAATCATCCACTGAAGGCAAGCGTTACGTGAAACCGTCGCGTTACATATTAACCCTCGTTCCCGAAGGGAGGGAACGGAGACGTCACGTTCGAGGACCGCGAATTGGGATCTCTCTTAGAGGACCAATCTACTTATTCGAGTTAAACTAAACGGCCATGCACATTGGCAGCGATTATTGCAAAGCCGCTTGGCTGCGATCAAACATCCACGCGTGAGTATAAGTAGCAAGCGATTCAGCGGATATTCAGTTTTCGCTGAGGAGCCGAGCCGGTAACTGGCCGCTCAGCGGTGGCACAGGAGCTGTTTGCGACGGGACGTGACGTCTCCGTTCCTCCTTCAGGGAACGAGGGTTACATACGTGACTGAGACGTTCCCTTTCAGTCGGTCACTATCGACGTCATGTCGGGTGACCGACGAATTGGGATCCTACCAAAGGGCCACAACTACTGCCCCTTCCAGTGTCCTGTGGAAACCAACTACGCCCCTACTTTTTGGCGTAGGCCAAGGCCTGCACAAGAGGACCAGCTACTGCTATTAAGCACTACCCACGAGAACTTTATAACCTGGGAAACGCACCCTTTCTACTTGTAACAGGACGTTACTGAAGCTCAAACTTTCCCGAGGAGGTTTCGGATCAATACACATATGGTCATCCCTTAGGTGCATATGGCAGAATGGAGGTGATTGAACCCTCTTGTAATGGCAGAAGTCTGCCGGGGAAACACTGGCTCAAGGCTATACCGTGGACTTTACACATATGGGATCCACTTAGGTCTTACATATGGAACCCAGCCTTCAACCGGTTCTCGAGGATTCAGTGAGTGAAGGCCTGGCGCCGGACGTTCCGCCACGTCTGTCTGCCGAGGGGACGGAGGAACTCAACAAGGTCTACTATATGGACTCTCTGGAGCAGTTTTAGCAAGCAGACACTAAACCGGCGCCTCTCAGTGCTTCTACCTGTTTGAGGTTAGAACACAGGAGGATACCGGCTCCACAAGAAGGCTATAGAATCTAGCTAATGTGTTAGGGGTCGCCCAGCCCGCAGCCCCACAGATATCTGTCAGTGAGGCGCCACGAGCAGCCCCAGGATGAGCAAGCTAAGGCACACCTCTAGTTGAGTGAGCTTGCAGCCTGAGCGGGCAGGGCACACCTTGTGCTTCGTAGGTCAAGGTGATGGCATCCACTATCCAGTGGTCCATCCTCTGCTTTGAGACGGCATTCGCCTTCTGCCGGCCTCCGTGACAGACAATGAGCTGGTCTGAGGTTCTGAAGCTTTGCGTCCGGTCTAAGTATCACCTTAAGGCTCAGACTGGACAGAGCAAAGCTAGGGTTGGGTCTGCCTCCTTCGAGGGCAGCGCTTGGATGTTCACCACCTGATCCCCGAAGTTAGTAGCGGGAACCTTGGGCACATAGCCTGGCGGGGGCCTCAGGATCACCTGGGAATCAGCCGGCCCGAACTCAAGGCACGAATCGTCAACCGAAAATGCATGCAGTTCCCCTACCCTCTTGACCGAGACCAATCTAGCAGAGCAAAGTCTCCATTGAAGGGAACGTTCGGCTCAACGGCCTGCAACAAAGGGCTCAAATGGCCCTTCTTTAGTTCCGTGAGCACCAAGGTCAGGTCCCACGGGGAATAGAGGGTGGAGTGGAGATTTAACCTTCTCGCTCCCCTTAATGAACCGACGACCAGGTCATCTCTCCCCAAACCCCTTCTACTAAAAACGGGTCGGGGTTACAGCGTTGCGAAGGGTGACATACACTTTCATGGTGGATGGAGACAGCCTTCGCTCCAACCCTTGATGCAAAAAGGACAGCACAACTCCAATCGGGCATCTCCGGGGGTCTTCTCGGCTAGAAGAACACCACTCAACGAACAGGTCCCACTTCAAGCGTAGCTCTTGCTGAAGTGATGGTGTCAGCTACCTCTTGGGGTAGGCTACTCAGAACCTCTGCGTCCCGTCCAGCGACTTTCCGGACATGAAGGTTCCAGAGGTCTGGACTCGGGTGCCAAAGGGTGCCCCGTCTCTGGGTCAGTAAATCCTTCCTCAGAGGAATCGCCAAGGAGGGGCTGTCGCGAGGAACACTAGCTCGGGGAACCAGGTCCGAGTAGGCCAATACGGCGCCACTAGCAAGACCTGCTCCTCGTCCTCCCTGACCTTGCACAGCATCTGTGTGAGAAGGCTCACTGGGGGAAATGCATGTTTGCGAAGGCCCCGCGGCCAGCTGTGTGACAGTGTGTCCGTGCCGAGTGTTCCCTCAGTCAGGGCGAAGAGCAACTGGCAGTGAGAGGTTTCTGGAGAGGCAAACAGGTCTACATGAGCGGCTCCGAAATGTCTCCAAATTAGCTGGACCGTCTGGGGATGGAGTCGTTATTCTCCCGGGAGCACAGCTCAGGACAGCTCGTTGGCTGCTCGGTTGAGCAGCCCAGGAATATGAACAGCACGAAGCGGCCTTAGATGCTTCTGACTCCAGAGGAGGAGTTGGCGGGCGAGTTGCGATAAGCGACGTGAGCGCAGACCACCTTGTCGGTTGATATACGCAAAGGTCGCTGTGTTGTCCGTGCGGACTAGTACAAGACACACCGCTGCCTCGTAAGCCCCTTTGAGACGCGCCCCGGGCAAAGTGCACGTCAGCAACTCGATTGCACGCCAGTGCAGTTGGGGGCCCGTCCACACCCCCGACACTGTGTGCCTGTTGTACGTGGCCCCCCAGCCTGTGGTTGAGGCATCCGTGCAAACCACAGAATGTCTGGAGACTTGCTCCAGGGGCACTCCTGCCCGGAGTAACGCAAGGTCTGACCACGGGGTGAATGTTTGGCGGCAGGCCGGTGTCACCTGGTCCCGGAAGGTGCCGCATTGCCACGCCCACCTCGAGACTCGGCCATGAAGCCAGTGCTGCAGCGGTCTCATATGGCGCAGCCCCAGCGGCTACTGCCGCCGTAGCTGCCATATGCCCCAGGACCCTCTGAAACTGTTTCAGTGGGACCGCCTTCCTGCTCTTACCGAGTCCCCTCCATACAGGGAAAAGAGATCCCTTTGCTCTTTTCCCTGTTGACCCGAAGGCCCAACAGGCTGATGTGTGAGAGCACCAAATCCCTGTGTTCGCACACTGATCCTGAGACTGCTTCCTCGAGGTAGTTGAGAATGCGAATGCTCTTTTCTCTCAAGGGAACAAGGGGTACCTCCGCAACTTACGTGAAGACACGGGGCACAGACAGCCCGAGGGCACGACTTCGACTGATATGTTATCATTGTCTATAGCAAGACCCCCATCGTCTTTATAAAGACGTAACGTCAAGTTTTCCAAGCAACGTCGTCTTTAGAAAGACGAACCCGAAATTGCTCTTTTAGGGGAAAAGCTCTTTTAGCGTGCTGAGGCGCACGGGGAGATGATCATCTGCAACACAAACAGGGGTTAGTGCAGCCTGATGTGTGCAACCCACTCGACACGGGAAACCACCACCGCTGAAGCGCCGTCCGCCAACACGAAGAGCTCTCCAAGAGCGTGCTGAACTCGTTCAGTCTTCTTCTCTGTAGAGTAGTCAGGAGCAGAACGATGTGATCGCTCGGCTCCGAAGCGAAAAGCTGAATATGCGCTGCATCTGCTGCCTAATTATACTCACACTGTGATCAGCAGCATCTGGATGCAATAATCACATGCCAATGTACATTGGCTCGTTTAGTTTACACTCGAAGTAAATTGTCCCTCTAAGCGAGATCCCAATTCATCGGTCATCCGACGTGACGTCGAGAGTGACCGACTGAAAGGGAACCCAGTGCAATTTAATTTACGTATATAAACAAGACACACATACTTGACCTTGAACAGCCATCATGAGCATACCTGACATAAACATACTGAACTCACCACAGGGTTTAAATACATTTCCAATACACGACGAGGGCACAATGTGGAACATGAATCTCTTATAGTAACAAGAGGTCACATGACAATAACAAACCATGGGAAACAATACACTGACTAACACCATCAAACTGACACAATGCAGGGGAACCCATGGCATGGATACCATTGAGGCAAGCATGACACAACGCAAAGGACCAGAAAACTCAAATAAAAGACATGGAAAACATGAACATGAAACAAAACACTTAAAAACGATTCAATTTCTCAACTTACACTTTGGCAACAAACGAAGTCATAACCCTGCACGAAAATAATAAATAATTCAAATAATAACTCCCGTTAAAGGGAAACACATGAAAAAACAGTAAAACATGCTTCTCTCGATGACAGTGCGGGCTGGGTATTTTAGACCTCTGCGTTGCTATCACACATCGATCTCTCCCCTGATACTCACAGCACTGCAGATAAATTAAGCTCAGTTTCCAGGGTCTATCCTGGTTTTTCCGTGCGCTTTTGAAAGACACTGGTGTCTAAGTGTTTTCTGAGATCTCCTCTGCAGCTGTCGCCGTCATTGTATTGATATATTCCGTCCCTCGCGTGCATTCCTACTGGAAGAGCGTGATGCTGCGTTTGCGCGTCGAGTGTGCGCGTTGTAATGCCACTGCTGTTGTTGACACTGTAATTTGAAGGAAAAATAAGAACAAGAGAAGGCAAAACTATAATAAAACAAACATATTCATTAATTCTTTTAAATTTATTTGCTTTAAAACATTGCTAAATGCATATTGCGTTGCGTAGCGTCTAGGCATGCAGGGTATGCAGGTGCATATGGGCCCGGGCAGTTTGGGGGCCCACCGAGCTGGGGGGAACTTTTGGCCTTTGTCCAACAGCTTATGAAAATTTTCGGCCCGAGTCCGACTGATATCGAGTCCGACTGGATACGTGACATTACCCATTACACAGCTATTAAAATAGTTCAGTTTATGTTTTTTAGAGGAACGACCAAGCGGCAGCTGCAGACAGTGAGTTGAGCATTATGTTTGATCAATTTAGTCTTCTCAAACCAACACGACTTGCCTAAAATTAACAGACATAAAACACCATGCATTTCACAATATTAATTTAAACATTTAACCTAGATAAATGAGCGCTGTTAGGCACATATCCAATCATTTGTTGGTGCGGAGAGTGGAAGCTAAAGAGCGCTTTGCAGGACATGGAGGCGCCAGCGCGATGACTTGCATTTTTAAAAATACGCCGTCATTTTTGCTCATAAAGGTATGAGTATACATCAAACTGCAAATGGTCTACTTGTATTTGTGTGCACTCACAATATCAACAAAACCTTGTGCTTTTGTAAAATAATGAAAACAAACAGGATGTGCTTTCTGTCGTCTTGGTCTTGAGCAGGAGCTCTTCACCGACATGATAAATATATATATAGAATGCTTTAAATTACTATTTTAAAACGAAATAATTCAAATCGAAAACAAAAACTCTTTCATTATGTAATCCGTGCATTTCTCTCTAAAGGCACGTCCAACGAGGAGATGGCAAGTCAGGTTCATTGTTGTCAACATGACTTTACCAAATAATTCAAATATCCCCTCACTATTTTTTACTTTTTTTGTTTGTTTTTTTGGGCCACTGTGCCAAAATTGTGTTTGCATTCAGTTACCTGTACTGCAGCATTTTTGTGCCACATTTAAAAATAACTAAATAAATAAGATTAACGTCATAATATTTTAATAAAGTCAAAATTACGATAATAAAATCATGTTATATTGCGTGAAGTTAATGTGAAAATTCCACATATATGCCTACTCCTCCAAAAAAAAAAAGTCTGTGGCATCCGTCATTCTTTTGACTTATTTTTAAACTCTGATTGATCGATTCATGAGACATTCGTTTGTATTAAATTGTTCTGATTTATTTCAACATGCATTCAAATATTCATGTTTAGTTTGTGCTAATTAAAGAGGAAAATATCATTGATTCATATGCAGCTTGAACTGAGGCGAATTATCTCACTACAAATTAAAGAGTGTAAAAAGACGTTTATAGTTTGTATTTTATCATAAAATTGACAGAAGGCTGAGACTTTATAGTAACAAAGCACAAAGCTGCGATTATTTGGTGGCTTGCATGCTACAAATAATGAATGGACTTGAAAACTTTAAACATCATTTCCAAGCATTAGCCTTGACCGTAAATAAAACAGCTTGTGAATAGTCACGATTCACGTAACGTTATTTACTTCAGAAAAATCAACAATAGGGCCTAAGTTAAGTTAACCGAGTTGGAGCCCATAACGTTTGGGGGGGCCCGTACAAATGTTTTTGCATATGGGCCCGTGGCTGACTCGCTACGCCAGTGAATATCGCATTAAAACATCCAGGATATTTGTCTGTGAAAGGCCTATAATGCAGTTGCTGTGGAATAACTTTAATAATTATTAATTAAAAACATTATAATACACAATATATAGAATATGCTTGTGCATATTGTAATATAGAAGTGGTGTGATACTGTATATCATGATTTACTGAAGATATTGCAATTAATAATACATTTAACCCCAATAATATATTAATTCAAATATATTCAAAACTATTCAATAAATGTTCAATAACTATTCAATGAGTAGTTTATAACTACTTTTCAAATATATTAAAAACACACAACTTAAACAAAATTCTACTTTAAGAGGGTTTTATAGTGATTGTGAGTGGCATTATTGAAAGTTATCATAAAGTGTTTTGTTTTTTTCTTTCAAACTTTTGTGTACATGTGCTTGGTTACATTTATATTCAATGAACCTGTTTTCATCATTATTCCCTTTATTTCATTTTCTTGATAATAAACTTTACCCTTTTATTAGAGTAATTGGATGCTAAATCAAAGAGCTTCACAAGTCAGCGTTAGTGTTTTAATACTCTCCCCATACAGAAGAAGGTGCCAAACAGAAGGACAGTTTTAGCACGCAACTACCGGAGTGAGACGCTTTGGGGCGGGCGGGGTTTATGCGTGTGGGGTTGTATGAACTGCCAAATGATTAAAGACATTTATAACGACAGATTTGAATAACTCCCTCAGGATCGTCAAGTAATAAAAGTGATTATCACATGTGCTCGGAAACAAATATCAAGCGTAGCGTTAGTTCTGGCAGGTCACGTTAGTCAAGCTCGCATCAGCTGACTCTCAGCTGATCCCCATCAACCTATGGGAATACGACACCTATGTAAGCATTGATATATAAGGTCCCTCAGTATTATCAGCAGTTTTCATATTGCTCAATAGTTAATTACCCTCCTCCATCCCCAGCTCCACCTCTGTCAGTCAGGATTCAGCCTTCTGATTCAGAACTCATCTGTTTAGCTGTGCATTTATTGAATGAGCACTGTGCGATGTCCGAACTGATTGCACTATATTTTATGTATAATCGTTTTCTATTCTTAACCGTTTCAAATTCATTTTAAACCTCTTAAATCAATTTTTTAATCATTTTCAAAGTTTTTAAATTAAATTCCTTGTTTTAGTAATGTTATGGGTTATTTAGAATCGCGTAGTGGGCTCTCCCTCTACTCATCCATTCCCGAGGCTGCATGTATCGCCAGGGATTCTTGCGCCCCAGAACAGACCAACCCAGGGGGGGCCATCCAAATGGCGATGCTCTAATTGTCAATCATCTTTGACGATAGTGGTCCTGACAGAAATAATGGAATGACAGAGCAGCTGTGTGGAAATAAGTACAACTTTTTGTGTTTTTAAAAAGAAAAAAAAGATATTATGTGACAGATTTCATCATTAAGCTCATTAAGGCAATTTTAGTTCAGAGACTTGTTCCTAAGAGGAAACAAATGAACTACTGAGGGTAATGAATGAGACTGCTTTTGCCTAAACACTTGAGAAGGCAACATAGGTGTTTGAGTGCACTTAACCCAAGTGCCAGTTGCTGGGGTCGCTATTACTATATTAACATTGGCAGCTGCCATCAGAATAACTTGTAATACATCTATACTTGACAGAAAAAGGCAGGTTATGATTATAAGGGGGAAGTCGTGGCCGTGATCAAAACTATGGTTTAGAGAGTCGGATTCGTAACCCAAAGGTTAGTCTCAGGTCCGGCAGGAATATCGTAGTGGAAGGATTGAATGTAACGGGCTCTCTTTCCACCTTCACTGAACCACGACCTGAGGTGCCCTAGGTGAAGCCGTGCACCTGAAGCCCGCAGCTGCGTCGCCCGGGGCGCCGGCTAGCGTGCAAGGCATGCCACCTGCTAGTGCGGTGTTGGTGTTTGCTCAGGTGATGGTGTGGTGTGTTGCGTGTGCACTAAGGATGGATTAAATGCAGAGCACTAATTCCTAGTATGGGTAACCATACTTGGCCACATGTCACTGAGGTCACTCACACTATACTCGCGTGTTTGTGAAAACATTCTTTGCACAGTGAAAAAACATAAAATTAAAAGAGATTGATGATCAAACTGATGTTATTCCAGTACAGGTATTTATTGCCTTAGGATCAGTTTATGTTCAGTGGCATACAAATTCAGCAGAGAGAAAAAAAAACAAAAAAAACAACATGCTTCTGAAATCCTCTCTACTGTTATTACAGTTAAGTGCCGGGTCTTGGAATATGTCGTCGCTTAGGTAGGATCATGGGCACGGTTCTCATTTTGAATATTCCTTTCTCCAACATACCGTGAATTAAATAAAACCTTCCACCCATTTAAACAGCGACAGCGTGTTCACATTGTCCATCCATTAGGTGCTTTCTGACCCATATGGGTCCACAAGACATCAAACTAAAGACAACACAATTATATGTAATGCCCCACTGGGTATAAAATGTCTGGATTCAACCTCTGTAGACTATTGAGACAAAACATAAATGTCATTTAGTGTAGGACATTGAATGCACTAAAATGTCATTTAGTACGTGTCACCAAACACAGGAAGGAAAAGGGGGCTTCCCCCCACCCCCCATGTTATTATGTTCGGAGTGTTGCATCGTGTGAAGGCGCCGGCTGCCAAGTGTTCTCACTTCATGTTGCACATCGTCTCTGTACAAGGAGTGATTTAAGACATGCGACTGGCATTTACAACATACCCTAAACTCAGTATACAAGTATGCCGGTACATGAATCATTCCTTGGAAAAAACTGTATTTAACAGATCTAATCTAGTCTCGGTTCATATGTATTGAGGGGGCCTGGGTGAACGTGTGCGTTTCTGCATGACTCGATTCTGATTGGTCAATTGGTGTGATGTAGATAAGTGTGTATTGTGTGCATTGGGGACGATCCGGCCATTAAGACCTGTCTATGATTTATTAGTCTGTCGTGCATGGTCACCAGTAGGTGCGCATTGTAGACATCTATACTCAGAATCCATGCAATCTGGAATTTTGTGTAAGGGCGAGGTTCATAGTCACACAAGCTTCATCAACACATTGACGGCGTGGACACAGAAGTGGGGCGTCTCTTGGAAGGACTGGTTTGAAAGTGCAACTTCGTGTGTCCTGCAAAGCCGTTAGCAAATGTTTGTGGGCAAAAAGTTTGCAGCAAATTTGCAAGACTAACTTAAACCTGCTGCAAACTCTGGGTGGGGAAACCTTTCGCCATCACACAAAATTCTCAGTTGCATAGATTCCTATTGGAATGAATGGAATTCACTCCCAAAAATTTGCCAAGCAACGATAAATGTGATCACACCTTAACTGAAAACAACGTTAATTTCTCGTTCTATGAGGGACACAAATCCACCCATCTTGTGTCTTAGTTATCAGATATCTTCAAAACTGTTAATAATAAACTTACATCAATTAATGTAGTGAGTAGCTGCAGAATAAGCAAGATAATTTATAGTCAGATGGTTGTTTTTGCTAAATAAACCCCTTCTGCTTTGCTTTGTGGTCCTGATGACCCTCTGGGGTTTAACTTAACATAACTGGCTGGCTGATTTAATATTACTCTCTATACACTCTCAGAAAGGTAAAAATCTGTCACTTGGGCAGTAACCTTTCAAAATGTAGCAATATGTACTTTTAAGTACTAATATGCACCATTTATGGGTAAATAAGGTACAAATATGTACCTTTTAGCTTTTGCAGTTTTTCGTTGTGAGATATTACACTGAGAAACAATTGTATGTGCAATTTCAGCACCCAACCCTTTATTCCAGTGATGAGAATGAATAGCCTACTATTCTAAATTTAAAATCTAGTCTAACTTCTTTATCCTAATCAAAAAAAAAAAAAAAACCACATTCCATGCATCTTGCAGCTGCAGTTTCGGAGAGATTTCACATGATATAAAATTCATCCAAATGTTACACAATACAAATAATTGCATGCGCCAACATAATTCACCGAAAATTCTCTTGGGTCAACAGAAAAATTTGCCAGATTAAATTATACGTATTTACATAATTATTTAGAAAATAAAATAAATAAATACAATAGCACATATACAAATGCACAGGCAGGTTGACAGGTTGACAGTTCATTTTAGTGCAATGCAAATCAGCTGGATTCTTCAGGTTGTAAAACCAGCAGTAGATGCGGTCCACAGCATTTCTCCCATGTGCAAATCATTACTGTTTAAAAAGTTTTCATAATTAATTTAAGGAATGCTGACTCCACAGAATGGTGCACAGTTTTACATGCTAGCCGCTCTAATAAATATGGTCCGGGTCTTTAGCTAAAGGTAGCAACAATAAAACAAGCAGAAAGAAACACGTTGAAAAAAAAAAACAATGAAAAAATATCGTGTAACCTTACAATCCTGTCTAATGATTACTCGACAAATAAAACCTTATGATAAAATAACCCAGTATGAGATTTTCGTAAATGTTTCTTATGTCAAACCACTGAGTGAAATGCTAGCTCTAAGCGGTATGACGTCGTATTTGAAGGCCACGTAGAATAAATTAAAGCCTGGGTCCAACTAGATTTCCCTGATCTTGTGTTTCTAATTTGAGCTGTTTTTCATACTTAAAGGAATAGTTTCACCCAAAAATGAAAATTTGAAAATTTACTCATGTAGATTACTTTGTTTTTTCATCAGAATATTTGGAGAAATTTAGCATTACATCACTTGCTCACCAATGGATCCTCTGCAGTGAATGGGTGCCGTCAGAATGAGAGTCCAAACATCTGATAAAGACATAATAATGCACAAGTAATCCACACACCTACATCAATGCATCAGTTAATGTCTTGTGAAGAGAAAAGCTGACTCGTGTTATAAACAAATCTATAAGCATTTTTAATTCAAACGCTGCTTCGAGGCAAAATAGAGTTCGCTATCCCTAATATTGCTGTCCTCCATTGAAAACAAAAACTAATCTGAATCAGGAGAGAAATATGCAAAGATCAAGCACTGTTTACGAGAAAAACAGTCTAAACTGTTCTTAACAAGCAAAATGGATTTATTTCTTACATACAAGCAGCTTTTAGTTTCACAAGACATTAATTGATCCACTGGATTACTTGTGGGTTATTGTAATGTTTTTATCAGTTGCTTGGACTCTCATTCTGACGGCACCCATTCCTGCAGAGGATCCACTCTGGTGACAAGTGAATGTAATGATAAATTCCTCCAGAATCTGATTCTGTGAAAAAAACACTTCAACCTACTCTTGGATGGCCTAGGGTGTGAGTACATTTTTCAATCAAGTTTTAATTTGGGTAGAACTGTTCCTTAAAGGGGTCTTATGATGCTATTTTAAATATCATTATATTGAGTATTTGGTGTAACAGAATATGTTGACATGCTTTAATGTTCAAAAAACACATTATTTTTCAAATACTGTACATTATTGTAGGTCCTCTATGGCCCGCCTCTCTCAAACGTTTTGTTTTCTACAAAGCCCCTTCTTTTGACAAGCGCAGTTTGCTCTGATTGGCCATCTGACCCAGTGCATTGTGATTGGACGAACACCACAAGCACTCGTCGGAAATGTAACGCCCCTTACCATAATCACTTCAGCTTTCAAAGTAAATTTCAAGACAGTTAATAATGTCTTTAGTTTTACCATCAGTTCAAGCCGGAAAGGGCAACAGAGTTCACGTCACAGACTCAGTGATGATGCAGTACACAAGCCGCTGTTAAGACAGCTGACATGCTATGATTTCTGACAGGCAGTTCACTCTCCTGTGATGTGACCCTGTTCCCCTCACACAAACATACACGACGCGTTACTCAGCGCTGCGCAAAACTCCGCATTTGAACAGTCAATAGCAAATACTTAAACTAATAAAACAGTAGCTGATTCAGAAGCGCCAGATTGTCATAGCAAAGTTCTGAATTTTACGCTTTTTTTTTTATGAATAGCCTTTTGTGCCACCAAGTCCATTCCTCTTTCTTCCAGTAAATGCTTTGCACAATTTCCGACACGTCTGGGTTGTGCGTTTCTGTTGTAAGTGATCTTAAAGATTTTTAAATGCATCTACTTCCGGAAGGCCAAATAACATGCTTTTGCTTTCGCACTGAAATACACAGCATCTCCCTGACATGGCTGCATCAACACTACTGCTGTTCCTGAAACCACGCCTTCTTTCTTTGCGTGCACATTTGGGCGGCATTATGCTAATATTTCCACATAGTGAGGTAGATATGTGGGGGCATGTTAGAACAAGCCATTTTAGGTAGGTGTGGTTGACTCTTAACTTTTATAAAGAATATCTCTTTGGATTTAAGACTTTAGTCTTTGCAACTTTACAGATCCTCTTTATGCACCAAGAGCTTGTAACACTCCAAAGAGAAAGGAAAACTTGAAATTGCATCACATGACCCCTTTAAAAGGCAAATTAAGTATGTAAAATAAAAGGGAAATTATTAGTTGCTCTCAAAACCCTTAATTTCCCCCAAATAGTTAACAGAGAAACAACTACATTAGTGCAAATGCTGAGAACAAATACACTGACCGCCAGAATACAAAAAATGTTAACATGATGTGACATTAACACGACACACTCCATTATGACATAATACCCCTGCACTGTTTGTCTAGCTTATATATTTGCCATCCTGGCTCCCCATTGGTGGAATGTCACCCAATCAAATTGCAAACTCAACTCACACCTCTTAAAGACTTGCCTCTGTTCACCTTGATTTTATGAATTTATTTAACTAAAAACTAAAATGCTAACTCGGCTCTATGACCACTTTCACTCACAAAACTATTAGTACTTTACAAACTACTGTATTGCCTGAAAATCTTTTCTAAAATCAGAACCATCATTACCCTGAATTCTTTTGTTGACTTGACCTGTCTTAGTTCAACTTTAATTGGTTTACCTGTACAAAAAAAAATAAAAAACGTTTTGGAACAAACATTTCATTCCATTCCTATTTTTCTACAGATTCTGAAACTAATACCCCTGAGAGACTGTCACAGTAGCACATACTGCTGGTGCTTCCTTTCAGCTTTCTCTTTTCAATCAGACATCTACAGTACTAGAACGCTTTGCATTATGAAGTCTGACTTCATGTTGTTTTTGAGTCACAGCATTTCTCCTTTTTCAAAGGTCACTGCTTCACTGTAAATGGTGGACTAGTCTTTAGTATTACTAAGCAAATAAAATATATTCAAAAAATATTTTGAAACGTTTCAAACGTCATGTTGCTTCAATAAATGAACCTGTTTTGCATCCCGACTTCCATTCATCCTCTTGGGTTTATGTGACTGGAAATTTAAGTGATAAACCTGCTGGTGTTTTTCGCCAGAACAAAAAGTCTCGACCCTGCGAGCTCTCTGACTCTTTTCTCATTAATCTTTCTAGAACCATTTTTGAAAACGTCATTAAAGGAACAAAAACAATAACTTAGTTTTGGCCTGAAGAAATTCCTCTGGTGAACCTCAGGTTAATAGTGCACTTAATAATGATACCCTCTATTTCTCCCTTTGAAACTTCTGTGTTGACCAGAAGATCTCAGGATTTGTGTCGTATTTTGACATCATGGGGTGTGGTCTCTTTCCAGATGTCACTTCGGGATGTCATTTCCATTCTCAAACAGGTCGAGTCCACTTTGTACGAGTTTGTCAGCTGAACTGATGGCGCTGGAAACCAGAGTCAGGGACTGGTTGACGCTGTTGTGCCAGGGGACCTCCAGTGCATCCTTCAGGATAGAGAAGCGTGGAGTTTGTCTGCTCAAGCAATAGAGAATGTTCCTGTGAGAAACCGAAATAAAAGAAAGCGGGGTATTCAAATGGAACTCAAAGTTATAATTAATGAAATAAATTTAAGTAACATGATTAATAAAATGAATAAGAGGTAAATAAATAATACATTAAAAATAAACCACAAAAAACAATAGTAAAAATACAAAATTAAACATACATTCAAATAATAACATGAGTAAGAATATCATAACTATAAAAATTAATAGTAAAAACTAAGTAAAAAACCTTAACACCAATACGAATGTACTAAATTGTAATAACATTATACTTAATTTAATAATCAATTAATCAACAAGAAATGAAATAAACTAAATACCACAAACATAGAATACTACAATTATTTAATACACTGAAACATAGGCTTTCTATAAACATAAAACACCATTTTTATAAATATAATACATTTATAATTTTTAATAAAAGATTAAAAATAATTAATTTAAAATACAAGCAAAAACATGTCACATTCAATAGTAAATAAATAAAAAAATACTAACAGCGGTACAAAAATAAATGAATTCAAATAATAACATTATAACATTATAAAAAAATGGATATATAAATTAATAACAAATAACAAATCCCTACTTTGAGAAATGCTGCTTTAACAAGCTCTTCTGTTAAGCAATGTAATTTTTGGAGACAACCAAAGTTGAATAATTTTTGGTTCTTTTAGACTAGTACTCCAGACTGTATTCTGTCTAGTTACCTAATCTGCTCTAGCTGTGCTTTACGGCTAAAATAAGGTCGATTTAGATATGCTGCATGAGCCTTGCATCATGCATTCAGGTACTTCAGTAAGAGGAAAGGGCATAATTTACTTATATGTCATCTACTGTACCAACAAGCACGTTCACATATAACAGAGCATAAATCCATCACAAAATCAATACCAATGTATCTTAAAACAACCTTGGAACAACCACTCTTTTTCAACTGTAATCTGCAGAGATATCACCCGAACTCCTGCATGACAATATCAACAGACTTTGGGCCATTTTCTTCACGGTTCAGGGTCACACATTGATTTCTGTTTCTGGAGTGTTTTAACCAGTTTCACACACCTGACTGTAATAAACGAGGCAATTCTTTAACTGTAAACAGATCGAGTTAAGTTGAGCCTGTCATCTTCAAAAACCAAAGTTTATATGAAAACGTTATAATAAACTCTATCTTGCTAAAAGAAGGCATAAATCACATGAGAACAGAGCTTGTTCTCCTATCACCAAGCCAGAGATACATTTGGAGCTGGTATAAATGTGTTTGCTTACTGTTTGTTAACATTTTAACAGAATTATGAAGCTTTAAAAAGACAGTTCAGTGAAATGCCTCAGAGCATTTCATCGTTGTGATTTATTTGAAATGAAGGACTGAAATGTCCACATCTCAAACACCCTCTCTTCATTCCCAAAGGAAATGGTTATCCTTTTTTTGTTCTGCCTGTGAGTCATATCACCCAGAAAGTGGCTCTCCATCATTCTTAAAGGAACGTTCCGGGTTCAATACAAGTTAAGCTCAACTGACAGCATTTGTTGAATGTTGATTATCAAAGGACATTTTGACTGATTCACTTCTCACTTTTCTTTTCTCTTCTCTTTTTTTCTTTTTTCCACTGTCTTTCTAAATTCTTTTTATAAGGACAAATGTATATTTTTGTTAAAGTACACATTGTAACTGTACATTCATTATTCTAAAGAAAATGTCTATTATTTTAATTGTACAGTATACTTAACTGTACTTGCAGATAATACTATTGAAATAAAAGGCCATTTAAAGGTACAAAGAGAGTACACTTTCATGACTGTACACCTGTACAAATAAAAATGTACTCAAGTCCAACTTGAGTAAAAAAGCACTCTAATATTCAGCTAAATGGATTTATTATACTAAAGTTATAAATAAACGTTATAAACTCTAGTTCTATAGTGTAAAATTCTATAGTGTATAGTTCCATAAACTATAGTATAAACTATATAAACTATAATACATTCTCATTTAATTGTTGTTAATACGCAGTTAAGTATCGGAAAACATTACATTAAATTAAAAAAAAAATTAGGATATATATCAAACACAAATCTCACTTGAAGACAAGTAAACATCAGCTAATTATATACATCTGACCTCTAGACTGGCGATTGTATGCACGCTTGGTGGTTGTCCTGCATCTTCAATAAACAAGCTTCAGGTAGTCCAAAATGCAGCGGCTAGTGTCTTTACCAGGTCAAGAAAATATGATAATTTTACCCCAATTTTACAGTATCTGCACTGGCTACCTATTAAATTCCGTATCAGTTACAAAATATTATTACTTGCTTATAAGGCCCTTAATGGGTTAGCTCCTTCGTACCTAACTAGTCTTCTACCACGCTACTATCCATCACGCTCCCTAAGGTCGCAAGATTCTGGACTTTTGGTAGTACCTAGGGTAGCAAAGTCCACTAAAGGGGGGTAGAGCTTTTTTCGCATTTGGCTCCCAAACTCTGGAATAGCCTTCCTGATAACGTTCGGGGTTCAGATACACTCTCTCTGTTTAAATCTAGATTGAAGACATCTCTTTGGCCAAGCATTCATATAATGCATCTCATAATCTTGTACTGTTGTTATATCTGATCAAATGCACATTAGTATTCTTTAGTTTGGGTTAAACAAATAAAATTTTGCTTGGTTGGAACAGCAGCAACGCTAATTATGTCTCTATTTGTTTCTTCTCTGTTTTTTGCCATGGGATTAACATCCCGTGGTAACTAGGTTTTACACAAGCTTCAGTCTGGATCCAGTACACCTGAGAAGAGATGATGCCAACCCTGAAACAACATACAGAACTACACTTTTGCATAATTTGATTGCTCTATAATATTGTGTAAATATTGTTCATCGTCGGGTTGGATACGTCTTTATTTGATTTACTTCTTTATTGATTTTTTCCGTACGCTTTCTCCTATGTACTTGCTGACAGTCACCCTGCCTAAGACCACTAAATATTGTAGAAACTTATTCTGTAAAGGTGCTTTGCAATGAGTTATCTAGTGAAGATAGAACTAATTCAGGCAAAGGACAAAAGATCTACAGTAGACCAAATAAATAAGAATGATACATACAGGTATAAAGTAATCAAATTATAAAAACCCTGCATATTCTTCACGTGTAATTAATATTAGTTCTTCTATCTAAATTTACAAGTTATTAGTGGAGACAGTGAGAGCTTTCTCTGTTTTGTGTCTGATTACTGAAATGCAGACCGCATTAAGAATATTAGACTTTAAGAGCTTTAGTACTGTATATTAGTCACTTTAAAGGTGGGGTAAGCGATTTTTTAAAAACGCTTTAGAAAACTGAACAGGGTCGACTAGCAAAACAAACTTGTAGCCAAACAGCAGTAAGTGGCGTGTCTACTCATGATGCGGAGGAGAAAGCGCTCAGTGCACAGGACGGACATTAACTGAGCCGAGCGACAGAAAGATGGAGATGGCGGATAAAAAAACAAAAGAGGAAAACGTCAGCAGAACAAAAGAAGGCTTAAGGCAAAAAGGCAAGAAGTAGGACCCGTGTAAATATCGAATCAGTTTTCCAGCGCTGGAGATAACTCAAGTAGCGAAGGCCTGAGATCGGACGAGAGCTATGGTGTAAGACGCATCCACTGATTATAAGGATTTATTATAAACATGTCGCGCGCACACTCGCTCTGTTGTAGACACGGTGTCACATTGGTTTTGCTTTGTTTCACAGAAATAATCGTTGCCTGGGTTGCGTACGTGTGTTTGGGGCGGAGCTATCAAAATAGGGGCGGGACACTTTTGGGGTAGGGGCGTGTTTGTTTTGGTGATTTCAAATGTCAACATTGGCTACCAGAAATCGCTTACCCCACCTTTAAGAGCTGCCCGGTCCGGAACCAATGTATTGTTACACATGCAATACATTCTCAGCTTTCTCAGCTGTTTGCTTTCACTTAACACCTAAATTACTGTGTTTATGAGGATACTTTCAAAGACGGGTATTTTGACATAAACAAGTGTTTGTATTTAACCGGTCAAAATGACTCAGTTCAATACTCCCGCGCTCTGTGAGCACCGTCTTTACGTACTCGCGCCTCTCTGACAGCACACACATATGGCAAAACAAGTTTTCTTTCGCTGCTGATTGCTTTTCAATGGCTTAAAATCACTTGTTTTTTAAACCGCAATGCTTAAAGATAAGTTTCCGTGACCACGTAGCACTGCAGGAACGTCACATGAGGGTGTAACCGCGATAGAGACCATAGTTCAAAATCTCTACCGGTTGACAAATTTGTACCAGTTAATCAGTACATAATCCACCCCTACTGATCCACAATGATAAGTAGTTCAGGTTGTTCACTTTCCAAATATTTTAACTTTTTTACAATTTCAGTCATATCTTTTTTACACCAACTGTTGCTGGAGGTCTTTATAGATCTCGCCATGAGGTCTTTGAGACATCGATCTGGGCTCCCTGGTAACACCACATACTTTGTTTTTAATGGAGAAAGAGTTCTCCTGAACAGCAGCTACAAATCGAGTTTAGCGTACGCAGCAGAGTCCCCTGCGTGGGTCCAGATATCATCTTTTTCATGTCTACTGAATATTGGTGTTGGTTTTCTCTGCAGGAACAAAGCCTCCAGAGTGTCTGTTAGCGCTATTCTTTCAGCCACTGAAGTCAAACTCTTACCTGAACCTAACCCCTTGAGGAACACTTACGTGTTCAATAATGATACAACAAAAAGTTGACAGAAGACTCTGTTTAAAGAGATTATTCACTGAAAAAAAGAGACAATTTTGTCATGACTTGCTAACTCGTATGACATTTCAAACCCTTATATTTTTGGCACTGATGACAAAAAGGGTGTCCAATGACTGCCAAGTTTTAAAAAAGTACCATCAAATGTAATAATGACAACTTGTGCGCTAGAATCCAAGTATCCTAAAGCCATATGTGAGGACAATACCAAAATTAGGCCGTAGCTTTCAAATATCAGTTGTGTCATTTGAAAATGTGCATATAATTTGATACGCCATGATTGATTAGGAAATACACAAGAGCATCAGTGATGTCAAAAGTACATGGCATAACACATATTAAGACATACCTGAATGTACAGAAATGTGAATGAGATTTGAAAGTTACATCGGAAGAGAAGATTTGTTTTAGAGAATAGTGACTTCAATTTTAACCTGTTATATAAAAGTTATTATATTGTTTCAAAAGATTTGCAATATACTTTAGTCATATGGGCCACTTTTATGATATTGTGAGGGTGGTTTTTTATTATTATTATTGAAGCTTGACAGCCTTTAGTCACCATTTACTGTCATTGTATGGAAAAGAAAAGCATGAACATTCTGCTAAACGCCTCCTTTTGTGTTACACAAAAGAAAGTAAGTCATACAGGTTTACAATGACATGAGAGTGTGTGAATGATAATAACCCTCTAATTTTGGGGTTCCTGTGAGTGACTATATCATGCAACGCAAAACCTCTTTTTCCAGTTTATTTTCAGTTGCAGTTTTTCAATCAAGTTGGCTAAAACTGACTGATAAACAGAGAGGCAAGTGTATAAAACACAGGGGGTGAAACAATGCAGATCAGTGAGAGGGAGTTAATTCTCACAGGCTAGAACCCAAAGAGAGATAATGAGCAGGTACCCTGACAAGTCTCTCCGCACTTCATCCGTTTGCTTCCTCTTCTGTTAATTTAATAAAACCACTCCAGGACATGTTGATTGCTGCTGATTACAATTGCATGCCGCTTTGATAATAACAGGGCCCTCCTTCAGTCCAGATTAGCAAAGCCAACAGACGTCGACAGCGGCGTCAAGAGAAAAGTCAAAGCAGAAATGCAGCACCCAGGGTGCGTCGTGGACCTCCATTATTTGAAAACATCCATTTTGATTGCATGCTGTGTTGTCAGCCAGTCCATTATGGATCAAGCTGCAACACAGTTTTAATCAACAACAGAGGCACATCTGAAAATCCCAGTTAAGAAGAAGCGTTTGAGGACACTGGCTGAAGATCAGCACTTTATTCTGCTGAGCTGAGGAGGGAAATCACAGTCGACTGAGGAATTTACTTCTATTCCCTGAAAGATGATTGTGATGTGTGTGTGTGTGTGTGTGTGTGTGAGTGTGTTTGTGTACCTGTAATAGTGTTTTACCACATAATTTTGGCCAAGGTTTTGAGATCTAGATCTCCTCCACCGAGAAGGTTATAAGAAACCATTAACTCCGTAACACAGGCCTGCACTTCTTAATATTGTGCTTGACCCTTTGTTCACTCCTCTTTGCATTTTCAAGCACCTAATCGTGACAGTTGTCAGGGGGAACAACCAGGAACATTGGATTTAAAGAAAGACACAGATTGTTCATTTAATTTGCTGACCTTAGATGCTTTTGTGTATATGAATACTCTTCACTTATTGACCTGCACTGTCAGATCATTCAATCCCAGTGCTGCTCTCTGTGATGGCAATAGTGGATGACATCAGCACAATAGCTAAATGATGGTGACTTCAGTCCATCGACCCACGAATCCCCTTTTAGGGGTATCATGGGACTATATGCTAATAAATTCCTATAGACTTCTACTATAATCTTGTGTTAATTAGGGTCTTTCACTATGAACAACCAATAATCTTTATGATCATGAATTTTTTATGAACCTGGGGGCAATTCTGTATAAACTGTATATGTACCATACAAATATAAAATAAAGAGCCAATACAGCTTTTTATAAATGCAATATAATTGTCATACTAAGAAATGAGCATTTCTTCACTGTAGCTCAATATTATTGCATCTCTGAGAGGAAAGAGATTATTTTATTAATCTATTTGTTTATTTTATTTATTATTTACTGTTTCATTTTCAAGATGAGGCAGTCTTTCCGGCACTTATGTCTGGGGTAACAACATTTGACAGAGATGCAAATTAGCATGTCTCTCAGCAGCATCTGCCCCAGTAGACCATGGGAAAGTGATGTCATCATTCACTCCCTAACAAAAACACAAGCGGGATCCTTTTGGAGTAGTGCATCCAAAAAACTTTTATTTTCAAGAAAACTTTTTCTTTAAGCCATTGGGTTCATTTCAGATAAACAGCACTGCCAGGTGAATGCTGATTAGAAATGCAGTTAAATGTGTCAAAATATATCAGTATGGCCACAGATTTCAAAGCAAGGCACTGCAGATGCTGTAGTCTAACTGACAATGCAGCTTAGCACTTATTGGCATGGAGCCTTTGTTCTTAATTCTAAAATTAACTGTCAGATCATATACCGTATATAGTCTAAGGGAATAATAATTGGAACACTAGGTTACTTGTTCATCAATATATCTATCTGTATATAAAAGTAGTTATATGCCATTTCATCACAAACGTGACATTTGTCTATGTGTAGACTGCCGGTCTACTATGAGAAGTGGAAAAATTGTCCAACTTAACAACACATTTTTGGTTCCTCGCCTTAGAATGCAAAAACCTTCTAAAGGCAAGGTGCTTGACATCTGCTTATGCATATGCATTAATAAAAAATAAATAAATAAATCCCCTGTTATGTTTTTCCTTCTAAAATATGTCTCAAGTCTTTAAATAATGATCACACTAATAGATTGTAAAGACACAAACTTCTTAGTAAACCTGTGTAGGGAAAAAAGTAGGATAGTCAGGTCTTTGTGCTATATTTGCTTCTTTTTTTTTTCTTTAAAGTAATTTCACAAAAAGTTGGCAGGTTTAGCACGTAACACTTTCTTATCGGTTCTCACAATAAACTTTTTATTCAACTTGCATTCACCCCTAAACACTCAATTAATACCTGTTTAAACTCTTTTTTCAGGTATATCAACGTTTCCACCAAATGTTTCACCCCTTTTCACTTCCCTTGAAACTTATATAATACATCACGCTTTGTATGAAAGATTTCATGTTGTAAAAATGTATGGATTGATCAAACTTTTAGCCGCAATGCATGTTCCACGTTTGCGATCTTGTAAGCCACAGGTGTAAAACAGTTACCTGGAAAAGCCAGGAGGTGGGTTCGGGATAAGGAAGCTTTTTTCCAGATCTCGTAGGACGTCGTTGAGCATGCGTAAATGGGCAGGATCTCTCTCTTTGGGGTCATTGGCAGGACGCATGACCTCAGATTGGAAGAAAGCCGAGTTGTCCCTCAAAGTTGCAGCTACGTTCAGCAGGTCTGGCCGCATCAGTGGGTCATCTGAAAAATATAATATAAAATGTATATTAGTGCACATATAAGTGCAAATGTGTGTACGAATCTGTATGATATAAATTTCATAGTGTAAACAGCTTCAGTGATTTTAATGGGTGTTTTTGAGAGTGCTTGAACTCTAAACTAAGTGAAAATGTTCTTTGATAATGTAAATGTTCTTTGCTCTCTTTCTGTACAATGAAAGTGTTATGATTTGTAGCCTAACTTGCAATGTTTTTTATTCACATTAACTTTCAATGTTAAATTCACATTAAATATAAACTCAGTCGTATTAAATATATGTTATGGCGTGACACCCATTTCTGTTAATTAAAGTCCCCCTGTAGTCAAATATTTTATCCCTTAAAACTTATCTACATATTTAAATGTTTTTTCTTGTGAAAATAATTCTTAAAATAGCTTGAATGCAACTCTACACCCTTGCCTCATTTACTATATGCTGATCTATACATATGCAAATTAGTCCCGCCTCCACTCAGTCACACCAGCCAGCGCCTCCTGATCCACTGAACTGTAGTAAACGCAAAACAATGGAATACACGGATAATGACTGATAAAACTATCTTTTTACTAGCGGACAACTACAGTGAATACTATAACATTCATTAAAGTTACTTACTTGACGATGTTGTGTCCTAAAATGCCTTGAAGACTCGAATACAGCCGTTTGTGATTCTTAATTTGCACCCGCGAGCAATGCGTGTGAAGTGCAGACGCCGATGCGGGAGAGGTGTGTCTGACTCGGGGCTACTTTTACACTTTTGCCACGGGTTATAATGCAAGTTAGCCGTTCTAAAATCACATTAAACCACAGCTTCATGGGTTTTTTGCTTTAATTTATTTTTGGTTTTGTGCTGGTATTGGTATATTTTGCATGCTAGTGATAGGAATCGATCCCTTGACGTGATTGGTTATTGATTTGTGACGTAGCAAACCGAGGGCTGTTTCAAACCGCGTTTCTGTGACTGCCTTTGGGAAACTACCGTTTTAAGGAGAAAATACTCAGCAATGGTGTTAATAAATGGATTGGCACATGTTTTGTCTAAAAGCATATTAAAAACACAACAGACTTAAATCCCACTACAGGGGACTTTAAGTAAACATAACAGGTTTTTATGCACGTTAATCGATTACATTATTAGGTTATTTGACCAGCGGCCATTATAGATCACATACTCTATAAGGTGAAAATCAAGATTTTCATGATAATAGTTAATGCTTTTGGGATTTTCGCATAAAACAAGGAAAAATTAATAAAACATAGTGCTGTTGTGGCGGCTGTTGCCCCAACTCGTTTCCCCTCCAAAAATAATGAGTGCAATGACGCCCCTGTCAACATTAGCATGTCAGTTCACTGAATGATTTATATAAGCTTATTGTAAAACTGAAATAAAAGTAGAATTTCACTTAATATATACATTTCGTAGATCATCTAATTCATGGTCTTTGGGTTATTGTGCAACAATTTGAAATAATTCGGCACTACAAAAAAAAAAAAAAAAAAAAAAAACCCCACAAAAGGGAAATGTCTTGGTTACGTATGTTAACCCTCGTCCCTGAAGGAGGGAATGGAGACGTCACGTCGGAGGCCCGACGAATTGGGATCTCGCTTAGAGAGACAAATCCACTTTGATTTTAAACTAAACGAGCCAATGCACATTGATCACAGTGTGAGTATAAGTAGGCAGCAGATGCAGCGCATATTCAGGTTTTCGCTGAGGAGCCGAGCCGGTGACCCGGCCGCTCAGCGGTGGTACAGGAGCTGTGGCGACGGGACGTGACGTGACGTCTCCGTTACCTCCTTCATGGAACGAGGGTTACCATACGTAACCTAGACGTTCCCTTTCAGTCAGTCACGTTCACGTCGGATGCCCGACGAAATTGGGATCCTACCAAAGGGCCACAGCTACTGCCCCTTCCAGTGTCCTGTGGAAGCCACCTGCGCCTCTACTTTTTGGCGTAGGCCAGGGCTTCTTCACAAGAGGACCAGCCTACTGCTGCTATGGCACTACCTAATGAGTAAGACTGGATAACACTGGGAACGTACCCGTTCTACTTGGAACAGGAACGTTTACGGAAGCTCGAACCTTCCCGAAGGGGGTTTCGGAGCAAATACACATATGAACATCCCTTAGGTGCATATGGAAGATTGGAGGTGATTGTAATCCTCTTGGAATGGCAGAAGTCTGCCGTGGAAACATGGGCTCTGAGGCTATACCGTGGATTTTACATATATGGGATCCACTTAGGTCTTACATTTGGAACCCAGCCTTCTACCGGTTCTCGTGGATTCAGCGAGTGAAGGCCTGGCGCAGGACGCTCCGCCATGTCTGGTTGCTGAGGGGACGGAGGAACTCAACATGGTCTACTATATGGACTCTCTGGAGTGGTTTTTGCAAGCCGACCCGAAGCTGGGGCCTCTCAGTGCTTTTACCCGTTTGAGGTGAGAACACAGGAGGATACCGGCTCCACACGAAGGCTATAGAATCTAGCGATTGTGTTAGGGGTCGCCCAGCCCGCAGCCCGCAGCCCTACAGATATCTGTCATCGAGGCACCACGAGCCAGCACCCAGGAAGATGCAACACCTCTAGTTGAGTGAGCTCGCAACCTGAGCGGGCAGGTCACACCCTGTGCCTGATAAGCCAGGGTGATGGCTTCCACTATCCAGTGGGCCATCCTCTGGTTAGAGATGGCATTCCCCTTCTGCCGGCTTCCGTAACAAACAAAGAGCTGTTCTGAGGTTCTGAAGCTTTGTGTCCGGTCAACGTAGCACCTTAAGGCTCGGACGGGACAGCGCAAAGCCAGGGCTGGGTCTACCTCCTCCGAGGGCAGCGCTTGGAGGTTCACCACCTGATCCCTGAAGGGAGTAGCGGGAACGTTGGGCACGTAGCCGGGCCGGGGCCTCAGGGTTACCTGGGAGTAAGCCGGCCCAAACTCTAGGCACGATTTGTTGACCGAAAATGCGTGCAGGTCCCTTACCCTCTTGATGGAGGCCAATGTTAGCAGGAGCAAAGTCTTCATTGAAAGTAACTTCAACTCAACCGCCTGCAAAAAGGATCATATGGGCCCTGCTGTAGTGCCGTGAGCCCTAGAGTCAGGTCCCAAGAGGGTATAAAGGGTGGCCGTGGAGGATTTAACCTTCTCGCCCCGTTAAGGAACCTGACGACCAGGTCATGCTTCTCCATACGACCTTCCCTGTAAACGGATGTCCGTGGTTAGCAGCAATCTGCAAAGCGACATATACGTTCAGGGTGGAGGGATCCAGCCTTCGCTCCATCCCTTGCTGCAAAATGGACAGCACAACTCCGATCGGGCATCTTTGGGGGTCTTCTCGGTGAGAAGAGCACAACTCAACGAACAGGTTCCACTTTAAGCGTAGGCGTGTCTCGTAGACGGTTCTCTTGCTGAAGGGATGGTGTCAACTACCTCTTGGGGTAGTTCACCTAGAACCTCCGCGTCCCATCCCGGGACCAGACATGAAGTTTCCAGAGGTCTGGACGCGGGTGCCGAAGGGTGCCCCATCTCTGAGTCAGTAGTTCCTTCCTCAGAGGAATCGGCCAAGGTGGGGCTGTCGCGAGGAGCATCAGTTCTGGGATCCAGGTCTGGGTAGGCCAATAGGGTGACACCAACAGGACTTGTTCCTCGTTCTCCCTGACCTTGCACAGCATCTGTGCCAGAAGGCTCACTGGGGGAATGCATACTTGCGAAGGCCCCGCGGGCCAGCTGTGTGCCAGTGCGTCCGTTCCAAGTGTTCCCTCGGTCAGGGAGTAAAACAACTTGCATGGTGTTTCGTCCTGGGAGAGGTAAACATGTCCTAACCTTGAGTTCATCTCCTTTCGAAACGTCCCCAACCAGCTGGACCCGTCTGGGGAGGGGATTCTGCATTTCTCCCGTAGCGATCTCGGGACAAGCTTCCGTTCGGCTGCCCGGTTGAGCAGCCGGAATGTGAAAGCCGCACGACCTCAAGATGCTTCTGACTCCAATGATTAGTTTGTAAGTGCGCGTTGCTATAACGACTGGGAGCGCAGACCCCTTGTCGTTTGTGTATGCAACGGTCGGCTGTGTTGTCCCGTGTTGACCAGTACCTGCTTGCCTCGTAATGGCGCCCTTTGATACTGCCCCAGGTCCGGTGTCACTGCCGCAACACTCGAGGCATTGCTGTGGCCAGTGCTGTTGGTTCTTCTGTCGCGACCGTCCCAAACCCCTGAGCACTGCAGCGACCTCGTTGTACTTGGCCCCCAGCCTTTGGTGAGGCTAGCCTTGCAAACCAAGCATGCCTGTCTACCTTCTCCGGCACTCCTACCTCCGGAGGAACGCAAGTCTGACCCGGAGGTGATGTTTTGTCCGGCGGTGCCAGGTCACTTTGCCGGAAGTTCCGCCGCGTTGCCACGCCCACCTCGGTACTCGGCCATGGAGCCAGTGCTGCAAACGGTCTCATATGGAGCAGCCCCAGCAGCGTGACAGCCGCCGCGGCTGCCATATGCCCCAGAAGCCTCTGAAACTGTTTCAGTGGGACCGCCGTCCTGCCCTTGAATGAATTCAAGCAGGTCAGCACTGACCGTGCATGTTCCTTTGTGAGGCGTGCTGTCTGTTCGACCGCGTCCAACTCCATACCGAGAAAAGAGATCCTCTGCGTCGTGGAGAGTGTTTGCTCTTTTCCCAGTTGACCCGACGGCCCAACAGGCTGAGGTGTGAAAGCACCAAGTCCCTGTTCTCGCACAACTGATCCTGAGACTGAGCAAGTATAAGCCAATCGTCGAGGTAGTTGAGAATACGAATGCCCTGTTCTCTCATGGGAACAAAGGCTGCCTCCGTAACTTTCATGAAGACACGGGGCGACAGGGACAGCCAGAAGGGCAGGACCTTGTACTGGTATGCCCGCCCTCTCGAACGCAAACCGCAGAAATGGCCTGTGGCACGGAAGGATCGAAACATGAAAGTACGCATCCTTCAGGTCAATCGCTGCGAACCAATCTTGGGGATGATACACCTGAAGAGGCATTTCTGTTCTGTCTTTCTGCGTGAGCATCTTGAGCGGGAGCCTGTGAAGGGCCCGGTTCACGACGCCAGGTCCAAGATAGGTCTCAACCCACCGCCTTCCTTGGGTACAATGAAGTAAGGGCTGTCAAACCCCGACCTCATATCGGCTGGAGAACCCGGCTCTATCGCATCCTTCGCCAGTAAGACTGTGCGATCTCTGCCGCCGACAGGGGCATCTGCTGCTTTCCACATTCACTGCGACGTAAAGTGGACGCCCCTGAACCTGGGAGGGTCCGGGCGAACTGAAATCGCATAGCCGAGCCTGACGGTTTGAAGGAGCCATCGAGACGGGCTGGGTGGCTCAAGCCAGGCTCCCAGACACCGCTCTAGTGGCATCAACAGAACTACAGGCGTACCCACAGTGGGGTAGCGCGGAAGAACGCAGGGACCCGGGCCCGGGCATCTCGTAGCCGGTCCAAGGCAGGGTCTGAGTGTGTTTAACACTGACCTGCGTTCGAGCAGAGGGTGCGTTGGTAGTCCATTGGTTCGCCCTCCCGATCCGCCCACTGCTGCTCACTGGTGAGAGAGGAGGGTGAGTGTGATATGGCTCTGGATCATCCCCAACCCCCCGTCCCCTCAGGGGACCCAGAGGTAGAAGAAATTGCACTTTTGTCGAGTATTTGGGTACCACTGACCGCGAGGTCTGTGGCGGAAAAAAAGGAAACAAAAGATTCACCGCCCGTCCCTCCTTCGGGGGAGGGAGTGGTGCGTTTACCACCTCCCGAAGAGCAACTTCCTCCATCTCTGGGTCGCCGTCTCAGGGCCGCTTGCTCTTTCGCTTACCACCAGGTCTAGCAGGGCCCTGGACGGGCGGGGCGGCTGTCCTGCGACCTCATGGCGCTCCCACGTCTCGTCTTGCTGGAGGCGCTGCGAATGCTGCGCGGGACGGGAGGCGGGGTCCGCCCTCACCGTGGCGGCTGATGGGAGGCATGAGTCCTTCCTTTTTGTGGCAGCGGATTCACTGCTGGGCGAAGTTCTCCACATGTGTCTCCCCAAACCAGGACCTGGCAGCTCTCGGCGAACCCCCCACGTTGTCGATTTTCGGTAACACCTTTGCCTTTTCTGCGCTCGCTCGTCATTTTGATTCCTCCAGACCTCAGCATAGTATGGCTCTCTCCGACGCGGACCATCATAGTGGACATCGCATGACCCAGAGACCGTGCCGTATCCTTTGTCGCTCGTAGCGCGAGGTCAGTCGCGGTGCGGAGTTCCCTGAGAACTTCCGGGTCGTGAGCACACTCGTGCAAGTTCCTCAGTGCTTTGGCCTGGTGTACTTGCAGCAACGCCGAAGCGTGTAAGGCGGACACAGCTTCTCCACAGGCCATATAAGCAATGCCGAACAGGCCAGACGAGTACCTACAGCTCGGGAGGGGATCAACGGTTTGCCCGCATAAGTCAGTTAGCACATTTGTAACATTGCAAAGTTCGTCAACATACGGTCCACCTGGGAACTCTCTCTAGCGACCCCGTATACCCCACCCCCATCGTCGCTGACCCCCATACAAGGTGTTGCTGGAGGATGAGCCACCGGGGCGTTTCTGGCAGTAAAGGTGCCGTCCAGTGTGGTTTGTTGTGTTTGACCCAGTAAGCTATTCATGCACCTCCGGGAAGAAAGGCAGTGGGGTGGGGCCTTGAGAACCAGCGCGAGCCACCCCGAGAACCCAATCGTCCAACCTTGAGGGTTCGGGACACGGTGGACGATTCCACTCGAGCCCGACACTCTCGGCGGCCTGGGAAAGCATAGCCATCATTTCTGGGTCCGTATCTGGCACCGCTGGCTGCCCAGAGGGCGGCAATGCTGACGGATCTTCATCTCCGGAAGTCCGGCTCACCCTCTGATGCTGCAACTGACATCTGATCGTCGGGGGGAGCCTCGGAAGAAAGAGGTGGTATCCCCCGGGTGGATCCAGTCTGCTCTCTCGAGGGTTCCGCTGGCTTCCTTCGAAGTGCCGGCTGGTTCGGGCATCCCCTTCCTTGCAGGAGGGGAATTCCTCACCATGACCGTAAGACCAGTCCGCCCACTGCCAGAAAAAAGGATGCCCCCGGCTGCCACCAGAGGGAACCCCAGATCTAGGCAGCGGCACGGGCACTCCGCCCCCTTGCAGGTAACGGAGTCTGGTCCGCAACTCCGAGATGGTCATGCCCCCGCAATGGGGGCATGAGTCATCCAAGAAAGCCACCTCAGCGTGCTTCATGCCCAGGCACGAGAGGCAGCGATCGTGACCATCACCCGGCGCCAGGTAACGACCGCACCCAGAAACACACGGATGGTACGACATCTTTAAAAAGACCCGTCTTTAAAAAGACGTTCCACCCGTGAAGCTCTTTTAGAATGGAAAATTGCTCTTTCAGTGTGCTGAAGCGCACAGGGGAGATGGCCGTCTGCAACACAAACAGGGGTAGTGCAGCCTGCTGTGTGCAACCCACTCGACACGGGAAAACCACCGCCGCTGAAGCGCCGTCCACCAGCACAAGAGCCCACAAAGAGCGTGCTTGACTCGTAGTCTTTTACTCTTGGAAGGTCAGGAGCAGAACGATAGAACCGCTCGGCTCCGAAGCGAAAAGCCTGAATATGCGCTGCATCTGCTGCCTACTTATACTCACGCTGTGATCAGCAGCACCTGGATGCAATAATCGCATGCCAATGTGCATTGGCTCGTTTAGTTTACACTCTAAGTGGATTGGTCTCTCTAAGCGAGATCCCAATTTCGTCGGTCATCCGACGGACGTCGAGTGTGACCGACTGAAAGGGAACCAGAAATTGAATAATCAAATGTAAAAAAATCACGGATAGTCCTTCGTTGTAATGTATTTATTACAACTAAACTGATTATTGTTAGAGCTACTAAAATTATTGACTCAAGAGAAGTGAGTGATTCCCTTCATTTTCTTTTATTGTTTGAACTTAGCAGGTTTGCAATGCACATATTTCATATTTGTTACACATCAGATGTTTTTCCTCAACTGTTCCCCAAACGTTAAATTAAGACATAACCGACAATGTTCGCATGAACACATGCCAAGACAGATATTTTGGAATACTGTAATTCTGTGTGTATCTGAGCGTTCATTCAGGATCCGGGTTTGCATGCTGTCTGAGAGATGTGTCTATCTGTGCGCGCTGCAGGTATGTGTCAGTCAGTGCGAGTAATCATTGAAACGCTTTTGTGTGTGTGTGTGTGTGTGTGTGTGGGTGTTGTCCGTATTTACGATTAATACCTCTTTTACATCACAAGCACGTCTGCACTTATTTTCTCATTCATGCATATTATTTTTCTAAAAAATGAAACTGAAACATCAGACGCAAGTGCTTTGCTTCCGAAGGACATACAAAACTTTTTATTAATTCATAATAAGAGCTATTTTAGCCTACAATAAAACAGTAATAATATGTATTATAGACCTATTTAAATATATGTTATAAACATCTAGACTATCTTTTTTTTTTTTTTTTTGTTTGTGCATTGATGCACTCACAAAAAAAATCCAAGAACAGAAATCGAACCTGGCTAAAGTCGCCGTTATTTTGCGCAAAATATCCAAATGTGGGTAACCCCCCATATTAAGTTCTAACTTGAGTTGGTAAAAAAACACTCTTAACTGCATTTAATATAAATTTCAACTATAATACATTTTCATTTAATTATAAATAACATGCAATTAATGTTTGTAAACATTACATCGGCTCTCATTTAAGTATTTTAATAAATAATAATACAAATTATTTCAAGTTTCTTAAAATGTATACATAAAAATGTATAAGTGTATTTATAAAATGTATAAGTACAATTTATAAGTGTACTAAAGTATATTGGACACAAATATTGGATTAAATAATGTATTTTTAATTACACAACTATTTTTAGCAAAAATTTTCAACATTGAATGAAACAAATAAAAAAAAAAAAAAAAAATCCTGCCTCATCTGTCTCTTTCCCTCTCTTTCTTTTCTTTTTTTCTTTTTTCCTCTAACTCTGCTTGGTGCACTGCTTTGTGAGATTACCTTATCAGCAAGGATCCATGTGATACTGCTTAGTTATGTGGTTAAAAAAGTCCTTGATCCATATGTTAAATAAAGTTTAATGGATCAATGTATCAATCTGTTGAATCGAATTCTAGAAAATCAAATTCCACAGGATTTTCAAAAAGTTTAAAATCTGACACAACAACGATGATTGCCAGTTTAATTTGCACCAGGTGTTTCTAGCAGCTCAAATCCAAACTTTGCTTGCACCACGAAAAAAAGGCTAAACACCCACTGAATGCTGGGTATCATATGTGCTTATTTGATTCTTTGGAGGATATGCAAAACTTTTAAGCAAACGGGAGGGGAAAAAAAGGAAAAAACAAACAAACAAAAAAACCTTTCTGCAAACTGTCTCTTTCTCTTACTTTCTGTCTTTCTCTGCAGAATGAAAAGCACTCCCTGCAGTAGGATTGCTGTAACTCATCACTCACTGTAACACAGACAGCAGAAAACCAAGTGAAACTGCCACAAACCCAACAGAGGTTTACAATTTCACGAATGACGAAAACCTAGCATATCACATACATATCACACCAATGTTCTTGTGTATGTTTGTGCCAAGGGCTTCAGACAAGTGAGAAAGGAACTACAATAATATCATACCAGACACCTAAAAGACACACATGCTAGCATGAAATTAACAAATCACTTATTTATTTTTTTAAATATATAATATATCGATATATGTGTGTGTGTGTGTGCATAATGCAAATGTGTTACTTTTGTGGCCATTTATAAACAACTAGATGGAGCACAAAGGATTGGATCTAAATGCAGTGATCTCAAGATTCTTTTTTAAAAGTTGGACTATGTGTTGACACGCATTAAAAATGCAATGCTTTGGCAAAAGCTTAGAACAACAGTGTAGACGTGATGCAACATCCCCAAAAACATCTTTAAATGAGATGAATTCAAAGACTTTTTCAGAAAGGATTTCACTGTGCAAACTATCTAACGGCTAAAGCACAGCAGGCTATCAGCTAATATATATATATATAATATATAAATATTACTATAAATAAAATAAAATAAAAACTGTCACGGGAGATTGGCGCTGCTTTATTCATTGTCTTTTTTTCCTATCATATATTTTAGTAATCATCATAAATTATATAGCATTTTAAAGGCAGGCCTGTATGCAATTGTTTGACTGTACTAAAGCATAAAATACCATAATATGTTTGCAGATACATGCCAAGTTCACATACTTGTTTCTCCGAAAAAACAATGCTACAGCCAGTTGTTCTACTGTGAAATGTGCATTCTGTGACGGAATGTCTGTTTTTTTTTTGGTCTGTGTGATTCCACCCACTGCCAGTTTAACCAATAGTATTTCGAAACCCCGGGTTGCCAGAGAGCGGAAAACAGCATATCACAGCCATGGAAGCCAGCAAATGAACTACGTCCGAGATCTCAGATTCTACCCAACCTAAAAAGCCTCAGCATCAATCTAAAAATCTCTAAGACCAGAGGCATATTAAAACGAGGATAAATCAACTCATCAACTTGCAGTGTAAGACTCACCGCCTTCCATTGTCAAATGTGCTCATTCACGTTGCGTGTTCTCAATCTGACAACTTGCTGGAGCATCGCGTCTGAGGAGGGCGGGCGGGGTGGAAATTAATATTTGAATTTGGATGCCAGATCCATTCAGCTGCAAGCTGTCACATATTACATACCATTTGAAAGCTTAAAATCTCAAAATTCATCCTTTGAAAACCATTTTGAAATCGGACATTGTGTTACCGTGGAAATGGTACTTTAAAATATTTTGGTGGTCTCCTCCCCTTAGTGGGCAGTGTCAAGTGTCATATTACAAAATGTATTATGGTATTTTACAATCAAAACTTGTTATAATCTTGACAAAATACATATCGTTGGAAAGGTCTGAGTCTTAAGATTCCATATTCATTATTTTGTGATATAAGTAACATTGAGAGAGTAATGTATACATTTGTGACAGAAAATTGTGTGAAAATCAGTGGCTAAACAAAATTTCAATGGAACCTCAATTTTTTTTATATCAACTTCAAATTTGAAACATAACTTTAGACATATGGCTTTATTTATATAGCAATTTGGATTAAAAATATTCACCATTTTATATTAAATAAATAAATACAATGGAGTACAGTACAGTTTCTTTACAGTAAAATGTAAAACTTCCCATAACTTTTGTTATGATTTATTTTTTTGAAATTATTGACCTGCAATTAATCGCTGGGTGTTTCTTTAAAAGCGACCAACCTTAGGTCTGTATCCACAGCGCACCCATTGAATATTGTACACAATAAAGTCTGGATAGTGCACTTTTAAAGATTTTCAAAAATGAGGGGTGACAGTTAAAGAGCAGGTCATATACTCTGACCTGCCCACAAACAGTTCCGCTAGTTAGTGTGTTTACATCATGTCGAGAAGACGCTGTGTTTTTCAGCCTCACTCAGCATACTAACACAGTTGCCACACTTGCACCTCAAATAAGTAAATAATAATTATGAATGCAATAAAACTGCTGTCACATCACGTAAAGTACCACATTCAAAGTTTAAACTTACCACTGAGAAACGTCCTGATCAAGTCGAGCTTGCAATGGAGTTTCTGGTTGAGCGACTGCATTGGTATCATCCTTGGACTCGGGCTCGAATTGATAAGGTAATATCGATGCAATTTTTTTAACCTTACAGCATCTTTGTTTACAAGTAACCCTCCGGAGCAAAACAATAATTACGGTAATGGACGTTTCGTTTCCGACACGCATAGTATACGGAAAGACCAATCACAACAGAGTCCGACTTGGCCAGCTGACCAATCAGAGCAAAGTAGGCTTATGGAAGGGAGGGGTTTACAGAACTTAAGCTCAGAACTGTTTCGAACGTATTGTTTCGAAATCATTGAAAAATGATTCTAATATTAAATGAATATTCAGAGAAAATTACAATGTTTTCTGACCTTAGATGCATTTAAACCTGTTGTAGGGGACTCCAGCACAATATTAGGACAGTTTAAAATACCATTTGACCTCCTCTTTAAGGGTTTTAGGAATAGTTCACTCAAAAATAATAATTTGTTGAAAGATTTACTCACCATCAGGCCATCCAAGACGTAGATGACTTTGTTTCTTCATTTGAAAAGATTTGGATAAATTTAGCCTTACATCACTTGCTCAACAATGGATCATCTGCAGTGAATGGGTGCCGTCAGAATGAGAGTCTAAACAACTGATAAAAACATTACAGTAATCCATACGACTTCAGTCCATTTTGTGAAGTGTTTGTATGTGAAACCAAAATAATCTTAAGGTGTTTCAACTTTTAAACCTTCATTTCCGGCCCCAATACCAGTTCATAATCCATAATAACGCTGAATTTGTTTCAGAGTTACACTCTCCATCTTATATTAATCAAAGGTATGCATATTGGCGTCTGTCCAAGGAGAGGGGCTCGAGACGGCAAGAATCCCGAGCCCGGGGCAACCCCCCCCATGTCGGGGAGAGGGGTCCGAGCATCGGTGTTCAGCCTGGCCCAAAAAAGTGCTCCCCCATAGTGCTTCTACCCGTGCTGGGGTAGAAACTACTGCGAAGCGCGGGGTCCCAGCGGGTGGCGGAATAGGGATGCTGAAAAGTCGAGAGTAGATAACGAAGGTTAGGGTCACTTGGTACTATGTGAGGTTTCTCTTGCGCTGATTGGATAAATGGTGTAATCAGTAATGATGAACTGGCCGTGTTAATTATCTGTGCGTGCTCCTCCCGAAATTGAAAACATCACTTAGTACAAACACACAGTTTTTCACTTCAGAAGATGTTAACTGGTGGACTGAAGTCGTGTGGATATGTGTGGATTATGTGATGTATTATTCGCGTTTGGACTCTCATTCTGACGGCACCCATTCACTACAGAGGATCAATTGGTGAACAAGTGATGCAATGCTACATTTCCAGGATGATATCATACAGAAAAAAACTTAAGTTCTACAATATTAAATAGAAAGTTTTTGTGATTTCTGAAGATACAATGGGTAATTATAGCCATTTATATTTGAAATCGGAAAACATCATTATTACCTGCAAATGATCAGATTCCTGCTTTTATCACGTACTGTATTAGATACCCAACAACTTCTAATTTAAAGTGACCTCAAATGCAACAAAAAATTGGCACAGTTAGCTCAATGGCTGTTTAGTGGAGTGAAATAACTCCAGATGATGTTTGAATGAGTGCTGTGACTGAACAATGTCTGTGACTGCTTGTGTATTGCATTTTATAATGAACAGAAGGAGAAACTGCTCCTCTGCTACACAATCATTTTTCAACACAGTGAAGTTTTTCACTTCAAAGCTTACGATACACATTATTTTCCATTTCAAATCCAAAGAAAGCGGCTCTGATCAAATTATAAATAATATACTTTGATAATTACATATTTTAAAAATAAATATTCCCTTACGTTAGCTACTCTTTTTAGTAGGTTGTTACATTGCTAACTTTTTCAAAGTGTATAGCTTAACTTTGAAGTGCTGACTACAGTTTTAATGTAGCTTACCAATGCCAATAACAACCTTAACAATGTATCTTGCAGCGAGTAAGTAACTTGTATGATTTCAGATGTCTGGCAGTCTTCATTCTTCACTCTGCTGAGTCACTCTAAAATAATCTGAACATCATTGAGCTCTCTGAATCTGAAGGGAACAAAAGATCTCAAAGGTTTCAATTAGCCATGACTCTTTGATCTCACTTGATTCATTATACCTCATGAATACTGTCATTAACACAGCATGATGAGAGAGAGAGAATGTCCCAACCAACAAGCATCCATTATCTCTATATAATTGTATACAAACAAATGAAAAGTTTGGATACTGTACTGTCCAAAAGTTTGTACTTTGTACTTGATTTATTCTGTTTATTCAGCTGTAGGGAAATAGCGAGAAGAATAACGAAGTGCAGTAAATGGTAAAACTGCTTTACAAACCACTGTGTTCATAATTAAGATAATACATTACAATAATATGGTTACACTAAGACACACTAGTTTGCATTATCCAGCAGCAAAACCAGCTGTTTTGTACAACAAAATACTCTGCCCCACGACTTTTAATAAAATAGCTTCGATGCTGAATCGCTACACTATATTTCTCAGCAACAAGGAGGTAAAATCGTTGTTTTTGAAGTAATTAAACTCGCAGTTTCATTGTTTGTAGAGAGAGATACACAAATGCAGGTAATTCACACATGCAACTTTCATCTCTCTCCCTCTTTCTCTCTCGATAATTAGTTCAAATAAATGCTATAATTCATTCAAATAAATAAGATCTTACCGCACTACTTCATCTTTGTGTCTGATTTGAAGTGGGCATAATGCTAGAGCTAACAAGCTGTAACTGCCGACATTTTTTTTACACTTCCAATCTAATATTGTGCTGCAAACATTAACAGCTTTGCCTCCACGTCGTGCATTTAAAACCCTTTAATATACAGCTAGCCGTGAATTATCCCTTACTTGATGTTTACCTGCCAGCAAATCAGAATCGAGTATTCAGACAGACCATGGTATAAATTTCTTTCAAGGTAACTTCACATCAGGGTGTATCAGTCAGGAAACAGCTGGAAGTGCCAGTGTGTGAAAATTGCGAGATCAAACATATTGGGATGTGTTCCATTCCAAACAGTGACAGTGAAAATGCCTTCACGAAGCATCTGTGGACGACATGGGATTTTCTCAGGCATGCAATGCCTCAGTCTTTCTGTCCCGCTGCAGCCAAGTCAGTAAAACAAAAGATTGGTCATGAGTGTTTGGTGCGTGTCTGATGAAATATCAATACTGCACAGCATTAAGGGCTTTGCAGTCTGTCTTCATGTGGCAGGATTATGTGCAATTACATTTCTCACCTGTCCTCTTCTCTGTGTTCATGAATATTTAAACACAAATGTGCATCGCTCCAGCAGAGAACCAGAACAGATTCAGAGGGGAAGCTCTCAATGTCTCTCTGCAGAGGTGAAAAACGGGCATACCTGCGAGCCACTGTATAATCATTTCATTTTATTTGAATCTCTAAAATCCAATTCTGCAAGTCTTTGAAAACGTAAAGAATATTTGGAAATAAAAGCCTGTCAAAAGCTTATTACTACCCCTGGGTTTCTTTGGCTCTGAAGCAGAAAGTATAAAGCGTGTTTTTCTCGTGGGAATGTTCTCCCTTTTTGTTCCCCACCTAGGGTAAAGCTCTTTATGAAAAGTGCCGGTCTGAAGCTTATAATCCCATTGGATCTGAGCACCGGTTGTGCCGAAAAATGGTTTGCATCAATTTGAATTTTACAAATGCAGAAATCAAGGTCATTCTTTCAGTGCCTCTTTAAACTGTGATGGAAAGATCGATACGTTCACACAAACAGATGATCTCTCCATAAATCATTTTTATGGGAGAAGTGAGGACTGATCCAGCAATTTACGCCTTCAAATAAACTTCCAGAAAAAAGTTCTGCCAACATACTGTACTTTTTGTATAAATTGATGAAGAACACCTTTCTTTGTAAAAAATGTAAAATAAGTTTTTAAAGATGCATTCTTACCTTTGAGTTTCTTCTGAACATCCAGAACGATATCCAGAGGATAAAATGGAAGAACGGGATCTGTAGCGAGTCGCAGGATGGCCTCGGCTGTTATCTAAATCAACAAAAGACAAAAAGTCCATTTAGATCCTTGTTTATTCAATAACATAACAACAAATTTTACCATCTATGTTTTTTTTATTAAATATTATCTTATTATTTAACCGTAAAGCACCACAAATATCACATATATTTTATTTTATTAATAAAGTAATACAAATATCACAAAAAATATTTAATATTATTATTAATGTCATTACCACCAAAATCAAATATTTAAAAATATTTATTCTATTGTTGTTGTATTAAGTTTCTACAGGACCTCGATATCATAAAAAACATGTGATTTCATTTGATTATTAAGTATATAAGTCCAAATAAAAAACACTTCTTTTGTAAATCAGACTCATGACTTTTGTTTGTTTGTTTATTATTATTGTTTGTATTAGGGTTTTCACAAAATATACACACACTACTGTTTTCAACATTAATAAGAAGAAGAAATGTTTCCAGAGCAGCAAATCAACGCATTAGAATGATTTCTGAGGGATCATGAGACGCGCGAAGCATCACAGAATAAATTACCATTTTAAAATTAGATAAAAAACAAAACAAAAAAAAAACAATAACGTTATTTAAATGGCCAAAATAATTTTTCATTTTTGTAATATCGGTCATAATGTTTCACAATATCAAGGTTTTTTACTGGGCTTTTGATACAAGTGTAAAAAAAAAAAAAAAAATATTATATATACAGTATATATCAAAAAAACTAAACTTGACCCAGTCAGTGATTATGATGTATTTTTATTTCATAGAAAATAGTAACTTTGACATTTTGCATTTTGTGTTCAACAGGACAGGAAGTTGGGGGGACGTTTGGAATGACATGGGTGAATTTTCAATTCAAAGCAAATGATCCAAAGGAAATATTACTCACTTTTTAAGTACAATAATTGTGCAACTTGATCAAAAATACTATTCATTCATTCATCCACATAGCTCAAAATCGGAAGGCACTTTAGGCGAAAATTCCTATTTCATTGTTTTAGCGAAGGATTGTACAACACCAAGAGTTACGTTTTAAATGTTGAAATTGTCCATAAATGCTCCCACAGTGCTTTTATCTAATGGGCTCAGATAACAAAATTTTTTTTTTAAGCTGCTAGTCTTTCAAAGCTGAATTACAATTATTGGTTGTGATCTGTCTTATCTTTCTGATGCCCTTCTATTGATATTCACTCTCTTGTTGGACTTCGTTGCTTTCCACCTCAGACACTCTGCAGTGGCATCTGATGGGTGCTGGTAATTGTTCAGTCCGTAAGATTCGTATACCAAGCTTTTCCTACATCCACAGTGCCCACTGATCAAACGTTATCGAGGTTAACACACGGGCTGGGAAACTGCACAGCATGAACAAGTATCGACTGTGGTTTTATCATATAGTAAATGTCCCTTTTGCCTGACCTCTGTGAAAACTACAGTTTGCTGGCTGGCAGTATGGGAGTGATCTCCCTCTTGGGACGGGCTGAATCATGACCTGTGAAAGGGCACCGTAACACACACCTCAAAGAAGGATTCAGTGTCTGACCACTGACCCTGCCTAAACGAATCAGCCCCAGGGCAGGAGTTTACTTTTGCTCCCATGAGATCACAATTTCATTCAGCCATTAAATATACAGTGAACACAGGTCAGCTCTGTCTGACCACTGACCCTGCCTAAACGAATCAGCCCCAGGGCAGGAGTTTACTTTTGCTCCCATGAGATCACAATTTCATTCAGCCATTAAATTCAGTGAACACAGTCAGCTCTTGTATAATACAATATTTTTGAAAGAAGTTTCTTATGCTCACCAAGGATGGATTTATTTGATCAATACAATAAAATAGTAATGTTGTGAAATATTGTTACAATTTAAAATATCTGATTTCTATTTTTAACATGTTTTATAATTATATTTCTGTGATAACTAAAATGAATTTTCAGCAGCCATTACTCCAATCTTCAGTGTCACATGATGCTTCAGAAATCATTCTAATATGCTGATTTTGTGCTCAAGAAACATTTGTTATTATTATCAATACTGAAAACCTTATTGCTGCTTAATATTTTTCTGTAAACCGTAATAGACTACCATTCAAAAGGTTGTGGTAAGTAAAAAAAAAAAAAGTACTCCATCCACGGAGGCATTAATTGATGAAAATGAGAGTATGAACTTTCTATTCAGAGAGTCCCTGAAAATTGATATGTGTAATACTAAGAACCATGTATTAAATCTTATGTCTGTAATTAGTCAGTTGAGATTTTATTATTGGGTGCTCAATTTTAAAATTATTCTGAAGGCTTGTTTTTTTGTTTTTTTGTTTCTATAATTTTTTACTTTTTTATTTCATGCAATGGATACAGAACATTGATTATGGAGAACGAAAAGGGAGAATATGATATTGAGACCAAACCAAACTCCTATTACATACATACAAAACTTAAACCATGAAATGCATTTATTTTCACGTATGATTAATAACAAAGCCTGCCAACACACCTGCATCGTTACCAGGCTAACGGTTTGAGAATGGATGTACAAGAGCAAACCAGGATTTAACTTCGTATATTTATTGTTGGTGCCCACGTGAGTGCAACTTTGATTGATTGAAAAAATGTTCCTAGTAATGTTAAAGCAAAACTTGATGGTGACACACCTGATATTTTCCATAATGCAATACTTCAAAAAAAAAAAAAGTCCCTTTTTGTTCTCTAAAGTATTTTTTAGGTTTCTTATTAAAGCCCTATGTCCGTTGGGTTGATGTGTCATCAATCCACAGCAATAGATTCCAGCCTGATTTCAGCACGGAGAGCAATATAATTCAGTCACTAAAGAAATGTGCCTGAACCCATAAGCGGAATTTTGTATTTATAGTGTCTCACCGGGGTTGCGCATATAAGTCATGATCTTAGCCATCGCTCTTCTTCTATTGGGTGGCAGAAACAATACCCTACATACAAAAAGGCCACAGAGATGAAGGGCTATCACCATTCAACGTTTCCAATAAGAAAACATGTATGTACTTATGGACACATTAACCATCTACCTCATAGTTGAATTTTTTTTTTTCACTCATTCTTTCACAATTTGCTTCACTGTCAGTTTGTACAGAAATATGTTGCAACTTTCATCATCAACGCCAACAGTTGCATGTCTGTAACACTTTAAGGTGGTGAACGATGCACCATGCTAAGAAGTATGCTCCGGGCAGCGTCTTTTAGTGACACAAGATGATAGATTCTTGGTTTGTTTGTGTTGCATTTTTGTGTGTTGTCGTGAGAGAGTGAGTGAGAGAGAAATAGCGAGTAGAGTTAGAGAGAGAGGAGAGAGCGTAGAGAGCATGGTTCAAAATAGTTGTTAGTTAGCAGTTATCGTCCCTTGGCATGGCATCCATAACAAAAAAAAAAGATTCACATTGTTTACTTTATTTATATAAATTTATTCACAAAAATATTTATTTTTATTATTAATGTCTCCAAAGTACCACAGATATTGCACAAATATTTATTTTAATTTATTATTTATGTCTGTATAGTACCAATGAAATCATCTCCAGGTTACATACAGTATGTAACCATGGTTCCCCAAAGGGAAACGAGACCCGGTTCGACACCGTTTGGGAAAGAGCCTTCCACGTGACACATCTGAATCACAATGTGTAATTTCAGTACCAATGGACTGGCTAGACGTGGCACCAGAAACTTAAAGCACTGCGGCTGGAACCACAGCGTCAGTTTCTAGAAATGAAAGCAGCGCTTGCAGGATGTCTGGAATACGGCCCGAGACGCAGTGTATCGTTCAGTCCCCCTTCGGAGATCCATTGGTTACATACATAACCTGGAACTGTTCCCCTGTTCAGGAACTCGAGCTGCGTTAAACAGCGTTTTGGGAACGAATGCCCAAAACGGAGAACTGACAGACCTTGTGTGTGCTAGGGGCTATGAGGGCTATCCTTTAGAGGGTGTGGGCGGAGATAGACAGAAGAGCCCGGAGTGGCTCGCATGTCTAGGCCGTAGAACCTGGCGAAAGTAATGGGTGTGGACCAACCCACAGCGTCGCAGATGTCCTGCATGGAAACACCTGATAGAAAGGCCGCCATACTTCTGGTTGAGTGAGCCTTGACCCCCAAAGGCGAGGGGAGATCAGAGGACTCATAAAAGATGGAGATGGCATCCACTATCCACCGACTGAGGGTCTGTTTAGTAGCTGGAATACCTCTCTTAGGGAGACCATAGCATACGAGCAGTTGGTCCGCCCTTCTCCACAGTGCAGCTCTGTATGTCATGGGTCCCTTTCCGCACTTATGTCTTGCATATTAACAAATCATAATTTCCGATTATTTCCCTTAGGAATTTTCCTTGCTATTAATTAATTGCCGATTACAAAAATTAACAGTGAATTATGCGTATTAATAACCATTGTTGAGCAACTGCAAATGCCGTATTTTATATGAAAATAAACAAGCTGAAACAATCTAACTGAAAAATCTTTAGTGCTTTTCTATAGTATTAAGCCTCAAATGTCAAATATACATCTGATTGGTTACTTCTTTAAATTATAAAGTAAAAATATGAATGGTATTATAAATGTTACACTAAAATTTAAATAATGTAAAAACCCTTAAGATAAGCTGTAGAAAGAAAAAAAACACATCTTAAACACGAAGAATAACATAAGTGGACTTTGAAAAAACGCTTAATGCCCGCTTTGACTATTACGTAACTGTGGCATCCTATTGTAACTTGCATTAGAAATTGATTAATTGTTCACGCCTATTCGCACTGGGATATATACACCTGCGGTTTAAGCTTCGCGGGGTCTGTGCCGTGAAGGGAGGAGACAAAGGCCTGAAGTATGACGGCCGTGGTGTCCTGATAAAGGGCTTTAAGGGACGTACCCCCTTGTGGTACAGAAACCTTTGTTTTGGCTAGGCCGGAGGCGCAAAAAAGGTCAAGATAGGGAAGAAGGTGCCAACTGGAGAGTAAATAACCGCAGATCCCCACCGTCTCTTTCAGACAAGGATATCGCCAAAGAAAGTTTAATCTTTATTGTGAGATGGTGCGATCAGAGACTCCCTCCTCAAGCGGAACTACGAACGGAAGGCTTAATACAGAGAGCTTCTAACACACAGTCGCCAGGTCCCACGTGGGGACCGGGAAATCAGTACCGGAATCTGGCCTCTAGCCTCAATGCGCACGGGTGGAGGCAAAAAAACTTTTTACTACTTTTGTGCTTTTGTTCACTGGCGGGCGGCTGGCACTGACACTGGAGCCACCGGAAGGGTCATCGGTATAGCGCCGCGAATGGGTCTTTGCGCTTCTACCTCTGTAGACCGTCAGGGTTGGAGGGGTAGTCGAAACCCGGCAGATAAGTTTCCTGCAGACACTTCCAACCCGGTTACCAACTGACAGTTCAACTACGTAAAACTACGGGGTCCGAGCTGGCGTCTCTCAGCACCAAGAATTGAAAAGGTTTCCACCTCCAACTTCGGCTTTTCCCTAGGCCTACAGTTTCCTCGCGTGGAGGGAGCTCGTTGATTGGGAATGGTCTCAACACCCTCGTTGAGAGACTGGAGCGACAAGTCTTGTGCCCCCTCATGGGCCTCACACTCCCATAACCTTCTTCCAAAACTCCAGGAGGGGGTGTAATTCTCCTGTGATAGGGGGTCCCTCCTGACGGGAATCTCCCATTGAGAGCCGTCGAGAAGGGAAATCAGGGCCGAGAACCATACTCGGCTGGCCAGAATGGGGCTACTAACAGCATCTGGATTCCGTCGCGGGCCCACTATTCCGAACTCCAGGGACATAAGCAAAAATCGGGGCAAGTCATACAGAGAGATGCACCTTGGCCATGACTGAGCTGTTCAAAACTGACAACAGATCTAAATGGGACGCAACCCCTTCATTCCTTCTTTGAACAAATGAATGGTACCGGCTGTAGAACCCGGACTCGGTCTTTTCATAGAGGAGGGAGGGACCAGAAACAGGAACACCCCCTCGATGGCCTCCTTCCTCAAGAGAGTGACAACTTCTTTTTCCAGTACCAGAGCCTGCTCGGGACCCACCAAAGTGGGGGTAACCCCATTGAACCGAGGCGGAGGAGAACCAAACTGGATTCTGTAGCCTCTCTCTACAGTGTGCAGGACTCACTGAGACACATTTGGCAGTTGTTTTCATGCTGCCAAATAGTCTACTAAAGGAATCAGTCTCTCGAGACTGACCTCCGGTGTAACAGGAGCGGCACGTTCGGTGCCCTGAGCAGAGGGCGCAGGGCCCGCAGGGATTGCCGAACTAGCTGCTTCTGGAACCTCCTCGAGTCCATGGCCTCTTATGCAACCGCATGTTTCCAAATGTTTTCCCCGTGGCGGTAAACGAGAGAAGAAGCGCTCTCTGGAGACCTGTTTCGCCCTGGAAAACAAAACCGGCAGGGTTAGCAGACCTGCGGGTATCGGGGGAACTGGGTGGAGAAACGGGCAACCGGTGTAGTCTGTTTTGAACCTCTCTTCCCCAGATGGGCCCAAATTTGTTAAGGACTTTCCTTCTGCTCCCGCCCAGCAGCCCCCATAAGCTGAACACGCCGGCGAGGATGAACTGTTAAAACGCTGCCACCGTCTTTTTACGAGCCTCCTGGTATCTGTCGACAACAGAATTGATGGCGTCGCCGAACAGGCCAGAAGGAGCAAGCGGGGCGTCCATTAGGAAGACACTGTCCTTCTCTTTCATGTCGGACAGGGTCAACCACAGATGCCTCACCGCTGCCACCATATCTGCCATAGATCTCCCAATGGCACGGACGGTCTCCTTGGTGGCGCGGAGAGCAAGATCAGCGGTTCTCCTTAACTCTGTGATATTATCAGAGCTAAGCTCCTCGCCCCCATCAAGCTCTTTCAGCAATTCACGCTGGTACGTCTGTAACATAGACGTTGGTGCATCATCACCGCCTGATCGATCTGCCGGCATTCCCCTTTGCCCACAGCACCCCTGATGTTGTGCACAGGTCTTGGAGGGCAATGCTGGACCTTTGCGGGGATTATGCCAAGCGCCCTGGGGACAGATAGCTAGCTACACTCTGAGGTCAACCCGGCATCGGCCTTAGAGCCACGCTCACGATCAACCTAGCCACATTCTCCCGTATTCTTCCAGTTTGTGGCAAAAAAATGCAGGCTCCGCATGGTAGTGGCGCCTCGATTGCAGAAAGCGTCGCTCATACCGACTTGCTTTTTCCTGACGGCTGCCGGTGGCCTGCTTCTCCGTCTCGGACCGAATTTGATTTTGACTTGGCCACCAGAGCACAAGTAACCACTCGGTCCCACTACTCCTCATACGGGCGTATTGATGGCGGCAATTACACCGTCGCGGGGCGAATTACCGGCAAGAGAGCTGGGCAAGTGCTAGCCGATTCCGAGGATCGGGTGCTGGATCTGGGCGGATGAGCGAAGATAGGATGGGACTTTGTCCTACGCCGTCTGCACATATAGTCCGGCTTCCACCAGATCCACCTGCAAACCTCTACGATTGGGCAGCCGCCGCTCTCGCTCTCGTCGGAAGCTGGGCACATGCACCGCAAGGAACTGTCATGGCGAAGGCTCACTCTCTCGAAGAGAGTCTCTTAAACCAAAGAGGAGCGACAGCGTACGCGGAAAGTGATACAAGAAACAATAAATACACATACGCAAGGGAGGGGGGGCGGGGGCGGACGGAGTGCTAGGAGACACAGCAGTCGCGTTCGCATGGATTGGACACACATAGCTTTACACACTCACAGCAGTGCGGGGGGGGAATGACAGAAAGGCGGACAGAACCTGGTTCCCCGTCAGTGTGCGGGGAAGCGTCCATGTCAGAGGACGTCACCCCGCCTAGGACGTCTCGCAAGCAACTCCAACCAACTTCCATTGGACTGATTACAGCTGGGATTCAGTAGCATGGTCACGGCTAAAGGGTCTTTCCATGAAAGCGCTGCGATGCAGCTCTAGTTCCTGAGAAGGTGGAACATAGGTCATTTCATTGGCAGATTTTACATTCACAATCTTATGGCTTAATAGCCTGCTTAGTAAATTGTCCTTTATAGCAGTTAAACAAACCATGATCTAGGGGGGGGCGGTGCACTAGCATAAATTTTTGCGGCTGGCATTAGCCTGCAATTTCGCTCTGGGGCATGTAAAGCAACTCAAACTGGGTTTCTCGTAACAGGCTAATTCATCTGCACATAAGCAGTATCGTGTTTATGTTTGGCACAAAACCCAATGATGTCACCGCTATTTTGAAATAAACAATGCTCATGAGACACTAGAAAAGTTGTCTTAAGTAGTTATCAGGGCAGTTTGCGCTTCTCTCTTAAAATGGTGTTCAGGATGGTATATTTTAGGGTCACATTGGAAGAACGCACTCATTTTTTGAGATCGGCGCTCTGATAATTCTCTTGTGGCATTTACGAAAGACTTTTCGTTGGTGTATTTGTGTTGAGCGCCCTGCGACGAAGCAGCACGTGGTGCATACTCTTGTTTGGCTCGGACAGTTCTTGCCCAGTTTTTGCTCAGGAACCTGTTGGTAACTGCACTGCTTTGCAGGGAATACATTCTGTGATACATTAGAGACAGGCACGGGATGGTGGCATATGAGCTCAATTCAATGCGGCAGCATATATTTGCAAATGGGAATGTTATTTTGGCAAATAGAAGAATGGAAGTTGTTTGGGGCAAAGGAAATTAATAACAGTATTGAGAAAAAAATATGTGCTTTTTGAACAAAAATACAAGAACTGCAAAAGGAAGGCAAATTAAGTATTGGCATAGAGAACAAGAAATTGAGAGTTATGGAAGACAAAAAAAAAAAAAAAAAGAAAAATTGTCTAAAATATAAATGAAAACGGCTGAATGAATTTTGCAAGGGGCACCCCCCACATTTTCCATGGCCATAGCTACTAATTTATTTAGTTTATTTACTAATTTATTGTGTTTCACTTTCTGGCATTGGTTTGACAAGGGGTGGAGTTAAGGGACTGGGGCGTGTACAACAGGCCTGGACACACCTCCCTGGAAGTTACATCATCGGCCTGAGACGCAGATCACAACTGATCAAGTCACTGTCGTTGAGAGGCATGCGGGTGGATCATTTCCTTTTATTCTCTAGCATTAAACGTTTTGTTTGGATTTAGAACAACATTTGCTCAATTTAAAGAAGTTGTTAACTTGCTAACACGAACATCTGCTGTTTATTTCTCTCAATGTGCACACTTTTATAGCATTAAAATGTGTATGGTTTTGTTTTGTTAACTAAATGTGTATTAACGGTGTTTGCTTAAAATATGTTAACCTGTGGGAGGACGCAGCACACAGAAGCATTCCTTCTTTATATTAGTTCAAAGTTACTGCTAGTTTTAATGTAAATTAATGTCTTTAACTTGATAAACTATACATCATTAAAAAGGTCTAAGACTCATTTTATATTGTTGATGGGTTCTATTGTTTAAGTTTATATAAACAATACTTTTTGTCCACACTTCCCCATTCCGTTGCAGTCTTTCCTGCACACATTCACACCTCTCCGGCTAGGATTTGACTCTAATTATTATTTTTTGGTCTATATTTCATCTACTGATGCCATTCTATCCAGACTGTTTTAATACCTTATTTTCTTTGACCTTCTTTGCCTTTGTATCAACTGGCCTTCTTCTTCTTCTTCTTCTTAAAAAAAAAAGCGATCTTTATCCTATAATCTGGGCGTGATCACGGTATGCGAACAGTGTGTTGAAATTCTGTGATGTGCTTCGCTTCAGCATAATAGAGGGCAGACAATATTTTATTGTACTCAATGATAAAGGCTTTGTCGATTAACACTGCATTAAAATATGCTTTACTCTCATGAAAATACCCGAGATGGCTTGAAGAACACACATAAATCATGTTTATTGTCTTTTTTATCAAAGCACATTTATTTTTCTCAAATACTTCATGTTCGTTTGCAAAACTTTATTTTCTTTTGCAATACTTCAATTCTTTTGCAAATATATGTGGCATTAAATTGACTCCATATTGCGGGGTTATTGACAGCAGAGGGCTCCCTCTGAGCGCCTCAGCCTGACTGATGAATTGCTAAACACTGATTCACAGCACAGAGACAGGACTGTGTCTGATCTCAACACCAGACTGAAGGGTTTTTGTTTCCTATGTCGTATTGTTCTGTTAGCGGGGTGAGTTTTAACAATGGGGTCAAGCATGTTGTGATTTGGAAGTGCACATGTACTGTGGGATTTTCCCATCAGATCTGTCAGACTAGAGGGAGATTTGAAATGTGCATGGATCTACAGTGAATGTACAGAACATGACAAAGACACAGAGGGAGGAATGGCATTACTGAGTACAAAAATTGTCCACTTCCTTTCTGCATAATGTGTAAAATTATCCACACTGTGATTCATTTGACATGTCCAAATTAAATCTACTTCACTGATCTTGAAATTAATTTATTTTGATGCAGGGCTGAGTTAGTTAAGGGCTATTGTTTTAGCCTATAGGGTATAGTAAAAATCTAAATCAAAGTGGTGAGTGCTGATTTGGACATCTGTAATCTGTCCAATTTTTTGGTAATGCACATTATGATGATCATTTAAAATACTGTTGACAAAAATATAGAACACTGCAATATTTTAATAATGCACTAACAATGTAGTGCATTAGCTAGCAGTGGGAAAAAAATAATTTAGCAGCCACCAATTAGTCAGTAGTTCTCCCACTTAAAAAGATGAGAGAGGCCTGTATTTTCATCATAGGTATACCTCAACTAAGAAAGACAAAATGAGAAAAAAAAATCCAGAATCACATTGTAGGATTTTTAAAGAATTTATTTGCAATTTATGGTGGAAAATAAGTATTTGGTCGATAACAAAATTTCATCTCAATACTTTGTTATATACCCTTTGTTGGCAATGACAGAGGTCAAACGTTTTCTGTAAGTCTTCACAAGGTTTTCACACACTGTTGCTGGTATTTTGGCCTATTCCTCCATGCAGATCTCCTCTAGATCAGTAATGTTTTGGGGCTGTCGCTGGGCAACACGGGTTTTCAACTCCCTCCAAAGATTTTCTATGGGGTGAGATCTGGAGACTGGCTAGGCCACAACAGGACCTTGAAATGCTTCTTACGAAGCCACTCTTCGTTGCCCGGACCGCAGGTTGTTGGGTGCATTGCATGCTGAACAGACCAGGCATGTTTCATCGTCAATGGCCCCTTGGCTGATGGAAGGAGTTTTCACATCAAATCCACGATACATGGCCCAATTCATTTCTTTTCTTTTACAACGGTATCAGCTTCGTCTCTGGTCCCTTTGCAGAAAAAACAGGGCCCCAAAGCATGAATGTTTCGCACGCGCGCGCCACAGCGGCCCATGTTCTCACTATGTATGTGTTCTTTATGATGTCAACTCAGCATTCTTTCTTCTCCTCCATACATGACAAGTTGAGTTTTTACCAAATAGTTATATTTTGGTTTCATCTGACCAAATGACATTCTCCCAATCCTCTTCTGGATTATCCAAATGCTCTCTAGCAAACTTCAAACAGGCCTGGACATGTACTGGCTTAAGCAAGGGGACACGTCTGGCACTGCAGGATTCGAGTCGCGCTGGCGGTGCAGTGTGTTACTGATGGTAGCCTTTGTTACTTTTTGGTCCCAGCTCTCTGCAGGTCATTCATTAGGTCCCCCCTTGTGGTTCTGGGATTTTTTGCTCACAGTTCTTGTGATCATTTTGACTCCACAGGGTGAGATCTTGCGTGGAGCACCAGATCGAGGGAGATTATCAGTGGTATTATATGTCTTCCATTTTCTAATAATTGCTCCCACAGTTGATTTATTCACACCAAGCTACTTACCTATTGCAGATTCAGTCTTCCAAGCCTGGTGCAGGTCTACAATTTTGTATCTGGTGTCCTTTGACAGCTCTTTGGTCTTAGCCATGGTGGAGTTTGGAGTGTGACTGTCTGAGGTTGTGGACAGGTGTCTTTTATACTGATAACGATTCAACAGATGCCATTAACCCTCTGAGGTCGATTAACGTGGATACGCGTTTTGAGGCATCTTCTCCTGATAACACAGAAAATAACTTAAATTACACTTTCAGTTTTGATCATACAGATAAGAGCAATACATCAATCGAATCTGTAAATGGTCTACTTTTATTTGTGTGCACTCACAGTATCAACAAAACGTTGTGTTTTTATAAAATAAAGAAAACAAACAGGGGGTGCTGTCTGTCGCCTTGGTCTCCTAATCTTTAATTAGAAACGCGTCATTAAAATGAACTGTAACTCAGGAAATACTCAACAAAGAGACATGAGAGATTATATCTATAGAAAGCTTGACATGTCTACTATTAAACTAAGCAATTCTTATCGAAAGCAAATATTCTGTGAAAAAAGTAATCCATATGAAACCACCGCGATGTCCAGTCTTTCACATCTACCTTCATTATATCTAATGCGACCACCGGGCCGGGTCGCATAAATCAATCGCGGGCTGAAGTCGCTCTTGATATTATCGCATCATCCATGTGAAGCGCTGCAGCGGCTATGTAAACAAACCACCACACATCAGCAATCAAGGGACCTCAGTTTTATACTGTGTCAGGCGTCGCGCTGAGAGGATAAGACAGAATTCACCTCATAAGAGCTTTGGATTAGCCTCAGGAAAAAACATGATAGTAAGTCTTTTTTTTTATTAACCTACTTGTATTATTTTTCACATAACTTGTACACATTTTACTTGTTAGACTTTCTCCAAACTATAATTCCTGACTAAATGTATAATCAAGTGAAACATTAAGTTTCATTCACAGCATCTAAATGTCAGGATGCCATGATGTTTTTTTATGTTCTATAACAGACAGAAATATGATAGAAAAGTAATATGAGTTATAATGTCACTAGTCTAATGTCAGTAAGAATGATTAGTCAAAACATTACTGTGATAGGATATTCTCTGTTCACGAATATAGCCATACATGTTTATAATGATAGTTTTTTGGATTGTATAGTCCTACATACAAAGCATGCTTGTGTTTATGAATGTAATTAAGCTTCTGTTCATGAATATCTGCTCTTGTGTAAATATTTTGAATGTGTTATACCCGTGTCTTATGGAGTAATGACTCTGAAATGTTTGAAACTGTTTTAATTTTTGTTTAGGACTGTGGCTGCATCACTGGCATAATTTCACAAGAAAGGCACGCGTGTCGTTCAGTTTTGAGTTCTGGAAAATCATACTGAGTAAGTGCATAGTATAGTAATTGTATTATTCCCAGAACTCTGTGGTAATATTAATTTGTGTGATAGCGTTAAAATGTTAGAATAGGGCATTGTTTCTCATGTAAGTATGCATACATACTAGGTACGTGGGATACACCACTCTCGTTGTCATTTACCTGGCTCAATCTCACTATGAAGGGTGGCACCTCGTTCAGTTGTTCGACTAAACTGGACTCTCCATTCAGAGTAAGTGTGCATTCACTATTTTACAGTTGTTACTTTCATTTGATTTAGTTACTTTGTGGTAAAATATGTTTGTTATGTGGTAATTGTGTTCTTTGTTTATATAAATTAGTACTAGTATCAGTGAACATCATCATAATGTTAATAA